>CM057097.1:2200000-2487500 GCA_029959045.1 Taenioides sp. WSHXM2023
GTGATCTATATCACTTATATCGCAGATCATTAGACCACTAATATTACTGTCCATATTGTTAGTAAAAATATTGTCAATAAGGGTAGCACTGTGATCTGTAATTCGGCTGGGTCTTGTAATAGTTGGGTATAAGCTCAGGCCATACATTCTATTAAGAAAATCATCTGTCATTTTAGGTTTAGCAGGAATTAATAGGTCAATATTGTAATCTCCACATATGTAAATTGTTTTGTTATTGCTCATAGAGCACATTTTTTCTATCCAGTCAATAAATACTTCGACATTTGTCCCAGGAGATCGATATATACAGCTGACTTGAAGCCAAGTTCCTCCTTTTCCTCAGTATCACTGCCAGTCTCGCTCTCTGCTGTAGATGACTCTTTATCTGTTTCAAAATGTATTCTTGATAATGAAGGAGTGGTATGTGTTGACACTTTAGGTTTAACAGACTCCTGTCCCTCCCTTCTGCCTCTCTGTTCTGCCATCTTCCTCTTCTCTGCCTCCTCCCACTCCCTTGCCATTGCTTCTGCTTTCACATCAGCCTCTCTGCGCTTCCCTGCACTTTTTAATGCTTCTTCCAATTGACCCTGAGTATGTTGTAATTTAAGTTGCAGCTCAACTAATTCTCCTTGTACTGTTTTGACAACTTGTTATTTTGTTTATTTTAGTTTTATTTTTTACTCCTTTTTTTTTTTTTTTTTTTTTTTTTTTGAATAACACGAAGGACTCTAACCTTACTTATTACATGGGACTCTAACCCAATGGGACTCTAACCCATACACAAAGGACTCTAACCTTCACGGGACTCTAACCCGATGGGACTCTAACCCATACACATGTGTACGTACTTCCTCTTTTAATTTCCGGGACTCTAACCCATCAATATCTTTACTTATAGGGACTCTAACCCCTTCCAAGTTACATCTGTCCCTATGTCGTTGAAACACGCATCAATTTAAACTGCCAACCAAACACTCAAACCACAACTCAAATTTAGTACACAGTCAATTTGGATGGAAGTTTTCAGAAAAGGCCTTCCTTACCTTTTTTAATGCCGCGGCGTGAGTTGTGATTCAAAGAATGGCATGTCAGCACTGCACTTTTCCTCTCGTGGTTCTCCTCGTAGCTCTCGCTCCTCAAGACTCCATCACGTCGGGGTCACCGAATTGTAAGCGTATTCGTTTCTGAAGTCTAGAGTACAAACTTGCAAAGAGACAACGAGGAGAATTCCACAAGTTTATTTATCCTAACAAATTACAACTCTAATTAGAGCGCGATCCTGTCCCTACTCTGTTACACAAAGAACTCCTACTAGATCAGGGGCAGTCCCGTATTTCTAGTATGCCTCTCCCTGCGCTCAGATATTGTATCACATCCTGGTAGTGCAGCGTGACCCAGAGTTGTCTCCAGACAGGTCCTGATAGTATTTTCTTCAGCTCGGGTCGCTCCAATATGTGGTGTTGTCATGTAGTCTTCACTTAGCATGAGTCACCATGATGAGCCTGCACAGATTATCTTAAGAACACATTGCAATACATACAGTCCCTACTCTGATTAGATGTTCTCATCTTTTTAGGTTATTGATTATGGCACTTCTTAGTCATGTAAACATGATTATATATTAACACTGACTCATACATTCTTTCAGTATGTGCTCCTCTTCTTCACTCTCTCATGTTTGTGTTTGTGCTCCTCTTCTTCACTCTCTCATGTTTGTGTATGTGCTCCTCTTCTTCACTCTCTCATGTTTGTGTATGTGCTCCTCTTCTTCACTCTCTCATGTTTGTGTATGTGCTCCTCTTCTTCACTCTGTCATGTTTGTGTATGTGCTCCTCTTCTTCACTCTCTCATGTTTGTGTATGTGTGTGTTTGTGTCTTGTTCCCAGCAGCAGCCCCTCTCCCTCTGCGCTCTCCTCTTTTAGCCACTAAATATGTTATAAGATGTAATAATGTCTAAATGTTATTTACAAAGTCAAACTGAGGAGATGGTGTTTTTAAAAAGATTGCAGGTCACGTGTAAATTATAAGTGTATTTGATCAACATGCGTAAAGCCGAAAAGCGGTTTTGGAGGATTTAAAAGTTCATATTTATGTCAATGTAAAATAAAGATAAAACTCACCTGTTAAAGTACAGCAGCAGTGAGCCTCTATTGCCTTCATAATACTGGGAATGACAAAACACATCCCTGTGGTCCACAGCAAAGACATTTATTCAGATCACTTGAGTTTCTATTTAGTTCTTCCCCTAAAGTCACAGTGAGTTCAAAATGTGATTTTTAGTCACACTTTTTATATGTTGATTATTTATAATGTCGTGTCTTTGCTTTGGATCAGAACCTGGGCTCTTTCTTTTATGTGCTTCTGTACCAGTAAATATCAAATTAAACATATTTAGGTTTAGCCTTTCTCCATTTCAGGGTCTAGTCAAAGGGTCAAAGGTCACTGTGTGAGTTTGCATATGAGTGCCGCCTCTGCCCCAGCTCTGCTCTCTGTAGTGGTCAGTAGTAGTCAGCAGTGATCAGTAGTGGTCACAGTAGGTGTCAGTAGTGGTCAGTAGGGGGCAGTAGTGTGAGCTGTGTGTCTGTCTCCTCTGACTGTGTGACTTTGCATATGTGTGCTGCCTCTCTGCTCCAGCCGTTAAGAGCCCAGTGCTGCTCAGTGTCTGTGCGGGCCCTTCAGAGCCACTCCCACACCAACAACACAATGAGCCTGATGTCCCTGCAGCTGTTCCTGCTGGCCCCTGGGGCTCCTGGTTCAGGGTGAGGACATCTGGGTCACAGCATTGCTCCTCTGGACACCTGCGTGGTCTGTCTCAATAACTCTTCTTCTGTTTTTCAGGTTCTTCAGGAGAAATCAGCCTGACTCAGACTCCTAAAGCTGCAGCTGTGGACAAAGGAGCCTCAGTTACTCTTAGGTGTCATTCAGATGTGGCTTTAGATAATGATCTTCACTGGTATTTTGTTAAAGCAAAAGAACCTCCAAAGCTCCTCATACATTATGCCACAACTCTTCATGATGGTATGACTATGACTTCACTCTGACCATCAGTGGATTTGAGGCTGAAGATGCAGGAGTTTATTACTGTCAGCAGGAAGAAGCAACACCGTTCACACAGTGAAAAAGACTCATACAAAAACCTCCCTCAGAGCAGTTCCCTGTGAGAAGGATCTACACATGAATGCATACAGCTGCAGAGAAACTAATATTAAATAACTGACTTTATTTTTGTCAGTTTTTGAATCTTTTTTTAGTTTTTAATTCATTTATTTATTTATTTAAATTTAATTGTTTGTAAAATACTTTCATGGTTATTTTATACTGATTGGATTTTGTTATTTAGAGTTTTCTATATTATACATAACCAACTTCTGTTCATATTTGTGAATTTAAATCTCACTCAGATTCAGAGTGCTTTCATCTTTAAGGGTTTTGTTCTTCTGGGCCCTAACTCACTATTCACTGAAGCTGTGTCTGTAGTAGTATTTGGCTAATCAATGTATTATTATTATTATTATTATTATTATTATTATTATTATTATTATTATCATTGATATTATTATTATTATTTTAATAGAGGCTTTGCACCGTCATGTGACCCCATAGCAACGGTAACTAAGCCGCCATGACACCAGGCATGCAACATCAAACATGGCTGCTAAACAGAACTCCCGAAATATCTGGAATCTCTAGCCTCAGTTGAGTGAAAAAAAAACCTCCTTGGAAAAGCTAAAATCAATCTCTAATATCGACCCTTACAATGTGAAATCCAATTTCTACTCGGATTCGATAGAATCATCGCCAGAAGTAGAATTTCCGGATATACCAAACTACTTGATCTTTGCGTCCAGTAGCTCCACCAAAGAGCAGATCAAGGCTTATAAAAGCCTAGAGATGAAACAGTATTTTGTTGCTGGGTGGGTCAGATGTTTTTATGTAGGAAAAGCTCACAGTAACGTCAAGGTTTTGATCGGAAAGGTAAGTATTTTCCAACTCACATAGAACCATGTCACTCGCCATAGGGCCGACGTTTTCTTTATTGCTTTGCTTATCAACAACGATGTCTTGTAGAATTAATTGTTTTTTGCGAGTGGATCTTTCTAACGTTGGCGAGTATCTTTTCATGGCCGATTCTTTTCGTAGTTTGGCTCTTCGACTCGTGCCCCATATGTAGGAGCTCAATCTGGGTTCGTTGGATCGTAAACTGGTGCGGGTTTTCCTGGATAAATGAATTAAATTTTAGTTCAGTAAGTGTGCTTCGTTCATTACATGAGCTATGAAACAATCTGCATAGCAAATACCTCGATGAAAGTGACGTGAGCAAACTTCAGGTATCATGATGGTACCATTCGAAATCTCTTTGCAGTTTATGTTTGCAAGCCATAATTCCCATCTTTTTTCAATAAATCCCTTGTTTGAGCTCCCTGATGAGTAATTTCCAGAGGAACAGTGAAGAAACAAATCATCATCCCTTTCAGGGATAAAATTTATTTTATCTAGTTTCTCGTGTTCCTTTTTCCTGATATTACCATCGCTTGGTCTTGCAATGTCCACCACCACGGCTTTGTTCTGTTGCTTATCCACCACCACTATGTCTGGTTGGTTCGCCATCACCATTCTGTCAGTCTGTATCTGGAAGTCCCACAGGACCTTGGCTCGCTCATTCTCCGCAACCTTCGGAGGTGTTTCCCACCTTCACCTTGGGGTCTCCAGCCCGTACTCTGCACAGATGTTTCTGTACACTATGGCTGCCACTTGGTTATGTCGCTCCATGTATGCTTTCCCTGCCAGCATCTTACACCCTGCAGTTATGTGCTATACTGTCTCAGGAGCCTCTTTGCACAGCCTACACCTTGGGTCTTGTCTGGTGTGGTAGATCTGGGTCTCTATTGCTCGGGTGATCAAGGCCTGCTCCTGTGCAGCCAGGATGAGGGCCTCTGTGCTGTCCTTCAGACCAGCCCTCTCCAGCCATTGGTAGGATTTCTTGATATCAGCCACTTCAGTTATGTTTCGGTGGTATGCCCCATGTAGGGCCTTGTCCTGCCATGATGGTCCCTCCAGCACCTCTTCCTCTGACCTCCACTGTCTGAGGCATTCCCTGAGCACCTCATCTGTCGGGGCCTTGTCCTTGATGTACTTATGGATTTTGGATGTTTCATCCTGGACAGTGGTTCCCACACTCACTAGTCCTTGGCCTCCTTCCTTCCGGCTCGCATACAGTCTTAGGGTGCTGGATTTTGGATGGAACCCTCCATGCATGGTCAGGAGCTTTCATGTCTTAACGTCTGTGGTCTGTATCTCCTCTTTTGGCCAGCTTATGATTCCTGCTGGGTATCTGATCACTGGCAGGGCGTAGCTGTTTATTGCCTGAGCCTTATTCTTGCCATTGAGCTGGCTTCTTAGGACTTGCCTTACTCATTGCAGGTATTTGGCCGTAGCCGCTTTCCTTGTTGCCTCTTCAAGGTTGCCATTTGCTTGTGGGATACCAAGGTACTTGTAATGTCTGCTATTGTTCCCTCTGGGAGTGAGACCCCCTCTGTGTGGACTACCTTCCCTCTCTTTGTCACCATCCTACTACATTTCTCGAGCCCGAATGACATTCCAATGTCTGTGCTGTAGATCAGTGAGTCATCCATGTAGAGGAGGTGGCTGATGGTGGTCCCGTTTCTGAGTCAGTATCCATAGCCAGTGCGGTCAGTGATTTGGCTGAGGGGGTTCAGACCTATGCAGAACAGCAGTGGGGACAGTGCATCTCCTTGTTATATGCCACATTTTACGGACACTTGTGCAAGTGGCTTGCCATTGGTTTCAAGGGTGGTTTTCCACAACCACATTGAGTTTGCAATGAACGCCCTTAGAGTCCGATTGATATTGTACAACTCCAAGCACTCAGTGATCCATGAGTGTGGCATTGAGTCATAGGCTTTCTTGTAATCAATCCAGGCAGTGCACAGGTTGGTCTGACGGGTTCTGCACTCACGGGCAACTGTTTGGTCAACCAGGAGTTGGTGTTTGGCTCCTCTGGTGTTTTTGCCGATGCCCTTCTGTGCTGTGCTCATGTATTGATCCATGTGCCCACTTACCTTAGCCGCAATGATGCCTGACATGAGCTTCCATGTTGTGGAGAGACAGGTTATTGGCCGATAGTTGGATGGGACTGTACCCTTTGAGGGATCCTTCAGGATCAGGATTGTACACCCTTGGGTTAGCCATTCAGGGTGAGTCTCATCCGTTAGCAGCTGGTTCATTTGTGGTACCAGGCGCTCGTGGAGAGCAGTGAGCTTCTTTAGCTAGTATGCATGGATCATGTCAGGGCCTGGTGCTGTCCAGTTTTTCATGCCTGAGACCCTTTCCTGAATGTCTGCCATTGTCTGAGGTTGCTGTGGTCTTCCCTCAGAGCCACCAGCCACTGTGCATCGGTGTTATGTGATGCCTCCCTCTACCATATGCCTTTCCAGTACCTTTCAGTCTTCAGCCTTGGGGGGTCTGCTCTGGTGTTATTCCCCTGCCATTGAGCGTACACTTTCGCAGGTTGTGTTGTGAAGAGGCGGTTTATTCGTCTGGCTTCATTTTCTCACGTGTACCTCTTTAGGCGGCTGGCTAAGGCTTGCAGCCTTTGCTTGGCAGTTTCGAGTGCTTCAGGTATGGGCATCTGGCTGTAACTCTTGGGTACTTGCTTTTTCATCGCACCTTTCTTGGCCTCTGACAATTGGCTCACTTCTCTCCGTGCCTCCTTGATTTTGGCCTCTATCCGTCTTTTCCATGGTGGGTATTGTGTGTAGAATCCCTCAGTCGTCCAGGGCTGGTGGGTATTGTCTCTCATGGCTCCCATGGTTGCTCTAATATTATATATAATATAATAATATTGTCACATTGGCAAAGAAATATGAATGAATCATTTAGTTTAATCTGAATTCACTGGATCAGCCACTGTTGGAATATGAAAGGAGCAAAACCACATCCCTGTTATCCACAACATCCACATATATCAAATACATTTTATTCATATTTATTTATTCCCTTAAAGTTAAAAATTACAGTGAATTCATTCATTTATTTTGTTATTTATATTAAAATTGTGACAACAGAAACAGTGTCTTAACATAACCAAAAGCAGACCAGAACTCAGGTAAGGTTAACAGGTTTTTTGTGCAGATGGAAATGGAAAGGGGCAAAAAAGGTCCATTGGAGGCAGAACACGAGCCACGAGAATAACAGGGGAGCCGAGAGGAGAGATCCAGGGAGCACTGGGAGCAGAAACAACAAAAAATTACAAAAGGAACAACCATAAAACAGTTTCAAAAATAAGATCCAAAGAAGCGTAAACCACGAGCGAGTTACCGTGTGGTAAACTGATGAACTGGCAGGGAGTGGAGGAAAAACCAGGCTGATATGAGCAGGAGTAGATTGGAGATGATCTTAGGTGTGATGAAGACCAGGAGGCTGCAGATGGTGAAAGGCGACTCCTCCCAAGGCAGGTGACACAGAAGAGAGGGGGAAAGGGAGAGACTGGAGGATCATGACAGGATTAGCTTTTCTATGAAACATTTTTCTCTGAAACATTTTGAAAAGTTCAAAGCTCACTTTGTGTTTGTATATGTGTGTGCTCTGCTCCAGCTTTGCTCTCTGTAGTGGCCTGTAGTGGTCAGTAGGGGTTAGTAGTGGTCAGTAGGGGGCAGTAGTGTGAGCTGTGTGCCTGTCTCCTGCTTGTCTCCTCTGACTGTGTGACTTTGCATATGTGTGTTGCCTCTCTGCTCCAGAAAGTGAAACTGTTCACACTTGACTGAGTTTGACACAGATGCTGCAGATACTTAACAATTGTATTCAATAATTGATCATTTGCTTTAGGCTTTGATTGTGTTTGATAAAAAAAAAAAAAAATACATAAAACTTTACAGTGTATCTATAACAACATCCTTTCCAACAAAATTGACTAGCTGAAAGGCCTAATCCCAGTGAGTTTCAGAATGAGAGCAAAATTAACAATCTAAGACCTTAATTCATGAGTTGGAAATACTTAAAATCTATGAAACCTTATTCATACAGAGTTACACATCAAACAAAAGCCGTATTCCCCGACAGAGACAGAGTCAATTAAAAATGTAAGAATAAATGAACAGCAGCTTAATATTAAAGTCATATCTACATTTTCTTTCCACTCTCAGAGACTCTCAGGAACAAACTGAACCGTGCTTATCCTGAAACAAAGATTTGTCACATTTCCCTGATTAATATATTCATGGATTTATTCACAGCATTCAGGATTTATAAATACACATATGAAGCAAGTGAATGAAAAGCCAACCCTCATAACCTGACGTCAAACCTACATTTATTCAAAACACTAAAGTCTGTGACAGAAAAAATGAACAATTCCATTGAAATAATGTAAAGACACAAAGATGCTTTTGATGCACAGCTCTTTATTTTCAGCAGAAGCTCCAGTTGGGACAGAGGCCTGTGTGCTGTCCTGCAGTAAGTGAAGTGTAGCTGTAGCTGTAGAGGCGTGAGCTGACAGCAGAGGGCGCTCTGCAGGCTGATCCCAGTGACTGTGTCAGTCCTGGGAACACTGCAGTGTGCTCAGTGTGTGGGACACTGGACTCTGGGAGCCCTGGCTGGCCTCACAGCTCACAGCCACGCCCCCCTCCCTCCACTGCTGTGCGGGGAGCGTCAGGCTGCTGCTCCAGCTGTAGTGGCCGTCCTTTTGCGGCACCGCGGGGCTCCGGCTCTGCTCCCCGCCCGCACCGCCACCGGACACCTTCCAGGACACGCTCCAGTCTGACGGGAAGCCCTTGTTGGCCAGGCACACGAGGGTGGCCTTCCCCTGGGCCAGCTCCTCTCTGGAGGGAGGCAGCACCCAGAGGCTGGGCTCCACTCGGCCCACTGTGGACACACACACAAACACACACTTACACACACAAGTTTTTCTCCACGGAATTATCGAGGAAATCACAACAGGTGACTCCACCAAAACCAATATTTAATTGTCAATACAAACGTCTGTAATTATATAAATGAAAGATGAAAATGTTGAAATCATTCTCTGGAACATTCCAGGTAAAGCAAAAACATTTTCAGGTGGTGGGCCTCACACCAGTAATGTTGGACTTTAAATACTTCCAAAAATATAGGAAAGTCAACATCCATTTAAATATATTTAATGTTATCTGTTATCTGTATGTTATCTGTAATAATAATCAGAACTTAACTACTTTTTTTTTTTTTTTCAAAAGTAACTTTTAAAAGAAGTGAGTGAAAAAAAGAAGCAAGAAGCTCCACTGAAGCTGAACAACAGACAAGTTTCAGATCTAAAGATAAACTTTAAAAAATCCCCAGAAATTATCACTAAAAGAGAAAAAAAATGATATCCACATTTATTTTCAAATATCAATACTAATAATTAAAGTAAATAACTTTCAATTATGTTACAACTATAAAAAAAAAAAAAAAATAAATGAAAAAGTTACCTTTCAATCATTAGTATTATTTTTTTTAAACCATAAATTTGAGTAAGTTAGAGTGGGAATAAAACATTTCTCTATAAATTGAGCTGAATTACTGTGGGGATGATAAGAAGACACTGCTCACCCATAACTCCAAACAGTATTTATAATAAAACAGAAAACAATCAAATCATGTCAGGCTTCAGAAAGAGAAACTGATGAATCACAAACTAAACAAAAGTATCATTTAAAGTGAACATAAAGAGATGACTTACAGTTGAGCTCCAGTCTGGTTCCTCCACCGAACGTCCACCACAGTGATACAAACTCATGGAGTGGTTGTACAAAAAACCTGCAGCCGCTCAGAGAGCGCCACAAAACCATTCAGCTGTACAGAGACTGGTAAACAACTGAGAAACAGCTGACATTTATAGATTTAAACTGGACACACTGTTCAGAAGGAGATGACTATGTGCAGAAAGAGAAAGACTTAATATTTTTTTCTGAATAAAAAGTAAAATAAAGACATAAAAATTGTGACATTTTATGAATATAATTTAAAATAAAATGCTTCAATATACTATTAATAAAGTAAATATCAAATTAATAAAAATATACAAGGAAATAACTTACTTATACAAATCTGCATAACATTTTAAAATACAACAGAAAACAAAATGGGTCTGATTCTAATGATACAGATCTTTCAGCTGTTCAGTCCGCTCCATGTCTGTGTGGGAGCCTCATTTCCATAGACAAACACTTTGCATGAACAGCTGCATGGTCCAGTGGGACACTTTATAGTCCTGAGAGGTGCACTCTGGAGCACTGGCAGCTGTCCTTCATGACAACACAAGCCACATACGGCCTCCTCATCACCAACATGACTTTGGTGTGCGTCCTCATGTGGACTGTCCTCTGCTGCTGCTTCACAGGTGAAGTCCAGAGAGTCCCACTGCTGTCCTCTGTCCACATCCGTCCCTCTGAGACCAACCAGACTAAACCATCAGGTGCTTTGTGTTTGTGTGTTCAGAGTCCAGAGGAGAGGTGAGAGTGAGTCAGGCTGGAGCAGTGAGGGCCGCCCTGGGGGAGACCGCCAACATACGCTGTACTGTCAGTCAGAATGTGTACAACAACAACTACTTATTCTGGTACCAACAGAGAGATGGAGAGCCTCCTAAAGCTCTTATATATCTTGCGTCGACTCGAGCCTCAGGTGTCCCCAGTCGTTTTTCAGGCAGTGGATCTGGGTCTGACTTCACTCTGACCATCAGTGGAGTTCAGCCTGAAGATTACACTGTGTATTACTGTAAGGGTGAATTTAATGTTTCCCGTTATGATCTGTTCACACAGTGAAAAAGACTCGTACAAAAACCTCAGACTGAAGTGAAACTGAACTGAGCTGCAGCTGCGCTCACTTCAATAAGTATTAATGTAATACTTTAGATTACTATAAAAATATATAATAATAATAATAATAAATCCAGCCTGTGCCTCTGGAGCTACCAGTGTCTCTCCAGCTCCTTCCAAGTCTCTCCCCAAAGGATTTAGGAATAATTCATATGACTCAGAATAATTCAAACGTGATTAATCACATTAGGAGCAGCTCTCTGCCATTTTTGTTTTGTAAAAGTAGCTCTCACTGAGGGAAAGGTTGGAGAGAAATATATCAACATAAACTCATGAATGACGATAAATGAACCACTGACAAACTCATTAACAAATTAAACTTTTCTTTCAATGAATAATAAAAAAAATAAATATTCGTCCTACTGTCTTATTTTTCATGTAATTATAAAAGACAAAAGGAGCTATAACACATCCCTGAGGTTCACTGCAAGAGACAGAGAATTGTGTTTAATTGTGTGACAGTGGTACAGGCCCTCTGTATTTAATGAATACAGTTCAACAGTTGTATGACGAATCATTTAAATAATTAGATTTTAATTACATTGGTTTTATTTGTTTCCACAAACTGTACAGCTGAAAGGCTCAGCTTAAGGCAGCCTAACCACATTCAGTTAAAATAATTACATACTGAAATCATTTAGATGAAATTATATTTGAACTCACAATTTGAGTGAAAAGCCATTCCAAAATATTTTCAACATCCATAAAAACAAAGAGCTCTGGAGTCATTTGTCAGTCTGTATTTACTGCTCTGAATCACACACAAACTGCTCTGAATCACCACAAACCTCCAGTAAGGACTCTCGGTAACTTTTGTTTTTTTCCCTTTTCTCTCATTTTTGTGGGTGAACAGTTATCGGCTGCACGCCGTATTTGTTTACTTCCGCATTGACGGCATAGAACAGTGGACTACGTCTGACGTCACACTCCGCTTGGAGTGCGTTCGTCAGGTATCTTATTTTCGTGAACTCCTGCTGCCTTTCTGTTACAATTGCCTATTGGTGGGCTGTTTTTCCTCCCTTTTGAAACTCTGAGTTATGAAAAAAAGAAAAAAAAAAATGACTTGATGGTGAATATTGCCACTTCTTGCTAATTCAGAGGCATTTAACCCTTGGGGAGTTTTGTAGAGCAAGGATGCTATCTTTTTCCTTTATGTATACATATAATTTTTGGTGGGGGGAGGTCAAGATGATTTGGGGATTATAGATGATGATAACATAATGGGTATATGTTTCTTGTTTGTTTGTCTGTATCTGTCCATGTGTGTCTGTCTGTCTATGTATGTTTTTGCTCCATGCCACCTCTCTCCCTCATTGCTCATCTCACTTACTGTATTTATCTACCAAATCTAAAGTATAGTATCAATGAAAGGACTTAAAATTATTCATATCAACATAAGGAGTCTAATATCTAAAACTGACCTTTTGAGAGTTTGAGATTCTTACCACAAGCCTCATATTATCACTATTTCAGAAACATGGTTACACAGCAATATATCGGATGCTGAAATAAAAATCAATGATTCTGCTGTTTATCGAGCTGATAGAGGATCCTGGGGAGGTGGTGTAGCAACATATGTTTCTACAAATCTTAAATGTGAACTTCTCACTCCAACTGTGGAGCCAGTTCATTTTGAGTCTGTATTTGTAAAAATAGTTTTTCATGACAACAAAAATATAATTATCACTAACATATACAGACCACCATCTGCTCCATCTGATTCAATGAAATCGATTATCAATACAATAAGCTCTCTCAGGAAAAGCAGTGAAATGGTAGTTTTGGGAGATTTTAATAGTAACTGGCTTCACCGCTCCTCATCCAATGATAGAAATCTGGTCGCAAGTGTCAATCTCACTCAATTAATAAAAGAACCAACTAGAGTAGATCACCGCTCCTCATCTCTGTTAGACTGGATACTGTTTACTAACCCAGAAAGAATCACTACATCTGGTGTAATGTCTGACAGTTTTAGTGATCACTCAATAGTTTTTTGTGTGTGGAAAATTAGAACACCCAAATTTCCAATCAAATACATAAAAGTCAGACAAAGTAAACATATAAATACTGAACAATTTAAGAATGACCTAGCTAATATTAACTGGACTAGATTTAATCTAATTCCATCTGTTGAAAATGCTTGGGATTTTTTTCATTCTGAAGTTTCCAGTATAATTGACAAACATGCTCCACTTAAAACAATTTGTGTAAAGGGAAGACATCTTCCATGGATTAGTCCTAGTTTAATTAGTCTTTTTAAAAAGTGGGACCATGCTTGGCATAAATACAGATTATCTGCGGACCCTACCGACTGGGAAGAATACCGGCTTCTTAGGAACCGCTGTAAAACACAAACACGGAATGCACAAGCTAACTACTATAAGGAAGTCTTAGGTCAAAATTGGAAAAATCCCAGACAGTTTTGGAAACATCTAGACCATCTTCTCAATAGATCAAATGATGATTCAATCAATCATATTATTGTTAATGATAATGCTACTTCAGATCCTCTGATGATATCTGAGGCTTTTAACACATATTTCTCTTTGATTAGCAGCACAGAGCACTCAGATTATTCAGTCTCCTTATCCCCATTGAATCAAACTGAAGCATCTTTTTCATTTATTAGAATTCATCCATCTGATGTACATCAAGCTATTTCTGAAATAAAAATTGGAAGTTCTGGCCCAGATGGTTTAGAAGCCAAATTTCTTAAGCTTGGATCTAGTATACTTATATATCCACTATCAGATCTGTACAATATGTCCTTAGATACCAGCACCATCCCGATGATTTGGAAAACAGCAAGAGTAACTCCGATATTCAAGGGAGGCGATAACACTGGTTTAAGCAATTACAGGCCTATTTCCATTATCTGTACTGTTGCCAAAATATTTGAAAAAATTATTTTCCAACAATTATATAAATATCTCAATCAATTCAGCATCTTATCTCCGTATCAATCAGGGTTCCGTTCTGGTTACTCTACAACAACAGCTTTAGTAAAACTGACTAACGAAGCTCCAACATATCTCAACATCAAAACAATCTACAGATTGATTTCAATTCAGTCCAAAATTGGCTTAAAATTAATTTTCTAAAACTTAATATGAAAAAATCTGTGTGTATGCTTTTTGGCACTTGTCATTTACTCCAGTCTTCTGATCTCAACATATATTTTTTCAATGGCGCCCCAATGACCAAGGAAACCTCTGTCAAATATTTGGGAGTGTGGGTGGATCCAGAATTAACCTTCAAACCCCACATTGATTATGTAATAAAACGAACATATTCTTGTTTAATGCCTCTGTATACTGTAGATCAGCAAACTGTTTCACTCAAGAAATAAGAAAGAGGATAATCTCCCAGTTTATCCTGCCTATCATTGATTATGCTGACATAGTTTATCAGAACAACATACATCTCAAACCATTAAATGTACTGTTCAATACATTATGTAGATTAATTTTGAAATGTCCATATAGAACTCATCACTGTGAGTTATATGATCAGCTTGACTGGTTACAGCCTGAAAAAAGAAGACAGTACCACTGGTTTATGTTTATTTTAAAATGTATTTATTTTGACTTTCCATTATATCTGAAATGTTTTCTTGTCCAGTCTCCTACAAGTTACTCTCTTCGACATTCTCAGTATTTAAACTTTACTGTACCTCCCATCCATAAGGAGGTGGGTCGGAGGTCCTTTTGCTTTAAGGCCCCCTCAGACTGGAACAATCTGCCTTCATCACTGAGGACTCTAACTACTCTGGGCTCCTTTAGAACGGCTTTGTTAACTTACCTGAAAACTGACTGTTGTCACTGCTGTTGATTCCATAACACTGTGTTTACGTTAATGACTGTATGAGATGAACCTATGAGGGTGGGGAGGGATGTGAGCAAAATTGTCCTGTTACTTGTATTGTTTGTATCTATGTATGTATGTATGTATGTATGTATGTATGTGTATGTATGTATTATCATGTTTTATGTGTTGTTGTGAAATGTGTGTTTGTAAACTGTATGTTTTATGTTCTTGGTCCCCCTTGAATACGAGATGCTGCATCTCAAGGGGCTTTCCATAAATAAATTCAAATTCAAATTCAAATCAGGAACAATCAAACTAAACAAATGAGTCAGAAGAATAAACTCACAATGGAAACTGTGTCTGTTTCCATTGTGTTCAGGCCTCAGCTTTGCTCTAATCCGACACTGAACCATTTTAGGGTCTGGTCAAAAGGTCAAAGGTCACTGTGTGAGTTTGTATATGTGTGCTGCCTCTGCTCCAGCTCTGCTCTCTGTAGCGCTCAGATTTATTTATTTATTTATTAGCTGACCCCATCTCGGACCAATATTGTCTGAATATAGAAAGCAAAAACATGAATCACTCAGTTTTGTGAACCATCTAAAGCTCCAGAGAGTGGAAGGGCAGCCTCATGAGCACTTTGAGCTTGTGTGAAGAAGAGACACGTGTCATACTTAATTATACAATGGTGTCCACATTTTTGTCCTCACACTGACCCCTGAGGGATCCCTACTGTACACTGAAGGGTGGGTGACTTAGTATTCACTTGCACGCGTTACTGTCGGTCTGATAAATAACACTGAACCCATTTACCTGTTTAATCACTAAAATGAAGTACAGTAGTGGTCAGCAGTGGTCAGTAGTGTTCAGCAGTGGTCAGTAGAGGTCAGTAGTGGTCAGTAGGGGTCAGTAGTGGTCAGTAGGGGGCAGTAGTGTGAGCTGTGTGCCTGTCTCCTCTGACTGTGTGACTTTGCATATGTGTGCTGCCTCTCTGCTCCAGCCGTTAAGAGCCCAGTGCTGCTCAGTGTCTGTGCGGGCCCTTCAGAGCCACTCCCACACCAACAACACAATGAGCCTGATGTCCCTGCAGCTGTTCCTGCTGGCCCTGGGGCTCCTGGTTCAGGGTGAGGACATCTGGGTCACAGCACTGCTCCTCTGGACACCTGCGGGGTCTGTCTCAATAACTCTTCTTCTGTTTTTCAGGTTCTTCAGGAGAAATCAGCCTGACTCAGACTCCTAAAGCTGCAGCTGTGGACAAAGGAGCCTCAGTTACTCTCAGGTACCCTGGTACCCTCTCCTGGTATCTTCAGAAAGGCACAGAACCTCCAAAGCTCCTGATATCTGCTGCTACATCTCGTCACTCTGGAGTCTCCAGTCATTTCAGTGGAAGTGGTTCAGGATCTGACTTCTCTCTGACCATCAGTGGATTTGAGGCTGAAGATGCAGGAGTTTATTACTGTCAGCAGTATAGCAGCTGGCCACTCACACAGTGAAAAAGACTCATGAAAAAACCTCCTCAGACTGAACTGAAACTGTTCACACTGAGTTTGACACTGCAGATACTGTGTTAATTACTTCATAATTTTATTTCATTGTTCATAGTATTTGATAAAAAATCTTAACATTTGTAATATATCTAAAACACCATCCTCTCCAGCAAAACTGACTAGCTGAAAGACCCAACCCCAGTTTCACAATGGGAGCTAAAAGAACAATCTAAGACATGTGGAATTAAAAGTACAAAAAAACTATGAAACCTTACTGAAACACTGGTTTCCATCTAGACCATAATTATTTCAATAATAATTCATAACTATCCCTTACAGAGATGGTGCATATATATTAAAAATGTAAGAATAAATACAGCATAAAAACAGAATAAAAACAGCAGCTAAATATTTAAGTCAAAGCTACATTTTCTTTCCAATCTCAGAGACTGTCAGGGACAAACTGAACCGTGCTTACCATGAAACAAAGATTTGTCACATTTCCCTGATTAATATATTCATGGATTTATTCACAGCATTCAGGATTTATAGATACACATATGAACCAACCAATGAATCAACCAACTAACAGAGGACAGAGTGTTTGTAGAAACAGGTAATTTCTGCTTGATGAATAAGATTTGTGTAGGAAGCTCTGTTCTGTTCTAAGTGCTTGCAGTGGAAGAGTCTGCTGGTGATAGTTTGAGGAGTGCAGGTACCTGGAGGTGTGGGAAATGCAGTTCAGAAACCGTAGATTCACTCACCAGTCCTCCCACTCCTACTGATGAGGTGGACCTTTTGGGCAAATGACCAGGCTGGCGGTGATAGAGACATTATAATAATAATAATAATGCATCAGTTTTATATAGCGCTTTTCAGGACACTCAAAGACGCTTTACAGAGCATTATTCATTCATTCCACACTTGGTGATGGTAAGCTACTACTGTAGCCACAGCTGCCCTGGGGCAGACTGACGGAAGCGAGGCTGCCAATCTGCGCCATCGGCCCCTCCGACCACCACCATCACTCACGCACACACCACTTTCATACTAGGCAATGTGGGTGAAGTGTCTTGCCTAAGAACACAACGACAGCTTTTTTGACTGGCGCCCCACTGTGGCACCTGATTTTCCCAGTGGTCTCCCATCCAAGTACTAACCAGGCCCGGCCTTGCTTAGCTTCTGAGATCTGACGGGATCAGGCTTTGACAAGCCGGTATGGCCACATTCACCTGCAGAAATTCTCCTCTGACATTCTCCTGCGGACAAGCGAGTACGGCACACTTACACTGGGATCCTCAAAGCTCCTCATCCTTCTATGATGTAGTCCCAAGAAGTCAACATCAAAATCTGACCGCGGCTCTAAAGGAGCTAGATTGGACTGAAATAGTCTCATGTGACGACATCATAACAAATAGTGTTGCCTTCCTCTCCAAAATTAAGGATGTTATAACTTCATTTACAAGGAGGAGAAAGAAATGCAAAACCAGTAAAGGTGATCTACCATGGCTCAATGAGGAATGCAGGAAATTAATTAAAAAAAGGGACCAGCTACTTAAAAAATCACTAAAAACTGGACTTGTTTCTGACAGACAACTTTTTACGTCTGCAAGAAACAAAGTAATCCACACAATGCACAAAGTCAAGGCAAATTTCTATATGTTAATTATTGAGTCTGCTAAAGGAAATTGCAAAAAAAATTGGCATAATATTAGTAAATTGCCTGGTAAGAAAACAGAACATGATAAAGAACTAGAACTAGTGTACAAAAGGGGACACTAAAACAATCTGGAATCAACTGAAAAAAATTGTAGGACAGGACACAAAAAGCAAAAAACATTTAGAATTGAAGATAAATGGACAAATTACAAATAATGCACAGACAGTTGCAGATGCCTTCAATAATTTTTTCATTGACTGTTTCCAATATTGCCCAGTGTTTTCCATTTAATACATTAAGTGTTTGTCCTGTAAATGCATCAGAGCCCATTTTTAGTATAAACAGTGTCACAGAATCAGGAGTCTCACAGACAATAAGTTCACTCAAACCTACCAGAATAAAAGACATATTTGTCATAAATACATTTATGTTAAAAGAACTCAGCTCCAACTTAATAACTCCATTAACCAACATTCTCAATCTATCAATGTCTGAGGCAGTATTTCCAAGTAAATGGAAATCATCTGCTGTAATCCCAATCTATAAAAACGGAGATACATTATTACTTTCCAATTACAGGCCCATCAGTATCATACCTACAGTGTCCAAAGTCGCAGAGAAACTCATTGCCCAACAAATTATTGTACATCTCAACCCCACATCATTTTCACTTCATCCCATGCAGTTTGGTTTTAGAGCTCAGTACTCAACAGAGACGGCTAATTGTTTTTTTTATTGAAAATCTCACAGATTTACTTGGTGCTGTGTTTCTTGACCTGAAAAAAGCTTTTGACACTGTAAACCAGTGGTTCCCAAACTACGGCCCGCGGGCCGGATACGGCCTGCTTCCACATTTTACCTGGCCCCCTGAACAATACCAGAGATGCATTATGATTTTTTTTTCATTCTGGCCACGTGATCGAGACTTGTACATGCATAGAACGTAACATTCTATTCCACCCTTCTGCAGTCTGTGCCCTATCTGAAACCCCTCCCTCAAAGAAAAGAAAAAAAAAATCCTGGACACACCCCTGTCAAATAAAACGGAATAATAGTTAATGTTCCATGTTCTTTTTTTCTGTGAAAAACTTGAAGAGGGTTATTTGGTTATTATTTATTTCATAAATAGTGTTATTTATTTTCAGATTTTTTTTTTCCTGTCAAGATCCCAGAAAGGGTTAATATTTGGTTATGTGTGGCTTTCTGGAAAACAATAAATGTTTACGTTTAGACACCTCTGCGATTGTCACACTTTTTGTTACAAACTGACCCCGGCCCCCCGTCAGAGAAGGGAAAAGTTATTTGGCCCTCACAGGAAAAAGTTTGGGGACCCCTGCTGTAAACCATAAAATATTATTGATCAAACTGACCAAGTTTAACTTCTCCTCACATACAATAAAATGGATAGAATCATATTTATCAAATCAATCACAGTCTGTCAAAATGGATAATTACCACTCCCATCCCCTACCTCTGTCTACTGGTGTCCTGCAGGGTTCCATTCTGGGGCCATTGATTCAATTCAATTCAATTCAATTTATTTTTGTATAGCCCAAAATCACAACAAGAGTTATCTCGGCGGACTTCACAAAATTAATGATTAATAAAGCAGAAGAAACATTCATAAAACAAAAATACAGAATGTTCAACAACAAGCAGGCAAATGGATGATTGTCCCAGCATCTCCTGTCCTTAGACCCTCCTTCTCGGCAAGGAAAAACTCCAAAAAACCCAATGGGAAAACGGAGAAACCTCGAGGAGAACCACAGTGAAGGAGAGATCCTACTCCTAAGGACGGACAGGCAGATGAAACTACTAATCTAGCAGGACGAGGACAGTTAATCCAGGATAGGGAAGGAGAGGAGGGGTCCACGTCCTCGACACTAGGGGGCAGCAGCGGTCCAAACTGGAGCAGCAGCATCTGAAACAGTTACATTCCCCAAAAGGGGAGTGGGACAGGGACAACATGTGAATAACAAAGAACAGACTACGAATGAACTAGTAATTGAATATTCTTAACAGTAGGAGGAGAAAAAGTAGGAGAAACCAGAGGACAGTGCTCAAGTTGCCATAGTTTCCCCAGTAATATATCTCCTTAGAGCAGCTTAACTAGGCCTATGGGTTTAGTTTCTGTTCCTAACTGACCTGACCATAAGCTAATTCAAAGAGGAACGTTTTGAGCCTAATCTTAAATGTAGAGACTGTGTCAGCTTCTTTGACATGAGCAGGGAGCTGATTCCACAACAAGGGTGCTTGGTACCTAAAAGCTCTACCTCCTAAAGTATTTTTAGCGACTCTAGGAACCACCAGTAGTGCAGCATTTTGAGAGCGGAGTGAACGGTTAGGATGATAAGGTACAATTTCATCTTTAATATAGGAAGGGGCCATGTCATTTACAGCTTTATAGGTTAGAAGAAGAATTTTAAATTTTACTCTAAACTCAACCGGAAGCCAATGAAGATTTTTTAATACTGGAGTAATGTGCTCTCGTTTTTTAGTACCTGTTAGTATTCTTGCTGCTGCATTTTGAACCAATTGAAGGCTTTTTATAGAGCTTTTAGGGCAAGCTGCAAGCAGGGAGTTACAGTAGTCTAACCTCGAAGTGACAAAAGCATGGACAAGTTTTTCAGCATCATTTTTTGGCAGTACATTTCTAATTTTGGCTATATTGCGTAAATGAAAATAAGCCGTTTTACAGACATGGCTTATGTGTGCTTTAAATGAGAGCTCTTGATCAAATAGGACTCCAAGGTTTCTTACAGTAGAGCTGGAGTCTACACTGACAATGTCCAATGTGATTATCTGCTCAGTTAGAGAGTCAAATTTTACATCGAGCCCAGCTGCAGGCCGGGACAAAACCACAATAGAGTCTTGTAGGTGTTTAGGGCCTAATAGAATGACTTCAGTTTTCTCAGGGTTAAGAAGTAAATAGTTAAAGGTCATCCATGTTTTTATGTCCCTCACACAGGCACTAAGTCTTTCTATTTGATTAGTCTGATCGGGTTTCATTGATAAGTACAGCTGGGTGTCATCTGCTGTGACGGGGTTCTAATCCTATGTAATGACGATGGCGTAGTCAGCAGGATGTTTTTGATTATTTAATCCCAAAAAGAAAAGTTTGAAGAGTGCTTCCATGTACAACTCCTGGCCCAGACTGACTGAGGGAGGGAGAGTGGCCCCCTTTTATCCACCAAGGCTCCTCCCCCAAGCCAATTAACACAAAAAAACTGGTTTCCAACACTAAAACCAGAATTAATAGTGATAACAAAAATACAGAAAACTACTTGAAAATATATCATGCAACATGGCCATGTCTCTGCGCCTGTAGCAGAATCAGGAGGAATAATATAGCTATTTTAGTGCTGCAAGTTATAATTCGTGATGACGTCACTGTGACGTCAGACGCCAATGTCCCGCGCATTATGACGGAAATAGGAAGTGCGAGAGGCGCTCGGTTTGACAGTGCGGCTCGCGAACGGGAGATGGATACTGGTTTGGAGTTTACTGGAAAGCAGGACTATGGACATGGATGGTTCAACAGTGGACTCGTGTGCACCTGAGACGACTGCGGTGGTGAACGGACAGCAAACATAGCGGAGAACGGAGCGGACGGATGGGGAGCGGGAAATGGAGCAGAATGAACGAAACCAGGTAAGTGGCTAGCGCGGGTTTGTTTGGGCGTACTTAAGTTAGCGCGGGCTTTGACGGGGCTACTCCGTCACACCATCCTCCTCCTCCCCAAGGCTGACCAAGCCTTGGCAACCTGGAAAGGTAGTCCGCAACCAAGTTGGACTTTCCTGATCGGTGTCGAACCACAAACTTGAAGGGCTGCAGTGAGAGGTACCAACGGGTCAAGCGGCTGTTGTGATCCCTCATTGAATTGATCCATGTGAGAGCTCGATGGTCCGTCTCCAGATCAAACTCTCTCCCAAGCAGGTAGTACTTGAGGCTCTCTAGCGCCCACTTAATGGCCAGACCTTCTTTCTCGACCACCGAATATCTGGACTCTCTGGGCAGAAGTTTGCGGCTCAGGTACAAAATGGGCTGCTCGGCTCCGGCTTCCCCCTGGGCAAGGACTGCTCCCAAACCCACCTCAGAGGCATCGACCTGCACAAGGAAGCGGCGGCTGAAGTCAGGACTGCGTAGTACTGGAGATGAGCAGAGGAACGTTTTTAGGGTGTTGAAGGCCTTCTCACATTCTTCAGTCCAGGTCACTGGGTTTTTCTGGTGTTTTGTTGTCAAGGCCGTGAGTGGTGCTGCAATGGTGGAAAATTGGGGAACAAACCTCCGATACCATCCAGCCAGGCCCAGGAAGGATCGCACCTCCTTTTTGGTTTGTGGACGAGGGCACTTTTGGATAGCTTCAACCTTATCCATCTGCGGTCGCACCTCTCCTCCTCCTAGCTGGTAGCCCAGATACCGGGTTTTGTGGCGGGCCCACTCACACTTTGCCACATTCAATGTGAGCCCAGCGGCTTGAATCTTCTTCAGGACTGCTCTCAGGTGGTGGACATGCTGTTCCCAAGTGTCACTGAAGATCACTACATCGTCCAGGTAAGCAGCACTGAACTCCTCACAGTCCTGCAGCACCCTGTCCATGAGTCGCTGGAAAGTTGCTGGGGCGCCATGTAAACCAAAAGGCATAACAGTGAACTGGAAAAGTCCTGCCGGTGTTCTGAAGGCTGTGTAGGGTCGGCTGGAAGCCTCCAGGGGCACTTGCCAGTAGCCTTTGCACAGGTCCAGCGTAGTGATGTAGGCAGCCGATCCAATACGATCCAGGAGGTCATCGATCCTTGGCATAGGATAGGCGTCAAACTCTGAGATGGAGTTGAGTTTGCGAAAGTCTATGCAAATGCGCAAGGTTCCGTCCTTTTTAAACACGATGACAACTGGGCTGCACCACTCTGATGTTGACGGCTCGATGACTCCAAGCTCCAGCATAGACTCGATCTCTTGGCGTAGTTGTGCCACCAGCTGCTGAGGGACACGGTAGGGGCGTTGACGAATGGGTCTCTGGTCCTTCAGCCGAATCACATGCTCAATCAGTGTGGTCTTACCGGGTTTTGCCGCCAACAACTCGGGCATGTCTCTGAAGACCTTTAGGAGATCAGCAGCTTGCTCTCCAGAGAGGTGTGCTATGCGAGGTTCTGAAGCTTCGGGGACTATGGGAACACCAGGATTCTCCTCTTCCTCCACATCCACCTGTCTCACCAGCAGTGCTGCCTCAGGAGCCACAACAGACGGCTCCTTCCACGCCTTCAGGAGGTTTACATGGTAGGTTTGTCGGGACTTCTTCTTGTCCGGTTGGTGCACCTCATACGTGACCGGTCCCATTCGCCTGGTGACCGTGTATGGGCCTTGCCATTTTGCCAACAACTTGCTGTTGGAGGACGGGAGCAACAGAAGGACTTTTTGGCCTGGCTGGAAGTCTCTTTTTCTGGCCTGTTGGTCATACCAGGTTTTCTGCTTTTTCTGGGCCTCCTTCAGGTTCTCCTCAGCCTCTTCCTGGTACCTGGACAGCCGGTCCCTCATCTGGAGCACGTACTGGATAATCCCCTGCTCACTGGGCTTTGTTTCAGGGGTGGTCCATGCTTTGCCCAGCAGGTCCAAGGGTCCTTGAACGTTCCAACCGTATAGTAACTCGAAGGGAGAGAATCCAGTGGAGGCCTGTGGCACCTCCCGATAGGCAAAGAGGATAAATGGCAACCACCTATCCCAGTCCTTTCCGGTGTCACCAACAAACTTCTGAAACATCCTCTTCAGAGTCTGATTGAACCTTTCAACGAGGTCATCAGTTTGGGGATGATATGGTGTGGTTCGCAGAGCTGTGATCCCCAGCTGCTTGTGAAACAACTGTAAAAGACGCGATGTGAAATTAGTCCCTTGATCAGTCAGAATTTCATCTGGGATCCCGACTCTGGAGAACAACTGCACCAATGAACGGAGGACAGCAGGGGCAGTGATTGTGCGGAGTGGGAAGGCCTCGGGGTATCTGGTGGCATAGTCACAAATCACAAGAATATACTGGTGACCTCGGGCACTTTTGACTAATGGGCCAACAATGTCCATTGCTATCCTGCGGAAGGGTGTGGAGATGATTGGCAGTGGATGGAGGAGAGCTCGCTCGGACTTTCGGGTTGGGGCGGTCTTTTGGCAAATGGGGCATGTGGTGCAGTACGCCTGAATGTCCTGATACATGCCGGGCCAGTAAAAACGAGCACTAACGCGCAAGTATGTTTTATGGCGGCCAAAATGCCCAGCCCATGGAAGGGTGTGTGCGACACGCATGACCAGCTGTCTACAAGGCGCAGGGACAACAAGGCGTTTCTGAGCATTGTCACAAACATACAACACACCATTAACCTGAGCGAACTGCTCTTTACCAGTTATATTAGCATTAGCATTAGCATTAGTATTGAGTTTACTGAAACAGGTTTTCAAGGTTACATCCTGCCTCTGTAATTCTGCAATATTCTCTGGCACCCTCCATAGTTCATCCACATTCAAATTCTGATCATGATCATTTAGCATCAGCTGTTTTTCAAAGCGTCTCTGGCGTTTAGACTTTCTAGGCCCCTTTATTCCCCCCTCACACACACCATCATCTAGGTAAGGCAAGGGTTCGACACCCATTTTGGCCTGGGACCTAGTCACCACTGGACACGAAACATTGCCAGACACATCCATTTCACTTGCATCACACATAACATTACATTCTGCTCCCTGCAAAAGGTCCAACAGTACAGGTAAGTCAGTTCCAAGGACAAGATCAACAGGCAAGTTCTCTACCACAGCTACAGTCATTAAATACGGTTGTTCGTCAATTTTTACAGTCACTTCTGCTTTAGGGTATGCATGGCTATCACCGTGAACACACACAACGTCAGTTTTCAGGCCATAGTCCACAGAGTTCACAGGCACATAGCTTCCCTTCACCAGAGATGTGAAACTGCCACTATCCAACAGTGCTGTCACCTGCTGGCCATTCAAAGTCACTGTTTTTAAGGTACGCTCCTTCAGGCCATGAGTGCCAAACAGTTCCCCTTCCTCACGGGGTGCATAGCAGGCACCAGTGAGTTTGTCTCTGCGTACCGGACACACAGACGCTTTGTGACCCTGCTGCTGACAGTAATAGCAAACGAAGGGCTTACCGGTTACTGGCTGGGTGGTGGCGGAGCTGGGAGTACCTCGGGAGTCGTGGCTACTTTCTCTGACCTGCTGAGGTGGTGGTGGATGTTGTGATGATCTTGGTGTTGAGCTGGTGAAGCGTGGAGGTCCCCCTCTACGAGCATTCTGGTGCTGCAACGCCAACTTTGCTGCATGCAGGCCATCCTCAGGTTCATGCTCCCGAACCCAGGTGCGGACGTCGGCTGGCAGGACGCGGAGAAGCTGCTCCAGGATGATAAGCTCTCCAATTTGCTCCTTGGTGAGCTGCTCAGGGCGAACCCACCTCCGGTACAGGCTTTTGAGGCGATGGTATGTCTCAGTGGGGGTCTCTCCTGGTGGGACAGTGGGACAACGGAACTGCTGTCTGTATGTTTCCGGGGAAATGTCAAATTTTTCCAACAAAGCCACTTTCAAATCCCTATAGCAGTGGGCTTCATCTTCGTCCATGGCCGTATAGGCTTCCAAAGCTTTCCCTGACAGGAGTGGCACAAGGCGGCATGCCCACTCAGTCTCTGGCCATTTCCAAGTCTTTGCAATTCTCTCAAAACGCAGCAAATAATTTTCTATATCCTCTCCCATCTGGTATGGAGGAATCTTCGGCTCCACACTGTATGGTCTCCACTCCAGTGGGGCCGCTAAATCCCGACCACTAGCGTTTTCTTCTGGAGGCCGGTGCAAAGTCGTTGACTCCCCCTGAGGTCGCCTAGAAGGTGCAGGGGTTGGCAGCGCAAACCGTGGGCTGGGACTATCCTGACTGGAAACCGGAAGCTCAGATCTGGCAGGAGAAGGTGAGCGCAGCGTTACCTGGAGGTTGCGTATCTCCTGTAGCAATCCCTCCTCTCTCTTCTGCTGGCCCGCCATAAAGTCTCTCATCAGGCCCAAGAGTTCACCCATAGGTTGCCCAGCAGCGCCCTCTTCATGGGATGTGTCTCCAGTACCATCCTCAGCCGCATACTCCTCTTCAAACTTTCTTTGCGAACGGAGCCCTTTTCTCTTTCTGCGACTAGCCATCCCACTTCTGACACCATATGTGACGGGGTTCTAATCCTATGTAATGACGATGGCGTAGTCAGCAGGATGTTTTTGATTATTTAATCCCAAAAAGAAAAGTTTGAAGAGTACTTCCATGTACAACTCCTGGCCCAGACTGACTGAGGGAGGGAGAGTGGCCCCCTTTTATCCACCAAGGCTCCTCCCCCAAGCCAATTAACACAAAAAAACTGGTTTCCAACACTAAAACCAGAATTAATAGTGATAACAAAAATACAGAAAACTACTTGAAAATATATCATGCAACATGGCCATGTCTCTGCGCCTGTAGCAGAATCAGGAGGAATAATATAGCTATTTTAGTGCTGCAAGTTATAATTCGTGATGACGTCACTGTGACGTCAGACGCCAATGTCCCGCGCATTATGACGGAAATAGGAAGTGCGAGAGGCGCTCGGTTTGACAGTGCGGCTCGCGAACGGGAGATGGATACTGGTTTGGAGTTTACTGGAAAGCAGGACTATGGACATGGATGGTTCAACAGTGGACTCGTGTGCACCCGAGACGACTGCGGTGGTGAACGGACAGCAAACATAGCGGAGAACGGAGCGGACGGACGGGGAGCGGGAAATGGAGCAGAATGAATGAAACCAGGTAAGTAGCTAGCGCGGGTTTGTTTGGGCGTACTTAAGTTAGCGCGGGCTTTGACGGGGCTACTCCGTCACATCTGCATAACAGTGGAAATCGATACCATGCTTTCGGATAATGTTACCTAATGGTAGCATATAAAAAGTAAACAGAATTAGACCCAGAACTGAACCCTGTGGCACACCGTAGGCTACTTTAGAACACTGTGAGGAGCTCTGGTTTACATTTACAAACTGGTACCTATCGGATAAATAGGATTTAAACCAGCTGAGGGCAGTTCCTCTGACGCCTACATCACATTCTAACCTCTGCAGTAAAATGTTGTGGTCGATTGTGTCAAAAGCTGCGCTGAGGTCCAACAGAACCAGTATTGAGACCTGACCATTGTCAACAGCTAATAACAAATCATTTGTTACTTTAACTAGGGCTGTTTCAGTGCTATGATGAGCTCTGAATCCAGATTGAAAATTTTCGAATAAATTATTGTCCTGCAGATGACGACAAAGCTGTTTAATTACAATTCTCTCCAGAATTTTAGAAATAAACGGAAGATTTGAAATAGGTCTGTAATTGGCTAACAGGTCAGGATCAAGATTAGGAGCGCTTTTTTAGGAGCGGCTTAATTACTGCATATTTAAAGGACTGAGGAACATAACCACTTTCCAGTGAAGTATTTATTATATTAAGAATAGGATCTATAATTAGAGGGAGAATTTCTTTGAAAAGTCTACTTGGGATTGGGTCTAACATACAAGTTGAGGATTTAGAGGACATAAAAGCTGAAGTTAATTCTGCATGATTTAGAGTAGCAAACTTCTCAAAAACTGGACCAACTGAGGATAATTCAGATCCCACCAAAACTGGACATGAGTTTAATTGAGACCCTACTCTTTCAGCTTGGACTTGCTCAGAGTTAAAAGTAGGGTCAATTTCATTTATTTTATCTCTTATAGTAATGATCTTATTATTAAAAAATGTCAGGAAATCCTCAGAACTGAGAGTAATTGGGATTGAAGGTTCTACTGCGCTGTGGCAGTTTGTCAGCCTGGCTACAGTGCTGAATAAGAACCTAGGATTATTTTTGTTTACTTCTATTAGATTAGAATAGTAACTGGTTTGGGCCGTATGCAAAGCCTGCTTATAGGACAGAAGGCAGGTTTTCCATGCTTCTAAAGACTGCTCTGAGTGTGCTTTGCGGTAACTTTTCTCAATTCTCCTAACCTTTTGTTTATGTGCACGCAGTTCTTCATTATACCATGGAGCAGATCACCTTAGCCTGACAACTTTCTGTTTTAGTGGAGCTACTGCATCAAGGGCAGTTTTCAAGGAATCCATGGTCTTATCAACAAATTGGTCACTTTTGATGGGATTTAAATTGTCCTCAGTTGGGTCACATGACACATCACTAAACATTGGCCAAATTATTTCAATGAAATCAGTAACAGCTTTTTCAGATATTGTTCTTTTAGTTATTATTTTATTCTGGTGAACAGAAAAATCTTTAAGAATAAACTGAAAGGTAATTAAAAAAATGATCTGATAATATAGGATTTTGTGGGAGGACTTTTAGATCACTGATCTCTATACCATATGTTAAAACAAGATCTAATGTGTGCTTATAGTGAAACCGATGTCATTCAAAAGAGCGCTAAAGGCTTTGTTTAGACAGTCATCTGTCAGGTCAGCTTTTATGTTGAAATCTCCAAGTATTATAATTTTATCCCAGTCCACAACCAAGCCCGACACAAAATCCGAAAACTCTGTTAAAAACTCTGAATAAGGACCAGGAGGTCGGTAAATTATTATAAATAAAACACCTTTTTGGTTTTTCCAATTATGGCAGTTTATTGATAGACTGAGGCTTTCAAACGAGCTGAACGCTTTATTAGTCTTAGGACAAAGCAACAAGCCAGAATGAGAAATGGCTGCAACACCACCACCTTGACCTGTGCTCCTGGCACTCAGAAAGTTGACATGACTTGGAGGTGTGGACTCATTTAATCTCACATAATCACCAGATTGAAGCCAAATTTCAGTCAGGGCCAAAATATCAATGTTATGGTTCTGAATTAATTCATTAACTAAAAAGGATTTAGGAGAAATCGACCTAATGTTTAGCAGTCCACATTTTACACGCTTATTTAGAGGTTTACTAATATCACGAGTTGGTAATTTTATTAAGGTTTTTGGTCTAACGCTTGAGTTTACTTTATTGGAAATTATTCTTTTAAATGTATTTTTATTTTTACGAGGGACACACACAGTCTCTATCTGGCTAGGTTCTGAATACTTGATTTGTGACAGAGCGGGCGAGAGCTTAGCGTCTGTAACAGAGGAGCAGGATTTTCCACTAACTCTCCTCTGCGCCCGGGACTCACTTTTTCCCTGTCAATTTAGGCAACTAAGGCTATCGGTCAAATTTCTAACTAAAAGAGATATGCCCGCCGAAGTCGGATGGACACCATCCCTGCGTATGAGCCCAGGCTTCCCCTCGAACGCATTCCAATTGTTGACAAAAACTACACTGTTTTGGGGGCACCAACTAGAAAGCCAGCAGTTAAATGCTGACTGTCGGCTGTACAGTTCAGCATTGACACGACAGGGTAGAGGGCCAGAAAATATTACGGTCTCCGTCATCGACTTTGCCAATTCACACACAGCCTGTACCTGCAATTTGAGAACTTCTGATTGTCTCCGCCGGTCGTCATTGTCGCCTGCGTGAATCACGACTCGACGGTACCTCTGCCTACTCTGTCTAAGAAGCCTAAGGTTTCCATCGATGTCACCCATTCTGGCCCCTGGGTAGCACCTAACTGATGCCGCTGGCAACTCCACGTCTCTAACTATAGAGCTTCCAATCACTAGAGTCTCACGAGTCCAAGTAGCGGGTGTGTCGCCGCTGAGAGGGGCAAACCTATTTGTGACGGGGAGCTCCTGGTGCACTACCGGGTGGAGTGTAGCGCTATGCTTCTTCCGAACTGTCACAAATCGATCCTGGTCTTCTCCCGGCTGTGGGGAGGTCACTGGGGAGCTATGCTGGCTAACGCTAGCAGCCCTAGCTCTGACGCGGTCCGCGCTCCCTGACGTTACAATCTGACTATAGCTGGGTCTAGAGACCTCCAATGAGCGGATCCGCGTTTCTAACTCAGTAACCCTTGCCTCCAAAGCTACCACTACACTACACTTCACGCAACTAAGCCTATCGTCAGTGAAAGAGCAAGGGTTCTCACTCCACATATGACAGCTTGAGCAGGACAGCGCAGTAGCTAAAAGGCCCGGCCATGATGCTAACAAGCTAGACCAGGGGTCGCCAACCCGTGGCTCTAGAGCCGCATGCGGCTCTTTAGCGCCCTCCTAGTGGCTCCCTGGAGCTTTTTCAAAAATGTATGAAAATGTAAAAAGATGGGGGGAGGACAAACATGACACAAATATTCTTATCGTTTTCCAGTGCTGTAAAAATGTTTATAATAAATATTAAATTTCAACATTTCTGTCAACGAAGATTTGCGTCATAGTTTGCGACACGCGTTTCGGCGCGGTGCCAGGCAGGTGGATGTTGTGAACATACCGGCGAGTGTGACATGGGCCATGGATCCAAAAGAGAAAAAACGAAAGATAGCTGATGAGAACAGAGGATTCAAGGAAGAATGGACCGAATCATTTGCTTTCATTGCCAATGCGGAGAAGTTGTCAAATAACAAAAAGTGTAATTTGGAAAGACATTTCAAGGGAAGGCATGCTAAATTTGCAGCCGACCACCCAGTTGGGAGTGAGAGAAAAAGTGCGATTGCAGCACTTCTGGAGAAATTAGAGGAGCGCAAAGATAGATTTAAGAAGTGGATTGCATCTCCAAACTCCACTACTGCTGCTAGTTTTGTTGCAACCCGGGAGATAATAAAGCGTGGAAAGCCGTTCACAGATGGTGAGTACATGAAGGATTCATTCATCAAAATATTAGAGCACCTATTTTTGGACTTCAAAAACAAAGCCGAGATAATACAAATATATATAATAATACATAATACATTAACATTGTAATGGAAGTTAAACTTGAAGCACCAAATATCGTATAGCAGAGTAGTCACGTGGTGCGTCAATCTCTCCAGGGGGCGCTGCAGGGAAAATAAACATTTAATCAGGAATGTTCATTATGTATTTGTAGCCTAGTCATTTTTATAGTAGGCTAATATAGCTAATATACACTCACAGCCTGTGTTCCCTTCATATAAGGCTTATATAAGACTTTTAATTTTTTGCGGCACCAGACAGATTTATTTTTTGTTTTTTTGGTCCGATATGGCTCTTTGAACATTAAAGGTTGCCGACCCCTGAGCTAGACTAACAAGCTAGGCTAGCTCAGGCTGGAGCGAGAGAATAGGAGCTTTGAATCCACAAATTATTGAAGCTAGATGTACTACGAATGGATTAAAGACTAATCGACTAGAGCTGGTATGGTGGAGAGCAAATTAATTTAGGATAAGTTCGTGGATTGAGACAGAAAGTAGAGAGAGTCTAACACACAGCGTGTAAGCCGAAAACAACTCACCGGATGTGATGTCGGAATGGAGCAGAAAAGTTATGATGATGGTTTGTCATCCCCTCCACTCAATCAGTTTGTAAACATAAGAACTCGCTCAAAGAGGGTAACACGAGGGTCTGCCCGAGGAGACTGTATTGTTCCTCTGAGGAGAAGTGTCTTCAGTCAGAGTGCCTTCTCAGTTACAGCTGCACAGGAGTGGAACTCGGTCCCTCAGAACATCAGAGAGATGAGCGCCTATATTCTGTTCAAAAAACATTTAAAAAACTGGTTCATAATGCATCAAACATGTCTGCATTAACAATACTAATGAATACCCCCTGACTAACCATACTAGCACTTGTGTTTTCTCATGAATTGGATGTTGTGGAATAGCTGTTGACTGTCTTGTATGATGCTTGTGTTTTGCTTGTCTTTTCTGAACACTTTTGTTGACAGTGTTTGTTATATCTGCTTTTAATGTTTTTCTATAGTATATTGTAATTTCCGCTGTATAATATTTTTGGTCTTGTTTTTAGGGAGACAGGTCTGCCATCTGTCCAGGGACAACAGATGAAAAATAGCCTTTTGGCTAATTCTGGTGCATTTGCAGCAATGCTATTAATGCACACTGTCCCTGTCAAATAAACCAATAAATAAATAAATAAAATAAATACAAATAAATAATGAACTTGTTAAAGATCCTGTTACCGTGGCAGCTGAATTCAATCAGTTCAAGAAATTTCACAGCTTTTTACCTCATGTGAAAATGTATCCTTTTCTGTCAGAGTCCCTGCCTATCTTCACCATAGCTGAAATTAGATTTTAGATTCAGATGTAGCTTGTATCATCAGTGAATTAAAAACTTCAAAAGCTAAGGATGCATATGGTCTGGACACTAATTTTATAAAGTTACACAAGGACTCCTTGATACGTCCAATAACACATTTGATAAATCTGTCAATTAGGCATTCAATTGTTCCCACAGCATGGGAAGGGGCCAATATTCCAATTTTCAAATTTGGTAACACAGCAGATGTCAAGAATTACAGACCAATCAGCATACTGCCTATTATATCCAAAATAATTGAAAAATGGGTCACTAAACAATTAATTAATCATTTAAATATGGGTTATACCCCCCTGCATAACTGAACAATGATTTCCAAGATGGCGCCGCTGTATATGGTTCGCTGTCTACGTCCGTTGAGTTTGCTGTTTATTTTTATGTTTCCCCTATTTGTCATCCACGATGTGTCATCGCTACTTGTGTACGATCGCCTGACACTGCTGAAAATACGGGATTCTGTGCTCAATCTGCCTCAATGTGCTAAAAATGGACATTCAAATACGCCGCCACCTCTGCTAGCTTCTGTGCCGGCCTACCTACGGCGTCCTGTCTGCGCGTTGCCTCGCAACAAGAGGCGCAGGAGACGCGGAAAACGAGGAGGGGTGCTGGTGAAACTCAAGGCTTACCTGGCTTCATCGCGTATGGATTATTCTGGCTGTTCCCTGAATGGAATAATCACGAATTGTAAAAAGTTTGACCTGCGTCGCTCTTCTGAATATCGCTACCGCTGACTCCGGCCAGCTCTCCCTGACGCCGGGTGTTTGCTTCCGTGTCGCCGGCTGGTGAGGATCCAACAGCGGGGTTGTGTGCGAGGTAATCTCCGCTCGCTCGGTCGTGCCGCTCAGCAGACTGTGCGCTGTAGGTCAGTACGTACAGCCCAGTTAAACACTCGATCACTCACAAATAAGACCTTTATCCTGAACGATTTTATCTCCACTCACGAGCTGGATTGTCTCATGCTCACGGAGACCTGGCTAAAACCAGGTGATAACAGCGCCTTCTCCTCCCTCCTCCCTCCCGGCTACTCTTTCCTCAGTACGCCTCGAGTGTCCAGTCGTGGTGGTGGCCTGGCTTCTGTTTTCAAACAACACTTGAACTGCCATTTTCTCCCATCTAAAAACTACAGTAGCTTTGCGCTTCAGCTATTTTTGGCTCAATTTGCATGTCCCCTACTGTGTGCTGTCATCTATCGCCCTCCGAAATATAATAAGGATTTTATTCCGGAGTTTTCAGAGTTACTTGCGGATTTACGGACACAATATGACAGTTTGCTGATTTGTGGCGATTTTAATATCCATGTTTGCTGCCCATCCAGTCAGTTGACCAAAGAGTTTCAAAGCCTTTTGATCTCTTTTGACCTGGCACAGTCAGTAAACGCCCCCACTCATCAGCATGGTCACACACTGGACCTGATCATCTCCCACGGACTGTCTGTATCCATCTCAGAAATAAGTAACATCTGCATCTCAGACCACCTTCCTGTCATATTTGAATTTAAAGTCCCTCTTCCTGCAGCCAAATCTCTTACTCCAGCAGGTCGCCGCCGAACCATCACATCCACCACAGCTGGAGAATTTGCTGCTGCCTTTAGGAACACTGCGCTTTATTCCCAGGATCCTTTTCCTCTGTGCCCAGAGGATTTCATCTCCTCCTTCCATTCCACCTGCTCAGGGATTTTTAACATCATTGCTCCTTTCAGGTGCATATCTGCCAGATCCAAACCGGACCCCTGGCTTAATGACACCACCCGCGCCCTCAGGCAGCGGTGCAGACAGGCTGAGCGCAAGTGGAAGAAGGACAAGTTACATGTATCACTGGGTATATTGAGGGACAGTCTCACTGAGTATCAAAATGCAGTCAAAGCTGCTAAATGTCAGTATTTGTCAAATGTTATTTCCACCAGCTGTAATCGCCCCAGAGTGCTATTCAGTACTATTCAGTCTGTTACAAATCCATCTAATGATGTTCTCCAGCATGCAACTAAGTCAACCTGTGATGATTTTCTCCATCATTTTGTTGACAAAGTAGCCTCTGCTAGACAGAGCATTAACAATATGTGTAACAGTTCTGACTGGTGCTCTTCTCCTGTACCGTCTGTGTTTAATATGTTTGAGCCAGTGTCACTGTCTCTCCTCTCTGAGGTGGTCCAGGGGTTGAGACCGACTAACTGTCCTATGGACATTATTCCATCCAAGGTACTTAAACAGATTTTTAACACAGTGGGACCTTGTCTCCTCTCATTCATAAACAGCTGCCTCAGCTCAGGTTCTGTACCAACTGTATTCAAGCATGCTGTGGTCAGACCTCTGCTAAAAAACCCCAACCTTGATCCTGCTATTCTGACAAATTTTAGACCTGTGTCCCATTTGTCGTTCCTGTCCAAGGTTTTGGAAAAAATTGTTTTCATACAGTTACATTCTTTTCTGGAAAACAATCACATCTTTGAAAAATTCCAATCTGGCTTCAGGACACGACACAGCACTGACAATGAGAATGACATTCTTTTATCCCTTGATGTGAAAAAGCCTGTGCTGCTAGTTATGTTAGATCTCACTGCAGCGTTTGACACCGTGGACCACTCAGTCCTCCTAACACGTCTGGCCCAACAGGTCGGCCTTCAGGGACCTGTGCTGCAGTGGTTTAGGTCATATTTAACAGATAGGACATTCTCTGTCATGATTGGTGACTTCTCCTCCTCCTCAGCCCCGTTGATCTCTGGTGTGCCACAGGGATCCATTTTGGGCCCGGTTCTATTTTCTCTGTACATGTTGCCTTTAGGTGCAGTTATCTCAAATCACAATGTGTCCTTCCATCTATATGCAGATGATTTACAAATCTACCTGCCAGTTGTCCCTAATTCCTCTGACAGTCTGGAATCCATCAGCAGATGTTTAGATGATATTAAACTGTGGCTGTCCCAAAATTTTCTCTGTTTGAATGAGGACAAAACAGAATGTATTGTGTTTGGAACATCCAACCTGCCCAGTATCTCAGCACCTGCTCTTGTTGCTTTGGGCCCCCACTTTAACCACGTTGTAAAAAATTTGGGGGTGAAATTGGATAGCAGTCTAAAATTTGATGAACAAATAGACTCTGTGGTCAGAGCAAGCTTCTTTCAGCTCCGCCTCCTGGCAAAGGTTAAACCCTTCTTGAGCCATGGTGACCTGGAGAAAGCTATCCATGCCTTTGTTAGTTCCCGCATAGACTACTGTAATGCGCTCTATGTGGGGATTAATCAAGCTGGTCTTCACCGTTTGCAGCTTGTGCAAAATGCTGCAGCTCGACTGCTCACTAACAGACGGAAACATGACCACATCACTCCTGTCCTGTATTCCTTGCACTGGCTCCCTGTCCAGTTCTGCTGGGCAACATCTGCTGGAGGTCCCCCGGTCCCGGTGCAAACAGTGGGGTGATCGCTCTTTTGCAGTGGCCGGTCCAAAACTCTGGAACTCTTTGCCCATTGAGTTACGTTCCATCACTGACCTGCCTTTGTTCAAAGCCAAACTTAAAACCTACTTATTTAGAAAGGCTTTTAACACTGTGGCCCTGTGACACTTTCTTTATTTTAATAGTGTAATGTGCTTTCTTAACTTATTTGTATGATGTTTATTGTTTTTTATCTTGTTTTTAATGTTGTACAGCACTTTGGTCGCTTTGGTTGTTGGAAGGTGCTATAGAAATAAAGTTTGATTGATTGATTGATATGCAGTTTGGTTTTTGTGCAAATTATTCAACTGAAACAGCTATAATTTTTTTCTTGAAAAAATTAAATTTTCAATTTTCTTTAGATATTTACCCTTTTGTTGGTACAGTTTTTTTTTGTTTTTTTTTACCTGAAAAGAGCATTTGATACGGTTGACCACCAAACATTATTAACTAGGTTAACAAAATTTAATTTCTCTGAATGGGCCATAACTTGGATAAAATCATACTTCAGACCGAACCCACTGTGTGTCTGTTAGCGGTATCAAATGCCCATATCTCGATTGTCAGGTTGGAGTACCACAAGGCTCTATAATTGGACCTATTTTATTTTCATTATATATTAATGTTTTGCCAAATGTTTGTACAGACCTTAATATTGTGTTGTATGCAGATCATGCCGTCATTTTTACAAAAGCGAAGTCTGTCAAAGAGCTAAAATCCATGGGTGGAGCTAAAATCCAAGATGGCAGCATGTCCTTTTGTCTGCTCTGTGTCTGTCTAATTTTAACTTTTTTAAGGATTTAAGTGCACTTTTTCACTGAAATTATCTCAGAAACTGTTTCTATGTACCAATTTAATACAAGTTTTTGCCATTTTGGACAATCTACCTAGTTATTTTTTGTGAGCTGATACACATGGTCTGCGGCCTGGTTTGAGGCCTATGATCTCACTGGTACTAATCTGAAGCACAAGAATCTGCTGCAGTCTGGCTCATCTTTAGCCTAGATCTGCACCAATGATATAAATCAGGATTTACTTCAAGATGGCAATGGAGAGATGCTGAGTGGATATACCACTACTACACTGAGGCCTGTGCTGGTTGCTGTTTGCTGTGGATATACCACTACTACACTGAGGCCTGTGCTGGTTGCTGTTTGCTGTGGATATACCACTACTACACTGAGGCCTGTGCTGGTTGCTGTTTGCTGTGGATATACCACTTCTACACTGAGGCCTGTGCTAGTTGCTGTGGCCTTACTACTACACTACCTTATCCTGATTAGTGCTGAGAGTTAAGGATAATGGCACTTCTTCTAACTGGATTGTGTTTGCTGGCTGTATGGGATCTAGGGGCAACTGGTCGCTCCTGGATGTGTGCTTCTAACAAAGTGAGTAGTATACTGGATATTGTAAATGGTTGCACTTGTGCCGGTGCTGCTGTACAACCTGTACAACCACCTCAGCATCTGGCAGAGGACATAAACTTAACTGTTCTGAGCAGAGACATGCCTAAACTTCAGAGTTTTCTAGCTTTACATAAATATCTCACTTTTCAAATGAGATCTCACTCTGGCTCTGCATATCTAAAGTCATATTTTAACTGTAATGTTACAAAGCAGAGATTGCTGATTGTCTTACTGTTACTCTTGTCTGGTAATGTGCAACCAAACCCTGGTCCTGAGCTGCAGTATACCTTCTGATTTTAAATCCCTGTCTGGTCTTAAATGCATTCATCTCAATGTGCGCAGCTTGTTACCCAAAATGGACATGGTTAGAATTTGGATTAAATCGACAGATGCAGATATTGTTGTAATTTCTGAATCTTGGTTGACTAAATCTATTGAAAATGATCACATTCAAATATCTGACTACAATGTTTATCGTACTGATAGACCTAAAAAAGGAGGCGGTATTGCAATTTATGTTAAATCAAAATTTGATGCCTCAGTAGTTCTGTCTGAATCCATCTGTAGACAACTGGAATTTTTGGCATTGAATGTTGAAATATCAAAGGGTCTGTGTATAACTGTTGTTGGGTGTTACAGGCCTCCATCTGCCCCCAATGAAGCATTACAATCCTTAAAGCATCTTTTGTCCAAACTGAATTACAGTGAACTTCTTTTAGCTGGTGATTGAAATTGGGATTGGCTTAATACAGTTTCAGATGATTTTAAATCTTTTTGTGATTCTTTTAATCTTACCCAGTTGGTGAATTTACCCACTTGACCAAACCTTAAAAGCCCTGATAAGTCAACCTTGATTGACTTGATAATCACAAATGTTCCTCATAAATTCTCATCCCTGGGTGTCTTCTGTAATGACATAAGTGACCACTGTGTTGTTGCCGCCATTAGAAACACCAAGGTGCCCAAATCTAAACCTCGTATAGTTTATAAGAGGAACCTTAAACATTTTAATGAACAAGCATATCATCATGACTTGGCTAGTGTTGACTGGAAGATGATTGGGCTGATACCAGATGTAGAGACAGCTTGGACATTTTTTAGGGACATTTTTATGGAAATTTTAAATAAACATGCCCCTTTAAGGAAACACAGGGTACAGGGGCGAGAAAACCCATGGTTGTCCCCAGAACTGGTGGATGTTATTCATGAACGTAATCAAACCTGGGCTAAGGCGAGAAAAACTGACTCTCCCACAGATTGGACAGTTTTCAGACAGTTAAGGAACAAATGCTCTTCCTTCATTAAAAGAACCAAATCAGAATATTATTTGGCCATCACAGCTGAAAATCTAAATAATCCACAGAAATTCTGGAAAGTTATCAAGTCACTTTCAGTGAGTAAACGCACTCTGGCTCTACCTACCTGTATTTTAAACAACTCAACACCTGTATATAATAAAACTGAGATTTTAAATTGTTTTAATAAGCATTTTATAGAATCTGGCTCTTTGTTTGACTCTTTTAAAACTGTCCCTAGGAAACCCTGCACAAATACTCAAACTTACACTGGAACTCCTTTTAATCTTGTGCCTTTCTCTGTGCAGGAAGTTCATAAAGCTCTCAGAAATTTAGATCACAGAAAACCTTCTGGTCCCGATCTGATAGATCCTTACTTTTTAAAATTGGCAGTTAACTTTGTAGCAGAGCCTCTTACAATCCTTTTTAACCTCACAGTGGAAAAAAATGAAATACCTTCTGCATGGAAATCGGCTTTTGTCCTCCCCTTATTAAAAGGGGGTGACCCTGCAATCCTGACAAATTATAGACCAATATCCAACCTCTCAACCTCTCAATGTGGTGCTGAGGGGAGAGGAGCTTCAGTTTGTAAATGAATTCAAGTATCTTGGTGTTACCTTAGACTCCACATTAACTTTTAAAAAACATGTAAAAACATATCAAAAATTCTTAATCTTAATATTCATAAGTTTAGGCAAATTAGATCATCATTGCCTGAAAATGCAGCTAAAATGTTTCTCCACAGCATGATTTTTCTCACATTGAATACTGCATTACTAACTGGTCACTGACAAGTATGACAACCTTAAAAGCAACAGAATCACTTTTTAAAAAAGCTTTAAAAATATTTGACAGAATATCTTTTCATCATTGTCTCATATTTCAGAAATATAATATCTTAAGTTTTGAAATTTTTAGAAAATTTAAACTAGCCTGCTCAGTATATAAGGTGTTAAATAGACTCACTCCAGCACCTTTGGGTGAGTTCATTTTGCCCAAATTCAGTACTAGTGGTAGAGTAACAAGAGCCTCTACCAGAGGTGACTGCGTAACACCTTATAGAGTGTATGCAGTCACGTGACAGGAAGTTGTCAATCCGCCATATTGACGGTCTAATCATGACTAGATAGTAATCAGAAGAAAAGATATGAGGACAAGCTTCCTAATCTGAACATATCGGACCCCTACAGTGAGCCCCAGGTCCTTTTTACAGCCCTAACAGCGGTAGATTCTGTCTATAAATTTCCCATCACACTTCACCGGGGAGTATAAATTTATAGTTTTCATATGGCTAATTATTAACCATTAAATGAATAATAAATAAATATATAATAATACAAACATACACTAGAAAAGCACTCAGCGCAGACCTCCGCCAAGACCCATTTAACGCAATGCTAACGAAATTTTCAAAGTGATCCAGAATCCAGGATTTCTTCTGGATCATCACCAAACTTCAATCATCTGTTGGATTTACCATTAGGAACATTTCCTGAAAATTTCATCAAGATCCGTCCATAACTTTTTGAGTTATCTTGCTAACTAACAAACAAACAAGCTAACTAACTAACAAACAAACAGACAGACGCAGGCGAAAACATAATCTCCTTGGCGGAGGTAATGATATGTTAAAACTTTGTGAATAAAGACCAATAAAGTGATAGCTATGTGCAAAAACATACAAAAACACTGCAACATCTGATAGTTACACTGTATTAATAGTAATTAAGTCTTCTTGCTTACAAATGTGAAACCACTCAATGTGATTGACCTACTAGTAAAATTGTAAAGATCAAATCAAACCACACCTGATATGAAGTATCTGCTACAAAGCCTGAAGTGTTTGGTTGGTTCCCAGGGCTTGTCAGCAGTTTTATGATGGGCTCGTCTAATTGCAGCAATCCACCTACTTCTGCGGTCAGGATCAGACTCAGCAGGAATCCTGTACAGCTGAATGTTTTTATCTTTGTCCCTTGTCTGAGAACACTGATAGGCACAACATTTCTCGGGCATTTTGTGACTTTATGACGCGTAATTTAGAATTGGACAGTGTGTTTACTATGGCGGCCTACAGAGATCTGGACCGCCGGAAGTGGATCAGGGGAAACCTGTGACGTCAACTGCATACACTCTATAGACGCACAACATTCAGTCAGCAGATGTTTTCAGTCAAGGGAACACAAATCTGGAACAACATCCAGCTGCAATAAGAGACTCGACCACATTCAGAACATTTAAAATCATCTGAAACAACAGCTTAAGAGAAATCAGATCTGTCATCACTAATGTTCTGCTTCTGTGTAAATGTCAGTGTTGTATGTCATGATTGTGTCTTATTGTGCTGTTTCTATCATGTTTGTCCTATGAATTGTCATTGACAGTCTGTCTGTTGTGTGAAGTTGTCTTATGTTGTTTCTATTTCTTTGACCTGCTGAGGACTACAGATGTAAATTATCCTTCAGGCTAATTCTGGTGTATTTACAAGTATTTGTTCATGAATATGCATTGTCCCATTTAAATCAAAAGAAAGAAAGAAAGAAAGAAGGGATGGTGCTGGAAGTTCAGGCACAGATGGAGTGGTGAATTCAGGAGTTCTGACAGGTGGAGGTAAAGACCTTGGGAGGTAGTGTTAAGCCCTGGAGTCTTTTTCACACCATCTTTCTCTCGTATGGTTGTCTAGGCAAATGGACAAAGAAATGAAGACATCCCAGGACCAAGCAGGCTGGCAGAGGAGCATGCGGGTTAACTGATGATCTGACAGAGATGGTGTGGAGAGCTCAGGCTTTATACAGGTGATGGTGAGCAGAGGAGACACGGGCGTGCAGGCCAGTCCAGGAGCAGGAGGAGGAGCCATGGTCACGCCCAGCCAGATCCAAATAAGTGAGGTAGTGAGGTCAGTGTGAGGGGAGGGATAAAAGGGAAAAACAGAAAATCTGGACTTGAGGCAAACAGTGTGGGCCTTCAGATTTCTGCACTCTTGCCTCAGTGAGCTTTTCTTGTTACAATAATATCCTACTAATAATATTTTAATATAATAATATATATTTTATGTTTTTAAAATGAAACCTCAGGCCTGACCATCTAAACCAGGGCTTTACAGTTCTGAAGAGATCCATTTGGTCTTTTCTTCTAAATACCTTTGTTTCACCTCACTCACAAATTTTTTTTTTACCTTGACATGTTTGGAGTGCCTGTGTGCACTCATCCTCACAAAAGCCACGTCTGTCTGTCACAAACTAAGGGTGGTCATGCCTTAACAAGGTTCTGGGTTCGACTCCCTTGCTACCCGGGCCTTTCTGTGCAGAGTTTGCATGTTCTCCCTGTTACACCTAATGATAAAAACACTTAAATCTGCAGATTTACTACTGTCCAATTGATCTTCTGGGCCAGTTCCACAAGTCTCAGGGCCAACATGAATCAAGGGCCACATTTGGCCCCTGGGCCATAGTATCTGTATCAAAGATGACAAAGATGTTACAAAAACCTGCAGGGTTTTAAACAAACAAACATTACTAACATTAGTAGGATTTAATACAATTAATGCACTCCTGTATTCAACATCTGCACTTAAAAATGTCAGACTTGTTTCTGTCAGATTTGTTACCATATAATGTAAAAAAGGAATCAAATTAAAATGTGTGTGGAGATATAACATGTATAAATAACAAATGTAGACATGGAGGTGGTTTGGAAGTGGTCATTACTAAAATAGTAGAATCCAGACTTTGGCTGAGTGTTGTGTGAGTGAGCTGAGAGCAGTGTGTGGAGGAGAACAGAGCAGAGGTTTTTGTACGGCCTCTTCATGACTTTGTATCACTGTGGTGGACGTTCGGAGGAGGAACACAGCTCATCATTCACAGTAAGTCAGATTCTCAACACTATGTTTTATTTTAGTGTTAGACATCATGAGTTCAGTGTTCTACACCATTGATATTTGTAAAAAAAATTAAATTAAATTATAATAATAAATAAAAAAAGAAATCAACGTTTATGACAAAATCTGGACTTGGTTTGTAAAATAATTAAGAATATTTATGAGAGATAATTGAAAAGCTTTATGACATTTTTAATCCTCTGTGATGTCTCTGTAATTCTCCATCATTTACAATACGTTAATATGATTCTCAATGATTCTTTACACTTTTACAGTCAAATCTCGTTAAAAGGAAGTGAAACACACAGCTGTCTTGTTTCCACTAAAATACATCTTTAAACATCATAAATCAAATAAAGACTTCATTATTGCTCGCATTGTGGAGTTCTTCAGCCAGTGTAAAATACCAAGAGTATTTTTTGTTCATTATGTGAGTTTGGTGTTGTTTTGGGCTCCTTGTTTAAAGATTGTAAATTGGCCTATGCACACACTTTTGTAGCTTTTCGCTGACATTGATCAGCTCAGTTGTTTTTCTGATTTGAATGTTGAAATATTGAGCTTTCTGTGTACCACGGGATCTAAATGTATCAAGTAAAAAAAGACTCATTTATCTTGGCACCTGACCACAGTTTAAGAATCATTTGTCTGTCCATACTTGTCTGTCCATACTCATGTCAATAATTGACATATTACACATCCATATGAACACAAGTGGTGTGTATTTTGCATGTTGTGTGCAGGTGGCCCGGTGCGTCCCCCCTCTGTCTCTCTCGTGGGCCCCTCTCTGCAGCAGCTCTCTGGGGGGAGGCTCTCTCTGCTCTGCCTGCTCAGCTCCTACTCTCCACAGGGCGCCAGTGTGAGCTGGGAGGTGGACGGACACGAGCTCACAGACACAGGTACACAAGACACAACTCTGCACAAATCACACAAACAATGACATTTCCAGATAGTTTGACTCAAATACAAGTCAAAGACGTGTGATTACATGTGCCGTTTTTACTGTTATATTTACGTGTATTTGATTTAAATACTTACATTATGACTGCAGTAATAGTTTTGCCTTCTTTACAGTTTTCATGATGATAAAAATACATGTTAGTTGTTCTCAACATGTTTTAATTTCAAACCAAAATATACAGTATATTTAGTAGCCTAGTAAAAAAGATGTATTCATGTGTTTACCAAATTACAGAATAACATCTTTTTGAAATAAGCAAACTATACATTGAAGTCAGTCAGAAATCTAAACAGCTCAAGCTAAAATACATTTTATTTAGCTAATTTTAGCTGATTTTTGCAGTTATGTCGACAGCACTGCCTGTCTGTGAATGATGAGAAAGTAGGAGTTGCCATAGAGATTAACAATTTAAAACAAACTATGTCTTCTGAATGTGAAAACGTCCTCAAAATGTTACATATTACATTAAGTGAAATCTGAAAACAGTCCAACGTTTAGTGTTTGAACTCCTTGCACATAGAGGACATTTACTTACTCCATGAAGTACTTCCTGAATAAAGCTGCTTAAATGGTGCTCCTCACAGGGGCGGCTCAGAGCAGTGTGGAGCAGGAGAAGAGCGGCCTGTACAGCAGCAGCAGCCTCCTGAGCCTGACTGAGGACAGCTGGCTGCAGGGACAGCTGTTCTCCTGTAGGGTGCACCACCACGGACACGTCCGGGTCCAATCACTGCAGAAGAGCCACTGCTTAGAGCTGCAGGGGCCCTGAACACGGACCATCCCACAGCTGCAGTAAGGGTCAGATGTAGAGTGTGGCTTTTGGTCAGTGCAGGGAGGGCTAATAAAGCATGTTACATGATGAGAAGTGTTCTGTCTTTTGTTCTATGAGCTTTATGAAGTGGGCTGTCTCTGTTTATTTTAATATTAATGTCTATACATTAGAGTTCACAAAAAAATAAGAATAATATTCACAATAAATATAGCCACAAGCAACAATGATGGCCATTGCCCACGCCTCACCCTCAATTTCCCTCTTTACATGACACTCACTGCTGATTGTGAGGCGCGATCACGCCTTCTCTTCCTCTTTGCTACACAAATTGAGCTATTTTTATATATTTCTAAATTTTAGGCAAAGTGTGTGACTGCACCACAGGAAGACCATAAATCACGTCCCCACTCCTCTAGATCATTTTCACCAGACTTGATTTCATTCTGACAAACACCCAAGGAGGAGTTCATTAAACTGGCATGTGTTAAAAAACTGAAAGTTTGTGAGATTTAGTGATTTTACCATTAAAATAACATGGGGAGTTTTTGTCTTCACTACAGCATCAATGCAGAGTGTCACTGACTTGATTTATAAACTGGAACAGTTTGTTCACTTTATTAAAGTCACATGATTGGTAAATGTTTTCTTACAGAATGTGTTATTATGATATTATTAATATTATGAATTATACACAAAACAATTGATCATTTTGTTATATCTCTGAAAACATTGATCCGTCCTGCCGACGTCGGCGTTGCCGACGTATAATCTTAGACGTCGAGCCGACGTCTACACGACGTCGTGCAGCCAACGAACATTACGCAACGTCGAACCGACGTTGTTTGAAGTTCGCGATTTTTCAGCATTCCGTCATATCTGACACAGGTTAACAACGTTGGCGCGACCGTCGAGCCGACGTTTGTAATGACAATTCGTTTCAATAGAGCTCCGGGAGATGACGTCACGCTATCCCAGCATGCACCACCGGGCGCCATCTTGGCAGGAATTATTGTAAACAAACTAACTAACTAGCCTACAAAACTTCCAGCTTACAACGATGGTAGACTCATGCTGTGCCCCTGGATGGCAAAAAAAAGGAGAAAATTTAATTTGTCAACTGGACATAGTTTATTTGGTTGAATACGTTTCGCAGCTCATCCAAGCTGCTTCCTCAGTTCTGGTCAGATGCTGGCGGACACTGCTTTATATCTGCCTGAAGGGAGGAGCTAATTACAATGAAAATTACTCTGAGACAACACATATTTAAATACAGTTTCAGTTGGTCAGGTGATTCAATATGGAGTTGTAAACAGTTTCTGTTAGTCATGTGAGTCATTCAATATGGAGTGGGAGTGGGGGAGTAGTTAGCATATCCATTCAGGGCCATGATGGGTGTTTTCACACCTCTGGACCTGACCTGGCTAGTCCCATTGTTTTCCCAGTTTGTTTTGATTTAGGTTGGAGGATAGAGTTATAGATGGGAGACAAATGATGTCTGAGACCCCCATTTCTGTTCAAGGAAGGATTCTCTTTCTTGACAAAAATAGCTTCTTTAACTCCCCTCTCAAACCAGTTCTTTTCTCTGGCCAAGATCTGGACCTCGCTGTCCTCAAAGGAGTGGCCTGTGGCTTTTAGGTGGAGATGTACGGCAGATTGCGGCCCACCCTGGTTTTCCCGTCTGTGTTGATACATCCTTTTGTGAAGTGGCTGTTTTGTTTCTCCAATGTAGCGCTCACTGCAGTCTTCACTACACTGAATGGAGTAGACCACATTGCTTTGTTTGTGGCTCGGAGTTTTGTCCTTAGGATGGACCAGTTTTTGTCTTAAAGTGTTTGTGGGTTTGAAATAGACTGGGATTTCATGTTGTCTGAAGATCCTCTGTAGTTTTTCGGAAACGCCAGCCAGGTAAGGAATAGTTACACCCCTTCTCCTGGGCTCTGGTTCTCTGTTGTCCTGTTTCTTTGCTCTCTTCGTTTTATTGAAATCCCATTTAGGATATCCACAAACGGAGAGGGCTTTCTCCACGTGTTGTTCTTCTTTCTCCTTTCCCTCTGTGCTTGTAGGAACCACTTGGGCCCTGTGTTGTAATGTCCGAATGACTCCCAGTTTGTGCTGAAGTGGGTGGTGTGAATCAAAAAGCAGATATTGGTCGGTGTGTGTGGGCTTCCTGAAGACCTCTACCTGGAGTCGCTGGTCTTCTCTTATCGTTACTGCACAATCTAAGAAGGCCAATGTGTTGTCCTTGGCATCTTCACATGTGAATTTGATGTTCGGATCTACAGAATTGATATGTGCAGTAAAAGGTTCCAAATCTTGAATTTTGATTTTTGAGAAATTATCATCAACATAACGATACCAGTGCGTGGGTGGAGTGCCTGGATATGAGGCCAGGGCACTCTGTTCAAATTGTTCCATGTATAAGTTTGCAATGATAGGGGAGACCGGTGAGCCCATTGCACAGCCGTGGATTTGCTTGTAAAAGTTTCCTCTGAACTGGAAATAGGTGGTACTTAAACAAATTTCCAGCAGTTGGCAGATTTGGTCGGGTGAAAGTTTGTTTCTCTCTTCTAGCTTGGTATCCTCCAGTAGTCTCCTCCTTGCTGCCTCCACCGCTACCGATGTAGGGATACAAGTGAAAAGAGAGGTCACATCAAAGGAAACCATTGTCTCATCCCGGTCAAACTGGAGATGCTTGATTTTGTTCACAAATTCGGCTGTGTTCTCAATGTGGTGCTCCGTGTTACCCACCAGCGGAGCCAAGATGGTTTTTAGGTGTTTGGCCACATTGTATGTGATGGAGTCTGTGCTGCATACAATGGGTCTGAGTGGTACTCCTTGTTTGTGGATCTTTGGAAGGCCATAGATGCCAGGGATGGCGTCACCAGGGTACAGTCTGTAATATAGCTGTCGATCAATGACTTCTTCCTTCTCCAACTTCTGCAGGCAATCAATGATCTTCTTTTTGTACACATTGGTGGGGTCCTGTTTTAGTAATTCGTAGGTTGTGGTGTCACTGAGTAGGCTGTTAACCTTAGCCTCATAATCAGGTGAGTTCAGGATCACAGTGCATCTCCCTTTGTCAGCTGGGAGGATGTTGATGCTGTGGTCCTTCTCCAGAGCAGCGATGGCCTTCCTTTCCTCCGGTGTTACATTGGAGGATGGATTGTACATCGGTGGATGTACAAACCACCGAGGACAAGTTAAAGATAAAGCCTTTTATCGCATTCCCAAAGATCCAGCTCGGAGGGGAAAATGGATTTCTGCGATAAAACGGGCAAGAAGCGCGCTGAAGAAAACCGAGCGTTGGAACCCGTCACCTAATGGATTTCGCTTGTGCAGTGACCATTTCATATCAGGTAATTTCACGTAAACATTATACATTTCATATTATCTTAAATGGTGCTGATAGTTATTGTTTTGGACAATAAATATCACCGACTAAACTGGGTGGATTGTATTTCAGTCGGACGAGCCGAAACGTCCTCAACCTAATCTACCAACCCAGTCTAGTTGGCGATATAAACCTCACTACGGTGGTTAATGTCCAGACCTAAAAAAGTATTAGCTAATGGGTTGAATTCATGTGACATCACAACATTTTAAACTGCCTGTATCATTGAATAGTGAATATTTTTTCTCAGTGTAATCTTAGTGGTTTCTTTACTTAACGTTACTTATTTTGTGTCCTAGGTAAAAAGAGTGACAACCCGCTTTCACCTGACTACATCCCATCGGTTTTCAAGTATGTGCCGTCACCCGTGAAAAGTGCTAGATTACTCACTGAATATTGACTAATTATCCATTTTCCAACTGGATCTTGTCCCACGTGGTTTATCGGCTTGTATTTGAAATTCACTTTAGATATATTGTCTAAGATTTGGGTTCGTAATTTTGGTTGTTATTTTGTTAGTAATTCCATCCAGTGCTGGCACACGCATAGTTAGGGTGTGTTTAGTTGATAAAAGTATGAAAATATGCTATGTTTTGGTGCTATGATTTCTCATGATTGTTCAGGTATGTTTTGACATGTTGGTAGTATTTTATTTTTACATTCAGAAGTTGATCTCATTACATTTATTTCCATCTACTTATATAGGTACACAGAAACTTGTAGTGCATTTTAATGCATTTGAAATGTAGTTAACTTTTTCTGTTGTAAATCAGCCTTCAGCAATATATTTTGGTAACATTTTTTGTACATTGTAATTAAGAACCACCCTTGAACATTATATTTTGATAATATGTGTGTACATGAATTCAAGTATTATCAATAAATGTTGCAATACTGCAACAAAACCTACATGCACTGTTCACCTGTGATTACTTTCCATAAAGTATGCAATTTAGTAGTACAATATATACAGTATATAAAAAGCCTAATTAATAGTTGGGTAGACGTTGGGCCAACGTCTATCCAACCGTCTTTTGATGACGTTGGCCCAACCACTTGCCAATGAGCAAAATGACGTCGGGCCAACGTCAACTGCTAACGTTGGCCCAACGTCAACTGCCAACGTCTAGCCAACCGTCTTTTGATGACGTTGGCCCAACCACTTGCCAATGAGCAAAATGACGTCGGCCCAACGTCAACTGCCAACGTCTATCCAACCATCTTTTGATGACGTTGGCCCAACCACTTGCCAATGAGCAAAATGACGTTGGCCCAACGTCAACTGCCAACGTTGGGCCAACGTCAACTACCAACGTTGGCCCAACGTCCACACATACGTTGGCCCGACGTAGGGCCAACGTCTGAAACTGACCTATTGAATGTTGGCAAGGCGTTGGACCAACGTCTAGCCAACCGTCTTTTGATGACGTTGGCCCAACCACTTGCCAATGAGCAAAATGACGTCGGCCCAACGTCAACTGCCAACGTTGGCCCAACGTATACACATACGTTGGCCCAACGTTGGCATGACGTCGTCATGTTATCAGGGATGATGGTTTCATCTGGATAATACTATACAGTTCATTATGAAATACCAACAGAGAAAAACACCTCCCTGTGGTCTACAGCAAAGACATTTATTTAGATAAATGTTAATCATATTTTTTATTACTTCCAAAGTCACAATAAAAATAAATCTTCCCTGGACCTTCCCATTACTTTTCATGTCTAGTGTTGATTATTTCTTGATCATGTTAAAATGGTCTTGTCAATACTTTACTTCTGTATTACACAGCAGAACTCAAAGGTGTTCTGTCTAAAGTGTGGATGTGGAGAGACTTCTCTATGTGTTTGTCTCCAGTAGGTTGGAAACTGTAACGGCCTCTCATTGTGAGACAGCTGCAGTACATCCAGAACGCTGCTGCTCAGGTCCTGACACGAATCTCTCAGTTTGTGAACCATCTAAAGCTACAGAGAGTGGAAGGGGAGCCTCATGGGCTCTTTGAGCTTGTGTGAAGATGAAACACGTGTCATAAATAATCACATATTGAGTCCAAGTATTGGCAAACTCTAGGCAGGTCATGGACATAAAGTAAGAAGAGTAGGAGTCCTCAAACTGACCCCTGAGGAACCCTGCTGTTTACTGAAGGGAGGACGACTTAGTACAATTTACCTCCACACATCACTGTTTGTCTGATAGATAGAAGTGTGACTATTTAACCACGATAACGAAAATTAAATGACTTGATAAAGTGATATCAAGTAATATCACAGACAAAGACTGTGATAGAAAAAATGAACAATTCCATTGAAATAATGTAAAGACACAAAGATGCTTTTGATGCACAGCTCTTTATTTTCAGCAGAAGCTCCAGTTGGGACAGAGGCCTGTGTGCTGTGCTGCAGTAAGTGAAGTGTAGCTGTAGCTGTAGCTGTAGAGGCGTGAGCTGACAGCAGAGGGCGCTCTGCAGACTGATCCCAGTGACTGTGTCAGTCCTGGGAACACTGCAGTGTGCTCAGTGTGTGGGACACTGGACTCTGGGAGCCCTGGCTGGCCTCACAGCTCACAGCCACGCCCCCCTCCCTCCACTGCTGTGCGGGGAGCGTCAGGCTGCTGCTCCAGCTGTAGTGGCCGTCCTTTTAAGGCACCGCGGGGCTCCGGCTCTGCTCCCCGCCCCCACCGCCACCGGACACCTTCCAGGACACGCTCCAGTCTGACGGGAAGCCCTTGTTGGCCAGGCACATGAGGGTGGCCTTCCCCTGGGCCAGCTCCTCTCTGGAGGGGGGCAGCACCCAGAGGCTGGGCTCCACTCGGCCCACTGTGGACACACACACAAACACACACTTACACACACAAGTTTTTCTCCACGGAATTATCGAGGAAATCATGACTGGTGACTCCACCAAAACCAATATTTAATTGTCAATACAAATGTCTGTAATTATATAAATGAAAGATGAAAATGTTGAAATCATTCTCTGGAACATTCCAGGCAAAGCAAAAACATTTTCAGGTGGTGGGCCTCACACCAGTAATGTTGGACTTTAAATACTTCCAAAAAAAAGGAGAGTCAACATACATTTAAATATATGTAATGTTATTTAGTATCATAATCAGAAATTAACTACTATTTTATTTTATTTTTTTTCAAAAGAAACTTTTAAAAGAAGTGAGTGAAAAACAGAAGCAAGAAACTCCACTGAAGCTGAACAACAGACAAGTTTCAGATCTAAAGATAAACTTCAAAAAATCCCCAGATATTATCACTAAAAGAGAAAAAAAAATGATATCCACATTTTTTTTTCAAATATCAATACTAATAATTAAAGTAAATAACTTTCAATTATGTTACAACTATTAAAAAAAAATAAATGAATGAAAAAGTAACCTTTCAATCATTAGTGTTTTTTTTTTTTTTTAACCATAAATTTGAGTAAGTTAGAGTGGGAATAAAACATTTCTCTATAAATTGAGCTGAATTACTGTGGGGATGATAAGAAGACACTGCTCACCCATAACTCCAAACAGTATTTATAATAAAACAGAAAACAATCAAATGATGTCAGGCTTCAGAAAGAGAAACAGATGAATCACAAACTAAACAAAAGTATCATTTAAAGTGAACATAAAGAGATGACTTACAGTTGAGCTCCAGTCTGGTTCCTCCACCGAACGTGTACCACAGTGATACAAACTCATGGAGTGGTCGTACAAAAACCTGCAGCCGCTCAGAGAGCGCCACAAAACCATTCAGCTGTACAGAGACTGGTAAACAACTGACAAACAGCCAACATTTATAGATTTAAACTGGACACACTGTTCAGAAGGAGATGACTATGTGCAGAAAGAGAAAGACTTAATATTTTTTTCTGAATAAAAAGTAAAATAAAGACATAAAAATTGTGACATTTTATGAATATAATTTTTATGAATATAATTTAAAATAAAATGCTTCAACATACTATTAATAAAGTAAATATCAAATTAATAAAAATATACAAGGAAATAACTTACTTATACAAATCTGCATAAAATTTTAAAATACAACAGAAAACAAAATGAGTCTGATTCTAATGATACAGATCTTTCAGCTGTTCAGTCCGCTCCATGCCTGTGTGGGAGCCTCATTTCCATAGACAAACACTTTGCATGAACAGCTGCATGGTCCAGTGGGACACTTTATAGTCCTGAGAGGTGCACTCTGGAGCACTGGCAGCTGTCCTTCATGACAACACAAGCCACATACGGCCTCCTCATCACCAACATGACTTTGGTGTGCGTCCTCATGTGGACTGTCCTCTGCTGCTGCTTCACAGGTAAAGTCCAGAGAGTCCCACTGCTGTCCTCTGTCCACATCCGTCCCTCTGAGACCAACCAGACTAAACCATCAGGTGCTTTGTGTTTGTGTGTTCAGAGTCCAGAGGAGAGGTGAGAGTGAGTCAGGCTGGAGCAGTGATGGCCACCCTGGGGGACACCGCCAACATACGCTGTACCACCAGTGTGAATGTGTACTATGTCAGCAGCTATGGGCACTACTTACACTGGTACCAACAGAGAGATGGAGAGCCTCAGGTGTCCCCAGTCGTTTTTCAGGCAGTGGATCTGGGTCTGACTTCACTCTGACCATCAGTGGAGTTCAGCCTGAAGATCACACTGTGTATTACTGTCAGAGTTTTCATGTCATCAACAGTCAGTGGGTGTTCACACAGTGAAAAAGACTCGTACAAAAACCTCCTCAGACTGAACTGAAACTAATTCACTTCACTGATATCACACCGCACAGCATAATGAAAAGAAAGCCTCAGCCGAATATTTTACAGAAATAAAATATATATAAATTTAAGTACTTTTAATTCATTTGTTTTTAGTGCATTTTTATCACAAACCAATAAATGTTGAACTAATTAAGTAATAAAATAAATATAGTAAAAAACAAAATGAACTTATGAGTTAATTGTCTCCTAAAGTCAAGGTCAAATATTATTAGGGAAAAAAAACATGATCATTATTAAACATTCTTTTAAAACCACTGAACAGTCAGTTAAACATAATGCTAATTCCTGTTGTAATATATTTATATTAGTATTTTTAACACTCTCAGTGTACTGAACATAAAATAAATGTATGTAGGATGGAACTCATAAATTAAATTATCCTTTTTTTTTTTTTTTTTTTTTTTTTTTTTTACCAAATTCACCAGAAAGAACAGACAACAAAATTAACAGAAAAAAGTCATTACACATGCTACGCACCTGATCATTAACAACAAAATATACATGAGAATTGAGTCGATATTATATTTATTTATTGTAGTGTTTTCCAAACTTTGTAACTGAAACTTTATTTATAACACAATTTAAAAACAACACAGGTCGACCAAAGTGCTACAAAACATAAGAATAAAAAAATAAAAACAACATATGTATAAAAACAGAATGGAATAAAAAACAAATGTGGTAAAATGTCCCATGTGTCAAATGTCAAAGTGTGTCAAAGGCCAAAGTGAACAAGTGTGTTTAAAGAAGAGATTTGAAAAGAGGGACAGAAGAGGCCTGTCTAATGTGCAGAGGCAGCTCATTCACAGTGTTGGTGGAGCCACGGCAAAGGCCCGGTCCCCTCTGAGCTTCTGTCTGCTCTTAGACACACTCAGGACGAGCTGCAGCACGAGTGTGAGGATGGAGGAGCTCAGAGAGGTTCAAAGGGACAGCACCATTCAAACACTTCCAAACTAATACAAGCTGTTTACAATGGATCCTATAGTGCCCAGGCTCCAGTGAAGGGACCATCAAACCAAAGACATGTGCTCACATTTTCACATGTGCACACGCATTTTGGAGGAGTGACTCAGCCCAAAATAAAGTACATTACAGTAATCCAGCCGAGTGGACACAAAGGCATGGATCACTGTTTCAAAGTGCTGTGGTGCCAAAAGGTGCTCACCTTTTGCCAGCTGCCTGAGGTGGAAGAAGCTGCTCCTTACAACACAGTGAATTTGGCTGTCAAGTTTAAGGGCCCGATCTTGCTAGTGCAATTGTGGGGTGTGGAGCTCTAAACATGAGGTGTGCCGTGCCTGAATATTGGGTGGAGTGGAGCAGACTGAGGGCGTCATGTGGTGTGTTCAGTGAATTGTCAGAATTGTAAAAATGAATATAAAAACTAGTCCACTGAAAAACATTTAACATGCTCTGCTAGCATGCTTCTTTTATTTGGAAATGTATTAGGATGATAAATGCTTAACATTCATGACATGTTCATGTGCCGTGTGGGATGTTCGTGCACCGTCCGGATGCCCTCCCACAGCAGAGCACATCCCTTCGCCCGCTTCCTGTATCGGTTTAGCACTGCTCTATAATTTGGTTTTATCTGGTTTGGTACAAAAACTGTTCATTCATCAGATGTTTACAGCGATGTCCTAAAGTGTGTTTTCTTACCCTGTCTGTGGTCCTAATGCTGCAATGTCAGATTTTTTCAGATCCTCTTACCCTTTCTGTCTATCAGCTCCATTTAATTTTGTGACCAAATTATTCCCATTGTGCTGCTTTAGTTAGTTTATAAAGTTAGTCTCCAGTAGGTAGACTATCATCAGAACGGTAGAAAACTGTGCCCGGAGCCGTGGAGCGGCCGGACTCTGACAGAGATCAGCTCGTACATTCACTGACAGCTTGGGGCTGTGACAGAGGTGCAGGTGCTCGTATGTGCTGCTCTCTTGGCTGCAGCGGTCAGTAGAGTTTTGTACAGACACCGGTGCATCCTGCGCTGTGCGCTCATGGAGCATCAGTCACTTGTGCGGGACAAATGCAGGTCGTGCAGTCACTCTCCCTGTGTGTTATTGGTTTATTCCATGTCTGTGCGCAAAGTGGTAAAATCAGAAACATTTATATGGCAATAAACTTATTCCATAATCCACGAGACATCCACCTGTGTGGGACCAAATGCAGGGGACACCCGTGAGACAAGAATGTGAGCGGTCAGCAGTAGCAGCAGTGGACACTCGTACCTCAGGTGAGAGATGCAGTAGTGGACTGCAGGGACAGGCGGGAGCGGGTGTGACCAGGGGAAGAGCAGCGGTCAGTGGGTCTGCTGTGGGATGGGGAGCACATGAGATAGACACTGGTCTGCTGCATAAAGTGAGGCAAACGAACAGAGGAACACAGAGAAAACTAAAGAGGTAATAATAATAATAATAATAATAATAATAATAATAATAATAATAATAATAACACATTTTATTTATTAGGCACCTTTCTGGACACTCAAGGTCGCCTTACAACAAGTACAGTATATATTATAGGCAGTTAAAAGCAACAGTAAAAATACATACAAAACAAACAGTAAAACTTTTAAACAGTAAAAAAAGGACAGTGCAGTTATGGTTGAAAGGCCAGTCTGAACAGATGAGTTTTGAGTTTGGATTTGAAGTGTGGAAGTGCGTCAGTGTTGTGGAGGTCAGGAGGGAGAGAGTTCCAGAGCTGGAGAGCAGAGCGGCTGAATGCCCTGCTCCCCATAGTGACAAGACGGGCAGAGGGGACAGAGAGCTGGAGAGAGGAGGAGGAGCGGAGAGAGCGAGCAGGTGTGGCGATATGGAGGAGGTCAGAGAGTTATGGAGGTGCAAGGTCCCGGATGACTTTGAATGTGTGGAGCAGGATTTTGTATTGAATGCGGTTCGTGATGGGGAGCCAGTGGAGCTGTTGTAGGATGGGTGTGATGTGGTTGATGGAGGGTGTGTGTATGATAATGCGAGCAGCTGAATTCTGAACCAGTTGAAGTTTGTGGAGAGTTTTTTGTGGTAGACCAAACAAAAGAGAGTTGCAGTAATCCAGGCGGGAAGTGACAAGGCTGTGCACAAGTACGGCAGTGGACTGAGGAGTAAGGGAGGGCCGGAGACGATGTATGTTTCGGAGGTGCCTACAAGAAGAAGTTCAGTTTTATTGCTATTGAGTTTGAGAAAGTTGGAGGTGAACCAGGATTTGACTTCATTGTGGAGTTAGGTTTACTGGAGAGGTAGAGCTGGGTGTCATCCGCATAGCAGTGGAAGTGGATGTGGTGTTTCCGGAAAATGTGGCCGATGGGGAGAAGATAGATGATAAAAAGGAGAGGACCGAGGACAGAACCCTGGGGAACACCTGTGGAGATGGAGGTAGTATGAGAAGTGAAGGATTTGAGTTGAATGAACTGAGTACGGTCGGAAAGATAGGAGTGAAACCAGGTGAGGACTGTGCCAGAGATGCAGAAATGGTGTCGAAGGCCGAACTAAGATCAAGCAGAAGGAGAATGGATAATAAACCAGAGTCAGCAGAGAGGAGAAGATCATTTGTGATTCTGAGGAGGGCTGTTTCAGTGCTATGGAGGGGACGGAAGCCAGATTGGAAATGTTCATACAGGTTATTAGAAGACAGATGAGCGTGGAGTTGGGAAGAAACTGTTTTTTCAAGATTTTTTGAGATGAATGGAAGGTTGGAAATGGGACGGAAATTATTGAGGTCAGTGGGATCTGAGCCAGGTTTTTTGAGGATGGGAGTAACAGCAGCAGTTTTCAGAGGAGAGGGGACAGTACCAGAGGTGAGGGAGGCGTGAATTATATAGGTGATTAGAGGAGCTAGAGAAGGAAGTGTGGCTTTGACAAGGGCAGTGGGGAGTGGGTCGAGTTGACATGAGGAGGTTTTGGATTTATTGACAAGATTGGAAATTTGACTGACAGAAGGAAGGGTAAATGATGAGAAAGGGGTGTCAGATGTAGGAAATGGAATGGCAGGTATAGGTAGAGCAGAGAAGGGAGTAAGCTGTTGGTGAATAAGTTGGATTTTTGTGGTGAAGTGTGAGGCCAGGATATTGCAGAAATCAGATGAATAGAGGTGTGATGGAAGAGAGTCAGAAGGATTGGTGATGTTGGACATGAGAGAGAAAAGGATCTTGGAATTTCCTTCGTTAGAACTGATTAATCTGGAGTAATATGAAGATTTGGTTTTGGAGATGCAGTCCTGTAGTGGAGAGTGTGCTGTGTGTACAAGTCTCTGTGAATACTTAGTCAAGTTAACGTGTGTGTACGGTCTTACAGATGTGTGCGTGCGTCAGAGGGGCGTACGTGTGTGCAAAGTATTCAGAACACAAACCCATCCAGTTCTGTCAAGGCCCATCCAAAATTGTATATTCCTGGTGTCTCTCCTGGTGTGCACTTGCATCGTGGGGCTCCGGGCCTGTTTTATTGTACTCATATATAACTTTTCCCCACACTGTGCTGATGTAATGAGGCAAAGACATTACAGACATTACCCACACTGGCAGTACTTTTAAATGCTACAGCGGTCACAGATTATTTCAGATGTCATCACCATATATGTACCTGTACCGTCTCACTCCAGCCTCCAGCAGCGAAGTACAGCCCGACCTGGACACGCCTCTTCGTTAAGGCTAGCACTAGTGCTAAGACTGGGGGCAAGATCGGGCCCTAAATTGTGTATGCCAGGCATGACAGTATCTATTGTCTTGTTAACATTGAAAAACATAGACTGTACATACAAACGGACATAGCTAACCTGCTAGCTGTCATGTTCCAAATACGTCAAAATCTGTGGGTCACGTCAAACTCTCTTAGTTATGTTCTTTATACAGTCTATGCTTAGAAACTTTGGTGAGGACTTCAGTATTCAATTCAATTCAATGTATTTTTGTATAGCCCAAAATCACAACAAGAGTTATCTCGGCGGACTTCACAAAATTCTTGATTAATAACAACAGTAGTGGTCAGTAGTGGTCAGTAGGAATCAGTAGTGGTCAGTAGGGGGCAGTAGGAGGCAGTAGTGGTCAGTAGGGGTCAGCAGTGGTCAGTAGAGGTCAGTAGTAGTCAGTAGTGGTCAGTAATGGTCAGTAGGGATCAGTAGTGGTCAGTAGGGGTCAGTAGTGGTCAGTAGTAGTCAGTAGGGATCAGTAGTGGTCAGTAGTGGTCAGTAGTGGTCAGTATTGGTCAGTAGGGGGCAGTAGTGTGAGCTGTGTGCCTGTCTCCTCTGACTGTGTGACTTTGCATATGTGTGCTGCCTCTCTGCTCCAGAAAGTGAAACTGTTCACACTTGACTGAGTTTGACACAGATGCTGCAGATACTTAACACTTGTATTCAATAACTGATCATTTTCTTTAGGCTTTGATTGTGTTTGATAAAAAAAAAAAAATAAAAAAATAAAAAAATAAATAAATAAAAATAAAGTCTTTACAATGTATCTATAACAACATCCTTTCCAACAAAACTGACTAGCTGAAAGGCCTAACCCCAGTGAGTTTCAGAATGGGAGCGAAATGAACAATCTAAGACCTTTATTCATGAGTTGGAAATACTTAAAATCTATGAAACCTTATTCATACAGAGTTACACATCAAACAAAAGCTGTTTTCCCCGACAGCGACAGAGTTAATTAAAAATGTAAGAATAAATGAACAGCAGCTAAATATTGAAGTCAAAGCTACATTTTCTTTCCACTCTCAGAGACTCTCAGGAACAAACTGAACCGTGCTTACCCTGAAACAAAGATTTGTCACATTTCCCTGTTTAATATATTCATGGATTTATTCACAGCATTCAGGATTTATAAATACACATATGAAGCAAGTGAATGAAAAGCCAACCTTCATAACCTGACCTCAAACCTACATTTATTCAAAACACTAAAGTCTGTGATAGAAAAAATGAACAATTCCACTGAAATAATCTAAAGACACAAAGATGCTTTTGATGCACAGCTCTTTATTTTCAGCAGAAGCTCCAGTTGGGACAGAGGCCTGTGTGCTGTGCTGCAGTAAGTGAAGTGTAGCTGTAGCTGTAGAGGCGTGAGCTGACAGCAGAAGGCGCTCTGCAGGCTGATCCCAGTGACTGTGTCAGTCCTGGGAACACTGCAGTGTGCTCAGTGTGTGGGACACTGGACTCTGGGAGCCCTGGCTGGCCTCACAGCTCACAGCCACGCCCCCCTCCCTCCACTGCTGTGCGGGGAGCGTCAGGCTGCTGCTCCAGCTGTAGTGGCCGTCCTTTTGCGGCACCGCGGGGCTCCGGCTCTGCTCCCCGCCCGCACCGCCACCGGACACCTTCCAGGACACGCTCCAGTCTGACGGGAAGCCCTTGTTGGCCAGGCACACGAGGGTGGCCTTCCCCTGGGCCAGCTCCTCTCTGGAGGGGGGCAGCACCCAGAGGCTGGGCTCCACTCGGCCCACTGTGGACACACACACAAACACACACTTACACACACACACTGAAGGGCAGATTTTTCATCATTTTTGATTGACACTATGTAAGTTCTTCTCCATGGAATTGTTCAGAAAAAGACAAAACGTGTCTCCACCAAAACTAATATTGTTTTGCAATAAAAACTGTAATTGTAAAAATGAAAGACACATATGTTTAAATAATTTTGTGGAATATTCTAGTTAAAGCAATAACAATTTAGCAATTTACAAGTGGTAAGTCTCCCACCAGTAATCTTGGACTTTAATTATTTCCAAAAATGAATGCAAGTCAACACAAATAGAAATATGTGTATTGTTCTACAATATTAATACAACATTTTTATTTTTTTTTTCCACAACAAAAGTCACTTTTAGCCTGAAATGAGTGAAAACAGAACCGAGAGGCTCCACTGAAGCTGAACAATAGAAAAGTTTCAGAGCTAAAGATAAACTAAAAAGTTGAAGTTTATGTTGATCATGAAAAAATTTAATCTTTTTATCAACACTAACAAATAAATGAAGTAAGTTCAATTAAGACATGAAACAAATACTTACATTAATTAGATACAAAATATATTCAAATAAAATTTAAATAATAAATACTAAATAAAAATACTAAATTTCATAAACTTCAAAAAGCCAGATTATGAATAAAACATTTCACATAAATTGAGCTGAATTACTATGAGGATGATAAGAAGACACTGCTCACCCATAACTCCAAACAGTATTTATAATAAAACAGAAAACAATCAAATCATGTCAGGCTTCAGAAAGAGAAACAGATGAATCACAAACTAAACAAAATTATCATTTAAAGTGAACATAAAGAGATGACTTACAGTTGAGCTCCAGTCTGGTTCCTCCACCAAACGTGTACCACAGTGATACAAACTCATGGAGTGGTCGTACAAAAACCTGCAGCCGCTCAGAGAGCGCCACAAAACAATTCAGCTGTACAGAGACTGGTAAACAACTGACAAACAGCTGACATTTATAGATTTAAACTGGACACACTGGACAAAGGTACATTTACAACATAATAATTTCAATATTAATATAATTTTAAATAATATTTTTCTCCAACATACTATTAATGAAGTGGAGATCAAATCATTGAGGAAATAACTTTATCAAAATCTGCTATTCTTTGTAATACAAAAGGGGAGTAAACACTTCCCTGGGGTCTCCAAGAAACATTTTAAATTTGACCAAAACTGGAGATAATGTTGGTGTGAATCTGATGACACAGACCCTGCAGCTGTTCAGTTCGCTCCATGTCTGTGTGGGAGCCTCATTTCCATAGACAAACACTTTGCATGAACAGCTGCATGGTCCAGTGGGACACTTTATAGTCCTGAGAGGTGCACTCTGGAGCACTGGCAGCTGTCCTTCATGACAACACAAGCCACATACGGCCTCCTCATCACCAACATGACTTTGGTGTGCGTCCTCATGTGGACTGTCCTCTGCTGCTGCTTCACAGGTAAAGTCCAGAGAGTCCCACTGCTGTCCTCTGTCCACATCCGTCCCTCTGAGACCAACCAGACTAAACCATCAGGTGCTTTGTGTTTGTGTGTTCAGAGTCCAGAGGAGAGGTGAGAGTGAGTCAGGCTGGAGCAGTGATGGCCACCCTGGGGGACACCGCCAACATACGCTGTACCACCAGTGTGAATGTGTACTATGTCAGCAGCTATGGGCACTACTTACACTGGTACCAACAGAGAGATGGAGAGCCTCAGGTGTCCCCAGTCGTTTTTCAGGCAGTGGATCTGGGTCTGACTTCACTCTGACCATCAGTGGAGTTCAGCCTGAAGATTACACTGTGTATTACTGTAAGGGTGAATTTGATGCTTCCCGTTATGATCAGTTCACACAGTGAAAAAGACTCGTACAAAAACCTCAGACTGAAGTGAAACTGAACTGAGCTGCAGCTGCGCTCACTTCAATAAGTATTAATGTGATACTTTAGATAACTATAAAAATATATAATAACAATAAATCCAGCCTGTGCCTCTGGAGCTCCTTCCAAGTATCTCCCCAAAGGATTTAGGAATAATTCATATGACTCAGAATAATTCAAACGTGATTAATCACATTAGGAACAGCTCTCTGCCATTTTTGTTTTGTAAAAGTAGCTCTCACTGAGGGAAAGTTTGGAGAGAAATATATCAACATAAACTTATGAATGACGATAAATGAACCACTGACAAACTCATTAATTAAAATATTCTTTCAGTTGATAATAATAATAATAATAATAGAAAAAAATATATTCCTACTACTGTCTCATTTTTCCTGTAATTATAAAAGACAAAAGGAGCTATAACACATCCCTGAGGTTCACAGCAAGAGACAGAGAACTGTGTTTAATTGTGTGACAGCGGTACAGGCCCTCTGTATTTAATTAATACACATATTTCATCATTTTTGATTGACACTATGGATGTTGTTCTCCATGAAATTATCCAGAAAATTACAAAGGGTAAAACTCCACCAAAAATAATTATTTTTTGGCCATAAAAATACCTGTAATTGTATAAATGAAAGTTTGTGGAATATTCTAGTCAAAGCAACAACAATATAGCAATTTACAGGTGGTGAGTCTCCCACCAGTAATCTTGGACTTTAACTATTTCTAAAAATAAATGCAAGTCAACACAAATAGAAATATGTGTATTTTTGTAGAATATATATATATATATATATATATGTAAGATAAGATAAGATAAGATAAGATAAGATATGCCTTTATTAGTCCCACAGTGGGGAAATTCCAGTGTTGCAACGCACAGTTCAAGAACAGCAGGAAAATGGAGCATGCAATAAAACAAGATAATAGATAATGGCTAAAAAAAATAATAATAATAATAATAATTTAGAAATAGACTTAAAGATAGACTCTAATTTTGTTCCGGTGGAGCAAAAATATAAAATACAAAATATAAAATATAAAATACCAAAAAAACTATTATGTACAATAAAAGTAACAGTGCAGCATATGAACAGAGTAAATCTCAGTAAAGTGACTTCAGTATATTATGTTATTTACAGTAATATGACTATGTTTATGTACAGACAGGATAAATATCAGTAAAGTGACATGAGTGAATTGTACCAGAGGTCTTCAGTATTGCACATAGATAGAGTTGAATGACACATGTTCAGTGTTAACAGTGTTCATTGTACAGTCTGACAGCAGCAGGAAGGAAAGACCTGCGAAACCTCTCCTTCACACAGCGAGGGTGAATCAGTCTGTCACAGATGCTGCTCTCCAGAGCAGACAAGGCGTCCTGCAGGGGGTGACACTCATGGTCCAGCATAGAAATGACCTTAGCCAGGACCCTCTTGTCCCCCACCTGCTGCACTGAGTCCAGAGGACAGCCCAGGACGGAGCTGGACTTCTTGATGACCTTGTCCAGCTTCTTCCTCTCCCTCTCTGTGATGCTGCTGCTCCAGCAGACCACACCGTACAGGATGGCTGATGCCACCACAGAGTCATAGAAGGTCTTCAGGAGTGGCCCCCTCACTCCAAAAGACCTGAGTCTCCTCAGGAGATAGAGCCGACTCTGGCCCTTCCTGTACAGTGCATCTGTGTTGTGAGTCCAGTCCAGTTTGTTGTTCAGATGCACACCCAGGTACTTGTAAGAGTCCACTCTCTCAATGTCCCTTCCCTGGATGTTCACTGAGGTGACAGTAGAGTGGCGTCTGCGGAAGTCCACCACCATCTCCTTGGTCTTCCCTGCATTGATGATGAGGTGGTTCTGCTGACACCAGTCCACAAAGTCCTGCGCTAGTCCTCTGTACTCCACATCGTCATCATCCTTAATGAAGCCAATGATGGCAGAGTCATCAGAGAACTTCTGCAGGACGCAGCTGTCCGTGTTGTGTCTGAAGTCTGCAGTGTAAAGGGTGAAAAGAAAGGGCGCGAGGACAGTGCCCTGGGGCGCCCCCACACTGCAGGTCAGTAGGTCAGACACGCAGTTCTTGGCTCTCACAAACTGGGGCCGGTTTGTGAGGTAGTCCAGGATCCAGTCTGCCAGGTCACAGTCCACACCGGCGGTCTCCAGTTTGTCCCTCAGGAGCAGTGGCTGGATGGTGTTGAAAGCACTGGAGAAGTCAAAGAAGAGAATCCTCACAGTGCTGCCGGGGTTCTCCAGGTGAGACAGTGAGCGGTGCAGCAGGTAGATGACGGCGTCCTCCACTCCGATGCCAGGCCGGTACGCAAACTGCAGCGGATCCATTGCTGAGCTCACAGTGGAGCAGAGGTGGCCAAGGACCAGTCTCTCCAGTGTCTTCATCAGGTGCGATGTTAGAGCCACCGGCCTGAAGCTGCTGGGGTCTTTAGCGTGCGGTGTTTTAGGCACTGGTACCACGCAGGAGGTCTTCCAGAGTTGTGGTACCACCCTCAGCTTAAGGCTCATGTTGAAGACATGCTCCATAACTCCGCACAGTTCGTCTGCACAGGACTTAAGGAGCCTGGAGCTGATGCCGTCTGGTCCTGCTGCCTTCCTGGGTCTGATCTTCTTGAGCTCCAGTCTCACCTGGGCTGTAGAAAATGACAGTGGCAGGCTGGGGGGATGGGTGAGTCCATGTGTAGTGGTGGGCTGAAGAGCAGAGGCAGAGGTGTGAAGAGGTGCAGGAGTTCCCCATTGTCCAGCTGGGGAGGTGAGAGCTGGCAGCTGGGTGGGGGGAGTGGTGGGTGATTGATCAAATCTCAGGAAGTGAGAATTGAGCTCGTTCACCCACTGCCGGTCCCCCTCCGTCTGGGCAGGAGGCGCTTTGAAGCCTGAGATCGTCTTGAGGCTTCTCCACACCCCCTGGATGTTCTTCTGCTGAAGCTGCTGCTCCATCCTTCTCTTTTGGCTGGCTTGGCTCGTCCTGATTTTCCTCCTCAGCCTCTTCTGTGCAGCCTTCAGCTCCTCCTTGGTCCCTGACCTAAAAGCTCTCTTCTTCTCCTTCAGCAGAGCTTTTATGTCAGGGTTAATCCACGGCTTGTTGTTTGAAAAACACCGCACCGTCTGGGAGGGGACGATGTTTTCAAAACAAAAGTTGATGTAGTCCGTGATACACTCTGTCACTGCATTGATGTCCTCCCCATGTGGGTCACAGAGCTCTGTCCACACTGTGGTGTCAAAACAGTCTCTCAGAGCCTCCTCACTCTCAGCAGTCCACTTCTTCACCACACGGGGCACCACAGGCTGTCTGTGCACAATAGGCTGGTACACAGGCCGCAGATGGACAATGTTGTGGTCCGCTCTACCCAGGGGAGGCAGTGGGGATGAAGAATAAGCCTCCTTGGCGTTGGCAAAAAATAAATCCAGTGTTTTATTGTCTCTTGTGGGGCAGGTAACATACTGGGTGTATGTAGGCAGAACAGGTGCAGGAGATGCATGGTTGAAGTCTCCAGAAATCAGGAAGAGAGCCTGCGGCAGCTCAATGTCTCTGTTCCTTCACTGTACAGTGACCAGCTTTGCACCACTTCTCATTCACAAACAGAGCCAGACCTCCTCCTTTCTTCTTACCACTCTCTGCCGTCCTGTCTGCGCGCAGCAGGTGAAAGTTGTCCATAGCAACAGCTGAATCCGGGATTTGCGGGGTCAACCAGGACTCCGTGAAAAGCATGATGCTACTGTCTCTGTATTCCCGCTGATATCGCGTGAGCGCCGCTAATTCGTCCGTCTTGTTCGAAATAGACCGCACGTTTCCCGCAATGACAGAGGGGAGCACAGGTCTGAAGCTTCTCTTCTTTTCCCGGAGTTTGCGTCCAGCACGTCGGCCCCTGCGCGTCTTCCGTAGCAGCTCCGCTGGGATGTCATGGCGGTCTCGGGGAAACACTACAGCGCAGCGCAACGCTAACAGCTGATCCCTTGTGTATACAATGGGGGGTCGCGGGCCCACGCACATCGCGCCAGTGAAAATTGGCGAAAATCCAACAAAAGAAAAGTTGAAGCGAAGCAGAACCAACTCGTTTCTGAAGTACTTAACTTTATACACACTATTTACAAAAAGTACAAACACACAAAGAAGGTAAAGAGCAAAAAAAGTTGGAAAATAGAGGAGCGCGATGCAACTAGCTGCGGCTCTCACCAGCGCCGGAAGTGAATATATATATATATATATATATATATATATATATATATATATATATATATATATATATATATATATATATATATGCCAGTGATCAGATACCCTGCAGGAATCATAAGCTGGCCAAAGGAGGAGATACAGACCACAGACGTTAAGACACGAAAGCTCCTGACCATGCATGGAGGGTTCCATCCCAAATCCAGCACCCTGAGACTGTATGCGAGCTGGAAGGAAGGAGGCCGAGGACTAGTGAGTGTGGGAACCACTGTCCAGTATGAAACAGTCAAAATCCATAAGTACATCAAGGATAAGGCCCAAACAGATGATGTGCTCAGGGAATGCCTCAGACAGTGGAGGTCAGAGGAAGAGGTGCTGGAGGGACCATCATGGCAGGACAAGCCCCTACATGGGGCATACCACCGAAACATAACCGAAGTGGCTGATATCAAGAAATCCTACCAATGGCTGGAGAGGGCTGGTCTGAAGGACAGCACAGAGGCCCTCATCCTGGCTGCACAGGAGCAGGCCTTGAGCACCCGAGCAATAGAGGCACAGATCTACCACACCAGACAAGACCCAAGGTGTAGGTTGTGCAAAGAGGCTCCTGAGACAGTCCAGCACATAACTGCAGGGTGTAAGATGCTGGCAGGGAAAGCATACATGGAGCGACACAACCAAGTGGCGGGCATAGTGTACAGAAACATCTGTGCAGAGTACGGGCTGGAGACCCCAAGGTCAAGGTGGGGAACTCCCCCAAAGGTTGTGGAGAATGAGCGTGCCAAGGTCCTGTGGGACTTCCAGATACAGACTGACAGAATGGTGATGGCGAACCAACCAGACATAGTGGTGGTGGATAAGCAACAGAACAAAGCCGTGGTGGTGGACATTGCAATACCAAGCGATGGTAATATCAGGAAAAAGGAACACGAGAAACTAGAGAAATACCAGGGGCTCAAGGAAGAGCTGGAGAAGGCCTGGAAGGTGAAGGCATCAGTGGTGCCCGTGGTGATCGGAGCACTCGGGGCTGTAACCCCCAAACTGGAGGAGTGGCTCAAGCAGATACCAGGAAAAACATCAGACATCTCAGTCCAGAAAAGTGCAGTACTAGGAACAGCAAAGATACTGCGCAGAACTCTCAAGCTCCCAGGCCTCTGGTAGAGGCCCCGAGCTGGGTGAGAGAGACCAACCACCGTGGAAGGTGAGGAACACATTTTATATATATATATATATATATATATATATATATATATATATATATATATATATATATATATATATATATATATATATATATATATATAATGTATATATATAAATTATTATTATTTTTTTATTAAACAAAAGTCACTTTTAGCCTGAAATGAGGGAAAACAGAACTGAGAGGCTCCACTGAAGCTGAACAACAGAAAAGTTTCAGAGATACAGATTTAAGTTTATCATAAAAAATAAATCACTGACAAAATGCTCACCAGGAAAGAAGAACAATAAATATGCTATAGCACTATTTAAAAGGACAATTTCAGTGTGATATTGTTCATATTTTTCATTAAAGAAAATTAAAATTTTATTCTGTTACAACACACAACTGATAAAGTGAAGATGAAAAAAAAAAAAAAAAAGAAAAAAGAAAGAAAAGAAAAACACCTCAGTACAGAAACTGCCTTCATTAAAATTGTCAGTGACCTAAAAATCCAAACTGATCCAAACCATATTTAAGAACATAAGGCTCTGGACTGCCTGCCTCATATATTGATGAAAGCTCTTTCTCTTTGGCCATTGGTGATTTTAATTCTGAATCCATGGACGTTCCTTTTGGAGCTCCACAAGGGTCAATTCTTGGACCTCTTCATTTGAATCGTTATATGCTGCCTCTGATGTTTCTTACCACTCAGATGCTGATGATACTCAATTACATATCTCTGTCTCACTCTCCAATCTGAACCCTCTAAATGACCTTTGAAACGCTATCTCCACCATCAAAACCTGGACGAAGCAACATTTTCTTCAACTGAATGACCAATCAGAAAATTTAGCTTTCGGTCCAAATGTATTAAGACAAAAATTCAACCCACAACTTCACTCCTTACCTTTTCATTTCTCCTACCATGTAAAAATATGGGTAACATTTGACTCTGACATTAATTTTAAGAAATACATTTTAAATATTAGTAAAATCACTTATATCCATTCATTTTATTTCTAAGATCAGAAGTGTCCTATTCAGACCTGATGCTGACAAAGTTGTGCATGTTTTTGTTTTGATTAGACTGTTGCAATGCACTTTATGCTTGTCTTAATAATCACTCACTAAACAAACTCCAGTTCATTCAAAATACTGCTGCTAGAATTTGAACCAAAACTCAGCACTTTGAGCACATTACACCCATTTTATTGTCACTTCACTGGCTGCCTGTTAAACAAAGAAGTGATTTTCAAATGTTATTATTGGTCTTTAAATCTCTACATGCTTTGGCTCCTTCCTACATCTCTGACATGCTTTTAGAACTCACTCCACTCAGACCTCTCCGTTCATCCAATCAACAACTTTGAACAGTCTCACGAATACAGCCCCGATCTGGTGATATATTTCCTTATATAAAGTAAGGAAATATATTGTTCACACAATACAACAACTAAATGAACAAAAGTCAACAACAAAGAACTTTTTCATTTGACCTCCAACTGTTTTAGTCCAACATTACCACAGAATATTCATTATTAACCCACATTTACTCTTTATACAAATACATTTTATTAATATTTATTTATTCCCTTAAAGTTAAAAATTACAGTGAATTTATTCATTTATTTTGTTATTTATATTAAAATTGTGACAACAGAACCGGTGTATTTTGTTTCATGTGGTAATCAGTATCAGTAATGTTTACAGATTTAGGCTTAACTTTTCATTTTGTTCAAAGTTCAAAGGTCACTTTGTGAGTTTTGTATATGTGTGTGCTCTGCTCGAGTTCTGCTCTCTGTAGTGACCTGTAGAGATCAGTATTGGTCAGTATTGGTCAGTACAGGGCAGTATTGGTCAGTAGTGGTCAGTAAGGGGCAGTAGTGGCCAGTAGGGGGCAGTAGTGTGAGCTGTGTGCCTGTCTCCTCTGACTGTGTGACTTTGCATATGTGTGCTGCCTCTCTGCTCCAGCCGTTAAGAGCCCAGTGCTGCTCAGTGTCTGTGCGGGCCCTTCAGAGCCACTCCCACACCAACAACACAATGAGCCTGATGTCCCTGCAACTGTTCCTGCTGGCCCTGGGGCTCCTGGTTCAGGGTGAGGACATCTGGGTCACAGCACTGCTCCCCTGGTCACCTGTGGGGTCTGTCTCAATAACTCTTCTTCTGTTTTTCAGCTTCTTCAGGAGAAATCAGCCTGACTCAGACTCCTAAAGCTGCAGCTGTGGACAAAGGAGCCTCAGTTACTCTTAGGTGTCATTCAGATGTGGCTTTAGATAACGATCTTCACTGGTATTTTGTAAAAGAAAAAGAACCTCCAAAGCTCCTCATCCGTTATGCCACAACTCTTCATGATGGAGTGTCCAGTCGTTTCAGTGGAAGTGGGTATGACTATGACTTCTCTCTGACCATCAGTGGATTTGAGGCTGAAGATGCAGGAGTTTATTACTGTCAGCAGGAAGAAGCAACACCGTTCACACAGTGAAAAAGACTCGTACAAAAACTTCCCTCAGCACAGCTCCCTGTGAGAAGGATCTACACATGAATGCATACAGCTGCAGAGAAACTAATATTAAATGACTGACTGACTTTTTTTTCAGTTTTTAATCTTTTTTTTTTTTTTTCAGTTTTTAATTTATTTATTTTTTAATTTAAATTTAATTGTTTGTAAAATACTTTCATGGTCATTTTATACTGATTGGATTTTGTTATTTAGAGTTTTCTATATTATACATAACCAACTTCTGTTCATATTTGTGAATTTAAATCTCACTCAGATTCAGAGTGCTTTCATCTTTAAGGGTTTTGTTCTTCTGGGCCCCAACTCACTATTCACTGAAGCTGTGTCAGTAGTAGTATTTGGCTAATCAATGTATTATTATTATTATTATTATTATTATTATTATTATTATTATTATTAATAGAGGCTTTGCACTGTCATGTGACCCCCATAGCAACGGTAACTACGCCGCCATGACACCAGGCATGCAACATCAAACTTGGCTGCTAAACAGAACGAGTGTGTTCCATCTCTCTCGAAATATCTGGAATCTCCAGCCTCAGTTGAGCGAAAAATAACTCCTTGGAAAAGCTAAAATCACTAATCTCGACCTTTACAATGTGAGCATCAATTTTTACTTGGATTCGATAGAATCATGGCCAGAAGTAGAATTTCCGGATATACCAAACTACTTGATCTTTGTGTCCAGTAGCTCCATCAAAGAGCAAATCAAGACTTATAAAAGCCTAGAGGTGAAACAGTATTTTGTTGCTGGGTGGGTCAGATTCAATTCAGTTCAATTCAATTCAATTTATTTTTGTATAGCCCAAAATCACAACAAGAGTTATCTCGGCGGACTTCACAAAATTGTTGATTAATAAAGCAGAAGAAACATTCATAAAACACAAATACAGAATGTTCAACAACAAGCAGGCAAATGAATGATTGTCCCAGCATCTCCTGGGACTACTACTAATCTAGCAGGACGAGGACAGTTAATCCAGGACAGGGAAGGAGAGGAGGGGTCCAGGTCCTCCACACTAGGGGACAGCAGTGGTCCAAACTGGAACAGCAGCATCTGAAACAGTTACACACCCCAAAAGGGAGTGGGACAGGGACAACATGTGAATAGCAAAGAACAGACTACGAATGAACTAGTAATTGAATATTCTTTACAGTAGGAGGAGAAAAAGTAGGAGAAACCAGAGGACAGTGCTCAAGTTGCCATACTTTCCCCAGTAATATATCTCCTAGAGCAGCTTAACTAGGCCTATGGGTTTAGTTTCTGTTCCTAACTGACCTGACCATAAGCTGATTCAAAGAGGAACGTTTTGAGCCTAATCTTAAATGTAGAGACTGTGTCAGCTTCTTTGACATGAGCAGGGAGCTGATTCCACAACAAGGGTGCTTGGTACCTAAAAGCTCTACCTCCTAATGTACTTTTAGCGACTCTAGGAACCACCAATAGTGCAGCATTTTGAGAGCGGAGTGAACGGTTAGGATGATAAGGTACAATTTCATCTTTAATGTAGGAAGGGGCCATGTCATTTACAGCTTTATAGGTTAGAAGAAGAATTTTAAATTTTACTCTAAACTCAACCAGAAGCCAATGAAGATTTTTTAATACTGGAGTAATGTGCTCTCGTTTTTTAGTACCTGTTAGTATTCTTGCTGCTGCATTTTGAACCAATTGAAGGCTTTTTATAGAGCTTTTAGGGCAAGCTGCAAGCAGGGAGTTACAGTAGTCTAACCTCGAAGTGACAAAAGCATGGACAAGTTTTTCAGCATCATTTTTTGGCAGTACATTTCTAATTTTGGCTATATTGCGTAAATGAAAATTAGCCGTTTTACAGACATGGCTTATGTGTGCTTTAAATGAGAGCTCTTGATCAAATAGGACTCCAAGATTTCTTACAGTGGAGCTGGAGGCTACACTGACATTGTCCAATGTGATTATCTGCTCAGTTAGAGAGTCAAACTTTACATCGAGCCCAGCTGCAGGCCGGGACAAAACCACAATAGAGTCTCGTAGGTGTTTAGGGCCTAATAGAATGACTTCAGTTTTTTCAGGGTTAAGAAGTAAATAATTAAAGGTCATCCATGTTTTTATGTCCCTCACACAGTCACTAAGCCTTTCAATGTGATTAGTCTCATCAGGTTTCATTGATAGGTATAGCTGGGTGTCATCTGCATAACAGTGGAAATCGATACCGTGCTTTCGGATGATATTACCTAACGGTAGCATATAAAGGGTAAACAGAACTGGACCCAGAACTGAACCCTGTGGCACACCGTAGGCTACTTTAGAGCACTGTGAGGAGCTCTGGTTTACATTTACAAACTGGTACCTATCGGATAAATAGGATTTAAACCAGTTGAGGGCAGTTCCTCTGATGCCCACATCACATTCCAACCTCTGCAGTAGAATGTTGTGGTCGATTGTGTCAAAAGCTGCGCTGAGGTCCAACAGAACCAGTACTGAGACCAGACCATTGTCAGCAGCCAATAATAAATCATTTGTTACTTTAACCAGGGCTGTCTCAGTGCTATGATGAGTTCTGAATCCAGATTGAAATTTTTCAAATAAATTATTTTCCTGCAGATGACGACAAAGCTGTTTAATTACAATTCTCTCCAGAATTTTAGAAATAAACGGAAGATTTGAAATAGGTCTGTAATTTGCTAAGAGGTCAGGATCAAGATTAGGCTTTTTTAGGAGCGGCTTAATTACCGCATATTTAAAACTTTCCAGTGAAGTATTTATTATATTAAGAATAGGATCATTAATTAGAGGGAGAATTTCTTTGAAAAGTCTACTTGGGATTGGGTCTAACATACAAGTTGAGGATTTAGAGGACATAAAGGCAGAAGTTAATTCTGCATGATTTAGAATGGCAAATTTCTCAAAAACTGGACCAAGTGAGGATAATTCAGATCCCACCAAAACTGGACATGAGTTTAATTGAGACCCTACTCTTACAGCTTGAACTTGCTCAGAATTAAAAGTAGGGGCAATTTCATTTATTTTATCTCTTATAGTAATGATCTTATTATTAAAAAATGTCAGGAAATCCTCAGAACTGAGGGTAATTGGGATTGAAGGTTCTACTGCACTGTGGCAGTTTGTCAGCCTGGCTACAGTGCTGAATAAGAACCTAGGATTATTTTTGTTTACTTCTATTAGATTAGAATAGTAACTGGTTTGGGCCGCACGCAACGCCTGCTTATAGGACAGAAGGCAGGTTTTCCATGCTTTTAAAGACTGCACTGAGTGTGCTTTACGGTAACTTTTCTCAATTCTCCTAACCTTTTGTTTGTGTGCACGCAGTTCTTCATTATACCATGGAGCAGATCGCCTTGGCCTGACAACTTTCTGTTTTAGTGGAGCAACTGCATCAAGGGCAGTTTTCAAAGAATCCATGGTCTTATCAACAAATTGGTCACTTTTGATGGGATCTAAACCGTCCCCAGCTGGGTCACATGACATATCATTAAATATTGGCCCAATTATTTCTATGAAATTAGTAACAGCTTTTTCAGAAATTGTTCTTTTAGTTATTATTTTATTGTGGTGAACAGAGAAATCTTTAAGAATAAACTGAAAGGTAATCAAAAAATGATCTGATAATATAGGATTTTGTGGGAGGACTTTTAGATCACTGATCTCTATGCCATATGTTAGAACAAGATCTAATGTGTGCTTATGGCTGTGTGTGGGCTGATTTACACTTTGAGTAAAACCGATGTCATTCAAAAGAGCGCCAAAGGCTTTGTTTAGACAATCATCTTTCAGATCAGTTTTTATGTTAAAATCTCCAAGTATTATAATTTTGTCCCAGTCTACAACCAAACCCGACACAAAATCCGAGAACTCTGTTAAAAACTCTGAATAAGGACCAGGAGGTTGGTAAATTATTATAAATAAAACACCTTTTTGGTTTTTCCAATTATGGCAGGTTATTGATAGACTGAGGCTTTCAAACGAGCTGAACGCTTTATTAGTTTTAGGACAAAGCAACAAGCCAGAATGAGAAATGGCTGCAACACCACCACCTCGACCTGTGCTCCTGGCATTCAGAAAGTTGACATGACTTGGAGGTGTGGACTCATTTAATCTCACAAAATCACCAGGTTGAAGCCAAATTTCAGTCAGGGCCAAAATATCAATGTTATGGTCCTGAATTAATTCATTGACTAAAAAGGATTTAGAAGAAATCGACCTTATGTTTAGCAGTCCACATTTTACACACTTATTTAGAGGCTGACTAGTATCACGAGTTGGTATTTGTATTAAATTTTTTGGTCTTTTAAATTTATTTTTATTTTTATTTTTTCAAGGGACAGACACAGTCTCTATCTGACTAGGTTCTAAATACTTGATTTGTGACAGAGCGGGCGAGAGCCTAGCGTCAGTAACAGAGGAGCAGGATTTTCCACTAACTCTCCTCTGCGCCCGGGACTCACTTTTTCAAATTTCTGACTAAAAGAGATGTGCCCGCCGAAGTCGGATGGACACCATCCCTGCGTATGAGCCCGGGCTTCCCCTCGAACGCACTCCAATTGTCGACAAAAACTACATTGTTTTGGGGGCACCAACTAGAAAGCCAGCAGTTAAATGCTGACTGTCGGCTGTACAGTTCAGCATTGACACGACAGGGTAGAGGGCCAGAAAATATTACAGTCTCCGACATCGACTTTGCCAATTCACACACAGCCTGCACCTGCAATTTGAGAACTTCTGATTGTCTCCGCCGGGCGTCATTACCGCCTGCGTGAATCACGACTCGACGGTACCTCTGCCTACTCTTTCTAAGAAGCCTAAGGTTTCCATCGATGTCACCCATTCTGGCCCCTGGATAACACCTAACTGATGCCGCTGGCAGCTCCACGTCTCTAACTATAGAGCTTCCAATCACTAGAGTCTCACGAGTCCAAGTAGCGGGTGTGTCGCCGCTGAGAGGGGCAAACCTATTTGTGACGGGGAGCTCCTGGTGCACTACCGGGTGGCGTGTAGCGCTATGCTTCTTCCGAACTGTCACAAATCGATCCTGGTCTTCTCCCAGCTGCGGGGAGGTCACTGGGGAGGCTAACGCTGGCTAACGCTAGCAGTCCTAGCTCTGACGCGGTCCGCGCTCCCTGACATTACAATCTGACTAGAGCTGGGTCTAAAGGCCTCCAATGAGCGGATCCGCGTTTCTAACTCAGTAACCCTTGCCTCCAAAGCTACCACTACACTACACTTCACGCAACTAAGCCTATCGTCAGTGAAAGAGCAAGGGTTCTCACTCCACATATGACAGCTTGAGCAGGACAGCGCAGTAGAAGTGCTAGAAGGCCCAGCCATGATGCTAACAAGTTAGGCTAACAAGCTAGGCTAACTCAGGCTGGAACGAGAGTATAGGTGCTTTGAATCCACAAACTATTGAGACTAGATGTACTACAAATGGATTAAAGATCAATCGACTAGAGCTGGTATGGTGAAGAGCAAATTCATTTGGGATAAGTTCGTGGATTGAGACAAAAAGTAGAGACAAAAGGTAGAGAGAGTCTATGTCGATGTGTTTATGTCGGAAAAGCTCACAGTAACGTCAAGGTTTTGATCGGAAAGGTAAGTGTTTTCCAACTCACATAGAACCATGTCACTCGCTATAGGAGCAACGTTTTCTTTATTGCTTTGCTTATCAACAACGATGTCTTCTAGAATTAATCGTTTCTTGCGAGTGGGTCTTTCTAACATTTGCGAGTATCTTTTCATGGCCGATTCTTTTCGTAGTTTGGCTCACAGAGCTCTTCGACTCGTATGTAGGAGCCCAATCTGGGTTCGTTGGATCGTAAACTGGTGCCGGTTTTCCTGGATAAATGAATGAAATTTTAGTTCAGTAAGTGTGCTTCTTTCATTAAATAAGCCGTGAAACAATCTGCATAGCAAATACCTCAATGAAAGTGACGTGAGCAAACTTCAGGTATCATGATGGCACCATTCGAAATCTCTTTGCAGTTTATGTTTGCAAGCCATAATTCCCGTCTTTTTTCAATAATTCCCTTGTTTGAGCTCCCTGATGAGTAATTTCCAGAGGAACAGTGAAGAAACAAATCATTTTATCCCTTTCAGAACAGCTAGACCAGCCAAATACACAACAAAACCTGCCCATGTTTCTCTGATGCTACTGAACTGAAGACAATCGCATGCCCGGTGTCATGGCGGCGTAGTTACCGTTGCTATGGGGGTCACGTGACAATGCAAGCAGATACCCGGAAAAACATCAGACATCTAAGTCCAGCAAAGCGCAGTACTAGGAACAGCAAAAATACTGCGCAAAACTCTCAAGCTCCCAGGCCTCTGGTAGAGGGCCCGAGCTGATGAGGGTGAGAGAGACCAACAACCGTGGAAGGTGAAGAAACACTTTTTTTTTTTTAATGTATATATATATATACACACACACACACACACACACACGCACACACACACACACACACACACATATATATATATATATATATATATATATATATATACTTTGTTAATAAAAAAAAATTCAATTATTTGAGGTGAATTACTCTGGGGATGATAAGAAGACACTGCTCACCCATAACTCCAAACAGTATTTATAATAAAACAGAAAACAATCAAATGATGTCAGGCTTCAGAAATAGAAACAGAACTTTTGTTTAGTTTGTGATTCATCTTAAAGTGAACATAAAGAGATGACTTACAGTTGAGCTCCAGTCTGGTTCCTCCACCGAACGTGAACCACAGTGATACAAACTCATGGAGTGGTCGTACAAAAACCTGCAGCCGCTCAGAGAGCGCCACAAAACCATTCAGGTGTACAGAGACTGGTAAACAACTGACAAACAGCTGACATTTATAGATTTAAACTGGACAACCTCACAATGTGCTTACTAGGATGAGGAACAATGAATATGCTACATCACTATTTAAAAGGACAATTTCAACTTAATATTGTACATATTTTTTATTCATTAAATTTCACACATTATTCTGTTACAACACAAAATTGATAAAAGTGATGATCAAATAAAAAAAAAAAAAGAAAAAAAAAAAAAAGAAAAACACCACAGAACAGAAACTGCCTTCATTAAAGTTGTCAATCTCTTTAAAATCCAAACTGATCCAAACCATATTTCCATCCTGGTGCTGTCAGTGGTCAGTGCAGCCTTTGACACTTTAGATCAGAACATTGTCATGACCTGTTTAAAAAGTGCATTGGTGTGAAAGGAAAGGCTCTGTACTGCCTGCCTCATATATTTGTATTTGTATTTATTCATTAAAGGGACAGTGCATATTCAAAGACAAGATAATGTAAGAGACAAACATGGACTTGTAAATATGCAGGATTGTAGCCAAAGCTCATTTCCATCCTTAGTCCCCTGCTGGACCAAGGCCAAACACATCACCCGCACAATTCATAAAACATGACAAAAGCCTCCAACACCCACTCCCACATGCATCTCTCACTCATATTGTATAAAAAAAACACTCATACAGTGTTAGTATTAAAATGTACAGGTCAGACATGTCCTCTCACTACTTACACAAGCACAGCATTAACATCTTTTTACACGTCTATGTACAAATATGATGCATGTGCAAAAGGTGCTGTTTCAGTTCAGTTGTGTGGACAAATGTGATTGTCCAATAGTCATGATTTAAGTTGATCAGAGAAGGAGCTGAGTGTAGACAGCTCACGTACAGTCACTGGGATGGTGTTCCAGGTTTGAGAGGCAGGGAAAGAGAACACAGCCTGTCCAAAGGCACTTTTCCTTCATGGTATTATACAGTCACCTCTGGAGCTTGCTCTTAATGATCTGTTCTTCTCTACCAAATTCTTGTAATTGGACAGTCCAGAAAAGCGCAGTACTAGGAACAGCAAAAATCCTGCGCAGAACTCTCAAGCTCCCAGGACTCTGGTAGAGGACCCGAGCTGATGAGGGTGAGAGAGACCAACCACCGTGGAAGGTGAAGAAACACTTTTTTTTTTTAAATGTATATACATATATATATATAACTTTGTTAATACAGTTTTTTTCAATAATTTGAGGTGAATGACTGTGGGGATGATAAGAAGACACTGCTCACCCATAACTCCAAACAGTATTTATAATAAAACAGAAAACAATCAAATGATGTCAGGCTTCAGAAATAGAAACAGAAGAATCACAAACTAAACAAAATTATCATTTAAAGTGAACATAAAGAGATGACTTACAGTTGAGCTCCAGTCTGGTTCCTCCATCGAACGTGAGCCACAGTGATACAAACTCATGGAGTGGTTGTACAAAAACCTGCAGCCGCTCAGAGAGCACCACAAAACCATTCAGCTGTACAGAGACTGGTAAACAAGGGGGCCAGACCATGTTAAATTTTGTACACAAGAATAGAATCTACAAATTTGATCATGTTATCCAAGCCTAATATTTTGTGTTTCTTCAGAATAATGCAGTGATGGTGGGTCTTTGGTTTTTGTCTAAAATTTTAAGAGCTTGTTTATATACTATTTCAGTTGATTTCAGAGTGCTCTTGCATGCTGAGGCCCAGCTTGTCATGCAGTATGTCATATGAGAAACAATAATTGCATTAAAATACAGCTTAGCTGCCTCCAATGTTAGATTGTCTCTTATGTGTTTGAAATGTGACAAATTATATGAATAATAATTTATAATACAAAAGTATTAAGGCAAAAGTTCAACCCTCAGCTTTAGTCTTAACCTTTTCATTTCTCCTACCACGTAAAAAAAATTTTGACCTTAATTTTAACAAACAATTACTGTAGACTGTTGCAATGCACTTTATGCTTGTCTTAATAATCACTCACTAAACAAACTCCAGTTCATTCACATTACACCCATTTTATTGTCACTTCACTGGCTGCCTGTTAAACAAAGAAGTGATTTTCAAATGTTATTATTGGTCTTTAAATCTCTGAATGCTTTGGCTCCTTCCTACATCTCTGACATGCTTTTAGAACTCACTCCACTCAGACCTCTCCGTTCATCCAATCAACAACTTTGAACAGTCTCATGAATACAGCCCCGATCTGGTGACGGCGCCTTCATGTACTATGGCCCAATTCTCTGGAGCTCTGCCAACTACCATCACAAACATTGACTTTGCTGCTGTGTTTCAGACTAGATTTAAACCTTTTGATTCTCACAAGATTTGGGTTGAGTTTAATTCTCTTTTTCACTTTTTACATATTTACGATTACATGATTTAATTCTATGTTCCTGTACTGTATCTGTGCTGTATAAATACAATCATGACACAGACCCTGCAGCTGTTCAGTCCGCTCCATGTCTGTGTGGGAGCCTCATTTCCATAGACAAACACTTTGCATGAACAGCTGCATGGTCCAGTGGGACACTTTATAGTCCTGAGAGGTGCACTCTGGAGCACTGGCAGCTGTCCTTCATGACAACACAAGCCACATACGGCCTCCTCATCACCAACATGACTTTGGTGTGCGTCCTCATGTGGACTGTCCTCTGCTGCTGCTTCACAGGTAAAGTCCAGAGAGTCCCACTGCTGTCCTCTGTCCACATCTGTCCCTCTGAGACCAGCCAGACTAAACCATCAGGTGCTTTGTGTTTGTGTGTTCAGAGTCCAGAGGAGAGGTGAGAGTGAGTCAGGCTGGAGCAGTGAGGGCCACCCTGGGGGACACCGTCAACATACGCTGTACTGTCAGTCAGAATGTGTACAACAACAACTACTTATTCTGGTACCAACAGAGAGATGGAGAGCCTCCTAAAGCTCTTATATATCTTGCGTCTACTCGAGCCTCAGGTGTCCCCAGTCGTTTTTCAGGCAGTGGATCTGGGTCTGACTTCACTCTGACCATCAGTGGAGTTCAGTCTGAAGATTACACTGTGTATTACTGTAAGAGTTTTCACTCTATCAACAGTCAGGATGTGTTCACACAGTGAAAAAGACTCGTACAAAAACCTCCTCAGACTGAACTGAAACTGATTCACTTCACTGATATCACACCGCACAGCATAATGAAAAGAAAGCCTCAGCCGAATATTTTACATAAATAAATTATATAATAAATTAAGTATAAGTACTTTTTATAAATTTGTTTTTAGTGCATTTTTATCACAAACCAGTAAATGTTGAACCAAGTAAGGAACTATGAACTTATGAGTTAATTGTCTCATAAAGTCAAGATCATATATTATTAGGGAAAAAAAACATAATTATTAAACATTCTTTTAAAACCACTGAACAGTCAGTTAAACATAACGCTAATACATGTTTCCTGGTTTAATATATTTATATTAGTATTTTTAACACTCTCAGCGTACTGAAAATAAAATAAATGTATGTAGGATGGAACCCCTAAATTAAATTATACTAGTTGAGTCGATATTATATTTATTTATTTATTGTAGTGGTTTCCAAACTTTGTAACTGTAACTTTATTTATAACACAATTTAAAGACAACACAGGTCGACCAAAGTGCTACAAAACATAAGAATGAAAAACAATAAAAACAACATATGTATAAAAACAGAATGGAATAAAAAACAAATGTGGTAAAATGTCCCATGTCAAAGTGTGTCAAAGGCCAAAGTGAACAAGTGTGTTTAAAGAAGAGATTTGAAAAGAGGGACAGAAGAGGCCTGTCTAATGTGCAGAGGCAGCTCATTCACAGTGTTGGTGGAGCCACGGCAAAGGCCCGGTCCCCTCTGAGCTTCTGTCTGCTCTTAGACACACTCAGGACGAGCTGCAGCACGAGTGTGAGGATGGAGGAGCTCAGAGAGGTTCAAAGGGACAGCACCATTCAAACACTTCCAAACTAATACAAGCTGTTTACAATGGATCCTATAGTACCCAGGCTCCAGTGAAGGGACCATCAAACCAAAGACATGTGCTCACATTTTCACATGTGCACACGCATTTTGGAGGAGTGCCACAGCCCAAAATAAAATACATTACAGTAATCCAGCCGAGTGGACACAAAGGCATGGATCACTGTTTCAAAGTGCTGTGGTGCCAAAAGGTGCTCAGCTTTTGCCAGCTGCCTGAGGTGGAAGAAGCTGCTCCTTACAACACAGTGAATTTGGCTGTCAAGTTTATGGGCCCGATCTTGCTAGTGCAATTGTGGGGTGTGGAGCTCTAAACATGAGGTGTGCTGTGCCTGAATATTGGGTGGAGTGGAGCAGACTGAGGCCGCCATGTGGTGCATTCAGTGAATTGCCATAATTGTAAAAATGAATATAAAAACTAGTCCACTGAAAAACAACATTTAACATGCTCAAGGCTTATTTTATTTGGAAATGTATTAGGATGATAAATGCTTAACATTCATGACATGTTCATGTGCTGTGCGGGATGTTCGTGCACCGTCCGGATGCCCTCCCGCAGTAGAGCACATCCCTTCACCCACTTCCTGTATCGGCTTAGCATTGCTCTATAATTTGGTTTTATCTGGTTTGGTACAAAAACTGTTCATTCACCAGACGTTTACAGCGATGTCCTAAAGTGTGTTTTCTTACCCTGTCTGTGGTCCTAATGCTGCAATGTCAGATTTCCTCACATCCTCTTACCCTTTCTGTCATCAGCTCCATTTAATTTTGTGACCAAATTATTCCCATTGTGCCGCTTTAGTTAGTTTATAAAGGTAGTCTCCAGTAGGTAGACTACCATCAGAACGGTAGGAAACTGTGCCCGGAGCCGTGGAGCGGCCGGACTCTGACAGAGATCAGCTCGTACATTCACTGACAGCTCGGGGCTGTGACAGAGGTGCAGGTGCTCGTATGTGCTGCTCTCTTGGCTGCAGCGGTCAGTAGAGTTTTGTACAGCGGCTCAAGAGACGTATAGTGCACATGAGCACTGCTCTGTACAGACACCTGTGCATCCTGCTCTGTGCGCTCATGGAGCATCAGTCACTTGTGCGGGACAAATGCAGATCGTGCAGTCACTCTCCCTGTGTGTTATTGGTTTAATCCATGTCTGTGCGCAACGTGTTAAAATCAGAAACATTTATATGACGTATTCCATAATAAATAAACGTATTCCATAATCCATGAGACATCCACCTGTGTGGGACCAAATGCAGGGGACACCCGTGAGACGAGAATGTGAGCGGTCAGCAGTAGCAGCAGTGGACACTCGTACCTCAGGTGAGAGATGCAGTAGTGGACTGCAGGGACAGGCGGGAGCGGGTGTGACCAGGGGAAGAGCAGCGGTCAGTGGGTCTGCTGTGGGATGGGGAGCACATGAGATAGACACTGGTCTGCTGTGTAAAGTGAGGCAAACGAACAGAGGAACACAGAGAAAACTAAAGAGGTAATAATAATAATAATAATAATAATAATAATAATAATAATAATACATTTTATTTATTAGGCGCCTTTCTGGACACTCAAGGTCGCCTTACAACAAGTACAGTATACATTATAGGCAGTTAAAAGCAACAGTTAAAATACATACAAAACAAACAGTAAAACTTTTAAAAACTTTTAAAAGGACAGTGCAGTTATGGTTAAAAGGCCAGCCTGAACAGATGAGTTTTGAGTTTATTTATTTATTTATTTGTTTATTTGATTGGGACAGTGCATGTTAATGAACATACATGACAAAAACACGAATGTAAACACGCCGGATTGTAGCCACACGGCTAATTTCCATCCGTAGTTCCACGGGTCTGGGTCAGAGGGATCAAAATTACAACAACAATAAATTTTACATTAAACAATGATCAGGCCTTAAATACAATTTTCCAACCATACAATCTTACAATCTTAGTCACTTTTGCACAAAACTCCATTAACATTCACTCAGCTCATTATCCACACCCACATACATCATACAATACAGTCCATAAAAGATACACAATATATCAATAAAGAGCCTGGCACCTAATGTGTGCAAGTTTGGTTTTTTTCAGTTGAGCCTTAAATGAATTATATGTTGGGCACTCCCTCAGAGTTAAAGGAAGGCTATTCCACCGGTTCCCACCTCGGACAGACAGGACCATCTGACCAAAGGTGGTACGTCTGTGGGGTATGACCATATCTCCTCTGGCAGAGGCTCGTGTGGTTCTTTGTGTGTTTTCTTTACTCTTGATAAATTCTTTTATTGGTGGAGGAGCAAGAGAGTGCAGAACTTTATAGATCAAACATGCTGATTTTAAATTGATCATGTTTTGAAAATGCAGTAATTTATATTTGTATAGAACATGGCAGTGGTGATGTGACAATGGTTTTTTGTCCAGTGTTTTTAAAGCTTTTTTGTAGAGGCTCTCTATGATTTTCAGAGATGTGGGGCATGCGAGTGACCATGTAGTGAGACAGTAATCAATATGTGAGATGATCATGGAGTAGAAATAAATTTTAGCTGCTTGCAGTGTTAAGTTATTTCAAATATGGCGGAAATTTTGGAGATTAAATTTGACTACCTGTGCTACTTTTTTTATATGACTTTTAAAAGAAAATGTTGGATCCAGAACTACTCCAAGGTATTTAAACTCTGTAACAAGGTTAAGCTCCTCTCCATTCAGAAAAACATTTGACCTGGTTGATTCTATGCGACGTTTTGAGAAATACATACAAACTGTTTTTTTTGTGTTCAGCATAAGACACGAGTCCCTGAGCCAGTCCTGCACTGAGGATAGCGCAGCTGTGAGGTCTGTAGCAGCTTGTTGTATGTTTTTTCCGTGAGTGTAGATGACTGCATCATCCACATACATTTGCGAGAGGATGTTTGGGCATGCATTAGGTAGGTTATTGATAAAGAGAGAGAACAAGACTGGACCAAGTACAGACCCCTGAGGAACACCAGTGTCAGAGTCTAGCCAGGCTGATTTAACACCATCTACTACCACATACTGTTTCCTGTTGGACAAGTAAGATTTAAACCATAAAAGTGCCTGATCAGAGATGTTAAACTGAGTTAGCCTGGATAACAATATCTGATGGTTTACACCAGGGGTCCCCAAACTTTTTCCTGTGAGGGCCAAATAACTTTTCCCTTCTCTGACGGGGGGCCGGGGTCAGTTTGTAACAAAAAGTGTGACGATCGCAGAGGTGTCTAAACGTAAACATTTATTAAAATAAATAACACTATTTATGAAATAAATAATAACCAAATAACCCTTTTCAAGTTTTTCACAGAAAAAAAGAACATGGAACATTAACTATTATTCCGTTTTATTTGACAGGGGTGTGTCCAGGATTTATTTTTTCTTTTCTTTGAGGGAGGGGTTTCAGATAGGGCACAGACTGCAGAAGGGTGGAATAGAATGTTACGTTCTATGCATGTACAAGTCTCGATCACGTGGCCAGACTGAAAAAAAAAAATCATAATGCATCTCTGGTATTGTTCAGGGGGCCAGGCAAAATGTGGAGGCGGGCCGTATCCGGCCCGCGGGCCGTAGTTTGGGGACCACTGGTTTACACAGTCGAAAGCTTTCTTCAGGTCTAAAAAAACAGCTCCGACACAGGGATACTTATCAAGCAAACTCTTAATGTTTTCTGTTAACACACACAGGGCACTGTCTGTGGAGTGATGTGTTCGAAAACCAAATTGTAGTGGGTGTAATGTGGGCTGGGTGTTTTCTAAATGGGCAGTCAGAAGTTTCACTACCCATTTTTCTGCTATTTTAGATACAATGGGGAGTATGCTTATGGGTCGGTAGTTGGACATGTCTGTTTTAGTACCTGATTTAAAAATTGGTGTCACTGCGGCCACTTTCCAATCTGTTGGGACTATGGAGCTTTTAAAAGACAGATTAAGAAGATGAGTGATTGGACGTACAAGAGACTCTTTATATTCTTTTAAAAAATTTGTGTTAAGGCCAAATGCATCCAGGGCTCTTGAAGTTTTCAATCCAGTGATGATTTTTCCCACTTCATAATCTGAAATTTCAGTGATCCTGAAGGTAGACTGATCAGGTTGACAGAAATTGTCAGAACAGACAGGTGGAATAAAATGCTGAGTAATCTCTTTTACAGAGTTTATAAAAAAGCAATTGAGGTTAGTGGCAATGGAAAGAGGATCTTTGATAATTGAGTTACTTATTTGAAGCTCCAAATTCTTGCTGTTATTATTTGACTGTTTTCCGAGTAGTTTGTTTAAGTTTTGCCATATTAATTTCCCATTCCCATTAGTATTCTCTATAACCTTAATGAAGAAGTTAGCTTTAGCCCGTCTCAGAGTCTGTATTACCTTATTTCTCATGTGTGTGAACTTCTGACGGTCTGTTGTTAAGCCTGTTTTCAGAGATTGTTTTAATAACTGATCTCTGACTGACATCAGATTTTTACATTCTTTATTCAGCCATGGCAAGTGGCATATTTTCTTACGTTTAAATCTACCTCTCCTGGAATAGCTTGATATGACATCTTTCACAGTTTGGATCAGTTGACTGCTGCAATCTTCAGGATCGTCACTAGACAGGATTATGTCCCAGTCCAGTGCTGACAAGACTGTGGCCACATTTTGTCGTTGGCTGCAAGGGATAATTTCATATCAAGACCTGTTTTCTGTTGCATTACAAATGTTGTTGTTTACCCTGGATTTATAAAGTTTCCTAGAGAAGAGTATTATATTATGATCTGAGAGACCAGTCAGGAAATTATAGGTTTTTGTGATTCTGTCAGGCCTGTTACTAAAGATGAGATCAATTCGAGTTTCTGAATGTTTAGTAATCCTTGTGGGTTGCTCTACAAGTTGAGAGAAATTAAAATTATCCATAATACCTTTCAGTGTCTTCCTATCTTTCTTGCAGTCCCAATTCACATTAAAATCTCCAATAACAATTTCTTTAGACTTATTGTGTGTTGTGATGCTTGAGTAGTAACTGCAGTTGTGTAAAACTCATCTCTGTAGAGAGGGATATTTTCACTGAAATACTCTCAATTTGAACCTCATTGGGTGCATCAAGTTGTGAGCACTCCAGAGTATTTTTCACATAAAGCAGCACCCCCCCACCTCTTCCTTTATCCCTGTCCCTTCTGAAAACCTTATCATTTGGGAAAACAACACCTGATTCAGGGGATGATCTTGTTAGCCAGGTTTCTGATAGTCCTAATATATCGATATTTGAATTATTTAAAATATGGTCCAGTTGCTCACGTTTAGGGAGCATGCTTCGTATATTTATGTGGGCGCAAAGTAGCCCTTTTGGTTTATTTTTTTTGTCCCAAAACAGTTTAGCCTGGTTCAGTGTCTTAAAGATTTTTGTCTTGCGATATATTTTTATCACAGGATTTCTGATCTTTTTAAAACCTTGATAACAGGCTAGTGCAGGCTGTGTTTGTGTTGTGTACCCCGTTTGGATCTTAGACGCTGACGTAATCACAGTGACAGCCGGTGACCCGTGTCCACCGGTGCACCCTGTTGTTGTTGATGTTAGTAGCTTTTTCGGTGCTAAGCTAGCAGCCGCCGCATCAGGTCCGCTAAGGTCCACTGTTATTGAAGGCGTCTCCACTGGCAATTCACCCGCTGTGATAACGGCTCCGCCACGGCTCGGGGGTGTTCCAGGTATTAAGCGACCAGCGCCCATGGCTATTCCATCCATTCCGCCGACATCGGACTGCTCCGCTACTGCTGCTTCACCATCCACCCGGACACTCCAGACAGACAACTCGGCCGCTGTAAGGTAGGAGTGACGTGTGTTCCATCCACCGCTAACAGGTTAGCCTCTCCTGGCGTCTTGTCATGATGCGGGCCTGGACATGAGCGAATATCGTTTGCAAGTATTTCAGTCACGTTAGAACCCACGTTGCGCTTGGCTCCTCCATCGCCGCGTGCACGCTGCCACGCGAAACCACAGCACGAGCTTCGTACCGAGGATGAGGATCGTGCGTTGGCCCAGAGATAGTCCGGCCTCTGGAGCCTCAGGGGCTGCGGGCAGAGACAACGGGGACACGGCGGACTGCACCGGGTCCTGCTCCACCCCGGGGGCAGAGTCCCGCAGTAGCGGCGGGAGTTTGGGCTGCTCTGCGCGGGGAGAGAAATGTGTGCAGGTGGTCCCCTCACTCCTCTTTGGGACGCAGCACCGACTCTCCTTACCAGCTGGATTTGAAGTGTGTCAGTGTTGTGGAGGTCAGGAGGGATAGAGTTCCAGAGCTGGGGAGCAGAGCGGCTGAATGCCCTGCTCCCCTTAGTGACAAGATGGGCAGAGGGGACAGAGAGCTGGAGAGAGGAGGAGGAGCGGAGAGAGCGAGCAGGTGTGGCGATATGGAGGAGGTCAGAGAGATATGGAGGTGCAAGGTTGTGGATGACTTTGAATGTGTGGAGCAGGATTTTGTATTGAATGCGGTTCATGATGAGCTGTTGTAGGATGGGTGTGATGTGGTTGATGGAGGGTGTGTGTGCGATAATGCGAGCGGCTGAATTCTGAACCAGATGAAGTTTATGAAGAGTTTTTTGCGGGAGACCAAACAAAAGAGAGTTGCAGTAATCCAGGCGGGAAGTGACAAGGCTGTGCACAAGTACGGCAGTGGACTGAGGAGTAAGGGAGGGCCGGAGACGATGTAAGTTTCGGAGGTAGAAGTAGGCAGAGTGGGTGACGTTGTTTATGTGAGAGGTGAAGGAGAGGGTGCTATCGAGGATGACACCCAGACTCTTAACCTGAGGGGAGGGAGAGATGGAGGAGCCGTCGATGTGAATGGAGAAATGATTGATCTTGCTTAGGGTGGATTTGGTGGCTACAAGAAGAAGTTCAGTTTTATTGCTATTGACTTTGAGAAAGTTGGAGGTGAACCAGGATTTGACTTCATTGATACAGGTGACAAGGGCTGATGGTGGGAGTGTGGAGTTGGGTTTACTGGAGAGGTAGAGCTGGGTGTCATCCGCGTAGCAGTGGAAGTGGATGTGGTGTTTCTGGAAAATGTGGCCGAGGGGAAGAAGATAGATGATAAAAAGGAGAGGACCGAGGACAGAACCCTGGGGAACACCTGTGGAGATGGAGGCAGTATGAGAAGTGAAGGATTTGAGTTGAATGAACTGAGTGCGGTCGGAAAGATAGGAGTGAAACCAGGTGAGGACTGTGCCAGAGATGATAGAAGAGAGTCTGTTGAGGAGGATGGAATGAGAAATGGTGTCGAAGGCCGAACTAAGATTAAGCAGAAGGAGAATGGATAATAAACCAGAGTCAGCAGAGAGGAGAAGATCATTTGTGATTCTGAGGAGGGCTGTTTCTGTGCTATGGAGGGGACGGAAGCCAGATTGGAAATGTTCATACAGGTTATTAGAAGACAGATGAGCGTGAAGTTGGGAAGAAACTGTTTTTTCAAGAATTTTTGAGATGAATGGAAGGTTGGAAATGGGACGGAAATTATTGAGGTCAGTGGGATCTGAGCCAGGTTTTTTGAGGATGGGAGTAACAGCAGCAGTTTTCAGAGGAGAGGGGACAGTACCAGAGGTGAGGGAGGCGTGAATTATATTGGTGATTAGAGGAGCTAGAGAAGGAAGTGTGGCTTTGACAAGGGCAGTGGGGAGTGGGTTGAGTTGACATGAGGAGGTTTTGGATTTATTGACAAGATTGGAAATTTGACTGACAGAAGGAAGGGTAAATGATGAGAAAGGGGTGTCAGATGTAGGAAATGGAATGGCAGGTATAGGCAGAGCAGAGAAGGGAGTAAGCTGTTGGTGAATAATATGGATTTTTGTGGTGAAGTGTGAGGCCAGGATATTGCAGAAATCAGATGAATAGAGGTGTGATGGAAGAGAGTCAGAAAGATTGGTGATGTTAGACATGAGAGAGAAAAGGATCTTGGAATTTCCTTCGTTAGAACTGATTAATCTGGAGTAATATGAAGATTTGGTTTTGGAGATGCAGTCTTTGTAGTGGAGAGTGTGCTGTGTGTACTTAGTCCAGTTAACGTGTGTGTAGTGTGCTTGCATGAGAGGGGCGCACGTGTGTGCGAAGTGTTCAGAACACAAACCCATCCAGTTCTGTCAAGGTCCATCCAAAATTGTATATTCCTGGTGTCTCTCCTGGTGTGCACTTGCATCGTGGGGCTCCGGGCCTTTTTTATTATACTGATATATAACTTTTCCCCACACCCTCTGTGCTGATGTAATGAGGCAAAGACATTACAGACATTACCCACACTGGCAGTACTTTTAAATGCTACAGCGGTCACAGATTATATGATATACATATATGTACCTGTACTGTCTCACTTCAGCCTCCAGCAGCGAAGTACAACCCGACCTGGACATGCCTCCTCATTAACACTAGCACTATTGCTATATAAATGTGTTCCTCACCTTCCACGGTGGTTGGTCTCTCTCACCCTCATCCAGCTCGGGCCCTCTACCAGAGGCCTGGGAGCTTGAGAGTTCGACGCAGTATCTTTGCTGTTCCTCGTACTGCACTTTTCTGCACTGAGATGTCTGATGTTTTTCCTGGTATCTGCTGTAGCCACTCCTCCAATTTGGGGGTTACAGCCCCGAGTGCTCCGATCACCACAGGCACCACTGATGCTTTCACCTTCCAGGCCTTCTCCAGCTCTTCCTTGAGCCCCTCGTATTTCTCTAGTTTCTTGTGTTCCTTTTTCCTGATATTACCATTGTTTGGTATTGCAATGTCCACCACCACGGCTTTGTTCTGTTGCTTATCCACCACCACTATGTCTGGTTGGTTCGCCGTCACCATTCTGTCAGTCTGTATCTGGAAGTCCCACAGGATCTTGGCTCGCTCATTCTCCGCAACCTTCGGAGGTGTTTCCCATCTTGACCTTGGGGTCTCCAGCCCGTACTCTGCACAGATGTTTCTGTACACTATGCCTGCCACTTGGTTATGTCGCTCCATGTCCCTGATAACATGACGACGTCATGCCAACGTTGGGCCAACGTATGTGTATACGTTGGGCCAACGTTGGCAGTTGACGTTGGGCCGACGTCATTTTGCTCATTGGCAAGTGGTTGGGCCAACGTCATCAAAAGACGGTTGGCTGGACGTTGGTCCAACGCCTTGCCAACATTCAGTAGGTCAGTTTCAGACGTTGGCCCTACGTCGGGCCAACGTATGTGTGGACGTTGGGCCAACGTTGGTAGTTGACGTTGGCCCAACGTCATTTTGCTCATTGGCAAGTGGTTGGGCCAACGTCATCAAAAGACGGTTGGCTAGACGTTGGCAGTTGACGTTGGGCCAACGTTAGCAGTTGACGTTGGGCCGACGTCATTTTGTGGTTGGGCCAACGTCATCAAAAGACGGTTGGATAGACGTTGGCCCAACGTCTACCCATCTATTAATTAGGCTTTTTATATACTGTATATATTGTACTACTAAATTGCATACTTTATGGAAAGTAATCACAGGTGAACAGTGCATGTAGGTTTTGTTGCAGTATTGCAACATTTATTGATAATACTTGAATTCATGTACACACATATTATCAAAATATAATGTTCAAGGGTGGTTCTTAATTACAATGTACAAAAAATGTTACCAAAATATATTGCTGAAGGCTGATTTACAACAGAAAAAGTTAACTACATTTCAAATGCATTAAAATGCACTACAAGTTTCTGTGTACCTATATAAGTAGATGGAAATAAATGTAATGAGATCAACTTCTGAATGTAAAAATAAAATACTAACAACATGTCAAAACATACCTGAACAATCATGAGAAATCATAGCACCAAAACATAGCATATTTGTATACTTTTATCAACTAAACACACCCTAACTATGCATACACCGTGCGTGTGCCAGCACTGGATGGAATTACTAACAAAATAACAACCAAAATTACGAACCCAAATCTTAGGCAATATATCTAAAGTGAATTTCAAATACAAGCTGATAAACCACGTGGGACAAGATCCAGTTGGAAAATGGATAATTAGTCAATATTCAGTGAGTAATCTAGCACTTTTCACGGGTGACGGCACATACTTGAAAACCGATGGGATGTAGTCAGGTTGTCACTCTTTTTACCTAGGACACAAAATAAGTAACGTTAAGTAAAGAAACCACTAAGATTACACTGAGAAAAAATATTCACTATTCAATGATATAGGCAGTTTAAAATGTTGTGATGTCACATGAATGCAACCCATTAGCTAATACGTTTTTAGGTCTGGACATTAACCACCGTAGTGAGGTTTATATCGCCAACTAGACTGGGTTGGTAGATTAGGTTGAGGACGTTTCGGCTCGTCCGACTGAAATACAATCCACCCAGTTTAGTCGGTGATATTTATTGTCCAAAACAATAACTATCAGCACCATTTAAGATAATATGAAATGTATAATGTTTACGTGAAATTACCTGATATGAAATGGTCACTGCACAAGCGAAATCCATTAGGTGACGGGTTCCAACGCTCGGTTTTCTTCAGCGCGCTTCTTGCCCGTTTTATCGCAGAAATCCATTTTCCCCTCCGAGCTGGATCTTTGGAAATGCGATAAAAGGCTTTATCTTTAACTTGTCCTCGGTGGTTTGTACATCCAGGGGCACAGCATGAGTCTACCATCGTTGTAAGCTGGAAGTTTTGTAGGCTAGTTAGTTAGTTTGTTTACAATAATTCCTGCCAAGATGGCGCCCGGTGGTGCATGCTGGGATAGCGTGACGTCATCTCCCGGAGCTCTACTGAAACGAATTGTCATTACAAACGTCGGCTCGACGGTCGCGCCAACGTCGTTAACCTGTGTCAGATATGACGGAATACCGAAAAATCGCGAACTTCAAACAACGTCGGTTCGACGTTGCGTTGCGTTGTGTAGACGTCGGCTCGACGTCTAAGATTATACGTCGGCAACGCCGACGTCGGCAAGACGTATCAATGTTTTCAGGGGTATGCTTTCCCTGCCAGCATCTTACACCCTGCAGTTATGTGCTGGACTGTCTCAGGAGCCTCTTTGCACAGCCTACACCTTGGGTCTTGTCTGGTGTGGTAGATCTGGGCCTCTATTGCTCGGGTGCTCAAGGCCTGCTCCTGTGCAGCCAGGATGAGGGCCTCTGTGCTGTCCTTCAGACCAGCCCTCTCCAGCCATTGGTAGGATTTCTTGATATCAACCACTTCAGTTATGTTTCGGTGGTACGCCCCATGTAGGGGCTTGTCCTGCCATGATGGTCCCTCCAGCACCTCTTCCTCTGAGCTCCACTGTCCGAGACATTCCCTGAGCACCTCATCTGTCGGGGCCTTATCCTTGATGTACTTATGGATTTTGGCTGTTTCATCCTGGACAGTGGCCGAGGACTCACTAGTCCTCGGACTCCTTCCTTCCGGCTCGCATACAGTCTCAGGGTGCTGGATTTGGGATGGAACCCTCCATGCATGGTCAGGAGCTTTTGTGTCTTAACGTCTGTGGTCTGTATCTCCTCCTTTGGCCAGCTTATGATTCCTGCTGGGTAGCTGATCACTGGCAGGGCGTAGCTGTTTATTGTCTGTGCTGTGCCTTGTTCCTTGATAATATCAGTTACGAGATGCCGGCTCAGACGTCGCCCGGCCAAACAAGGTCTGCGTCAGGTGCTGGGGAACCAGAGCACTTTGATGAAAAATGGGCTACTGGAACAATGAGGCGGAAATGGGCAAGATGCGATAACAAGGCTCTGTTGGAATGCTACTACTCCAGTAACCCTAGTCAGAGGGGTTACATGAACAGAATGAGGGAGAAATGGTTACTACGAAACCCACAGTCCAAGCTAACGGCCAAACAACTAGTAGCTCTGTGTTCCAACATCCACAAACGGCAACTGCTATCACAACTAGAGATTGACGAGGTACAACACAAATGCTACGGCAAGGGGGAGCCAGGACGCCAGGTCAGAGGGGAGTTAACACCAACTCCCCAACCAGAGATTGGGTCCGAAGCCCCAATAAGTACCACGCTGAACGAGGCAGCGACTGACCTGAAAGATAAGATCATGGCCCGAATGAACACAAACAAAAACAAGTACCCAGGAGGTACAGCCAGATGCCCATACCTGAAGCACTCGAAACTGCCAAGCAAAGGCTGCAAGCCTTAGCCAGCCGCCTAAAGAGGTACACGCGGGAAAATGAAGCCAGACGAATAAACCGCCTCTTCGCAACACAACCTGCGAAAGTGTACGCTCAATGGCAGGGGAATAACACCAGAGCAGACCCCCCAAGGCTGGAGACTGAAAGGTACTGGAAAGGCATATGGGAGAGGGAGGCATCACATAACACCGATGCACAGTGGCTGGTGGCTCTGAGAGAAGACCACAGCAACCTCCCTGAACAAGATCCAGTCACCATCACAGTGGCAGACATTCAGGAAAGAGTCATGAAGGCATGAAAAACTGGACAGCACCTGGCCCTGACATGATCCATGCGAACTGGCTAAAGAAGCTCACGGCTCTCCATGAGCGCCTGGCAGCACAAATGAACCAGCTGCTAAGGGATGGGACTGGGCCTGGATTGATTACAAGAATGCCTATGACTCAATGCCACACACATGGATCAATGAGTGCTTGGAGTTGTACAATATCAATCGGACTCTAAGGGCGTTCATTGCATCCTTGAAGCCAATGGCAAGCCAATTGCACAAGTGGCCATCAAATGTGGCATATACCAAGGAGATGCACTGTCCCCACTGCTGTTCTGCATAGGTCTGAACCCCCTCAGCCAAATCATTGACCGCACTGGCTGTGGATACCGACTCAGAAACGGGGCCACCATCAGCCACGTCCTCTACATGGATGACATCAAGCTGTACGCTAAGAGTGAGCGAGACATCGACTCACTGATCCACACCACCAGGATCTACAGCACAGACATTGGAATGTCATTCGGGCTCGAGAAATGTAGTAGGATGGTCACAAAGAAAGGGAAGGTAGTCCACACAGAGGGGGTCTCACTCCCAGAGGGAACAAAGCAGACATTGAGGACAGTTACAAGTACCTTGGTATCCCACAAGCAAATGGCAACCTTGAAGAGGCAACAAGGAAAGCGGCTACGGCCAAATACCTGCAACGAGTAAGGCAAGTCCTAAGAAGCCAGCTCAATGGCAAGAATAAGGCACAGGCAATAAACAGTTACGCCCTGCCAGTGATCAGATACCCTGCAGGAATCATAAGCTGGCCAAAGGAGGAGATACAGACCACAGACATTAAGACATGAAAGCTCCTGACCATGCATGGAGGGTTCCATCCCAAATCCAGCACCCTGAGACTGTATGCGAGCCGGAAGGAAGGAGTCCGAGGAGTAGTGAGTGTGGGAACCACTGTCCAGGATGAAACAGCCAAAATCCATAAAAACATCAAGGATAAGGCCCAAACAGATGATGTGCTCAGGGAATGCCTCAGACAGTGGAGGTCAGAGGAAGAGGTGCTGGAGGGACCATCATGGCAGGACAAGCCCTTACATGGGGTGTACCACCGAAACTAACTGAAGTGGCTGATATCAAGAAATTCTACCAATGGCTGGAGAGGGCTGGTCTGAAGGACAGCACAGAGGCCCTCATCCTGGCTGCACAGGAGCAGGCCTTGAGCACCCGAGCAATAGAGGCCCAGATCTACCACACCAGACAAGACCCAAGGTGTAGGTTGTGCAAAGAGGCTCCTGAGACAGTCCAGCACATAACTGCAGGGTGTAAGATGCTGGCAGGGAAAGCATACATGGAGCGACATAACCAAGTGGCGGGTATAGTGTACAGAAACATCTGTGCAGAGTACGGGCTGGAGACCCCAAGGTCAAGATGGGAAACATCCCTGAAAACATTGATCCGTCTTGCCGACGTCGGCGTTGCCGACGTATAATCTTAGACGTCGAGCCGACGTCTACACGACGTCGTGCAGCCAACGAACATTACGCAACGTCGAACCGACGTTGTTTGAAGTTCGCGATTTTTCGGTATTCCGTCATATCTGACACAGGTTAACGACGTTGGCGCGACCGTCGAGCCGCCGTTTGTAATGACAATTCGTTTCAATAGAGCTCCGGGAGATGACGTCACGCTATCCCAGCATGCACCACCGGGCGCCATCTTGGCAGGAATTATTGTAAACAAACTAACTAACTAGCCTACAAAACTTCCAGCTTACAACGATGGTAGACTCATGCTGTGCCCCTGGATGTACAAACCACCGAGGACAAGTTAAAGCTAGAGCCTTTTATCGCATTCCCAAAGATCCAGCTCGGAGGGAAAAATGGATTTCTGCGATAAAACGGACAATAAGCGCGCTGAAGAAAACCGAGCGTTGGAACCTGTCACCTAATGGATTTCGCTTGTGCAGTGACCATTTCATATCAGGTAATTTCACGTAAACATTATACATTTAATATTATCTTAAATGGTGCTGATAGTTATTGTTTTGGACAATAAATATCACTGACTAAACTGGGTGGATTGTATTTCAGTCGGACGAGCCGAAACGTCCTCAACCTAATCTACCAACCCAGTCTAGTTGCGATATAAACCTCACTACGGTGGTTAATGTCCAGACCTAAAAACGTATTAGCTAATGGGTTGCATTCATGTGACATCACAACATTTTAAACTGCCTATATCATTGAATAGTGAATATTTTTTCTCAGTGTAATCTTAGTGGTTTCTTTACTTAACGTTACTTATTTTGTGTCCTAGGTAAAAAGAGTGACAACCCGCTTTCACCTGACTACATCCCATCGGTTTTCAAGCATGTGCCGTCACCCGTGAAAAGTGCTAGATTACTCACTGAATATTGACTAATTATCCATTTTCCAACTGGATTTTGTCCCACGTGGTTTATCGGCTTGTATTTGAAATTCACTTTAGATATATTGTCTAAGATTTGGGTTCGTAATTTTGGTTGTTATTTTGTTAGTAATTCCATCCAGTGCTGGCACACGCACGGTGTATGCATAGTTAGGGTGTGTTTAGTTGATAAAAGTATACAAATATGCTATGTTTTGGTGCTATGATTTCTCATGATTGTTCAGGTATGTTTTGACATGTTGGTAGTATTTTATTTTTACATTCAGAAGTTGATCTCATTACATTTATTTCCATCTACTTATATAGGTACACAGAAACTTGTAGTGCATTTTAATGCATTTGAAATGTAGTTAACTTTTTCTGTTGTAAATCAGCCTTCAGCAATATATTTTGGTAACATTTTTTGTACATTGTAATTAAGAACCACCCTTGAACATTATATTTTGATAATATGTGTGTACATGAATTCAAGTATTATCAATAAATGTTGCAATACTGCAACAAAACCTACATGCACTGTTCACCTGTGATTACTTTCCATAAAGTATGCAATTTAGTAGTACAATATATACAGTATATAAAAAGCCTAATTAATAGTTGGGTAGACATTGGGCCAACGTCTATCCAACCGTCTTTTGATGACGTTGGCCCAACCACTTGCCAATGAGCAAAATGACGTCGGCCCAACCTCAACTGCTAACGTTGGCCCAACGTCAACTGCCAACGTCTAGCCAACCGTCTTTTGATGACGTTGGCCCAACCACTTGCCAATGAGCAAAATGACGTTGGCCCAACGTCAACTGCCAACGTTGGCCCAACGTATACACATACGTTGGCCCAACGTTGGCATGACGTCGTCATGTTATCAGGGACCTCCGAAGGTTGCGGAGAATGAGTGAGCCAAGATCCTGTGGGACTTCCAGATACAGACTGACAGAATGGTGATGGCAAACCAACCAGACATAGTGGTGGTGGATAAGCAACAGAACAAAGCCGTGGTGGTGGACATTGCAATACCAAGCGATGGTAATATCCGGAAAAAGAAACACGAGAAACTAGAGAAATACCAGGGGCTCAAGGAAGAGCTGGAGAAGAAAACCATCAGAAAAACATCAGACATCTCAGTCCAGAAAAGCGCAGTACTAGGAACAGCAAAAATACTGCGCAGAACTCTCAAGCTCCCAGGACTCTGGTAGAGGACCCGAGCTGATGAGGGTGAGAGAGACCAACCACCGTGGAAGGTGAGAAACACATTTCCACGGTGTGGAAAAAAAAAAAAAAAAAAAAAATATATATATATATATATATATATATATATATATATATATATATATATATATATATATATATTATTTTTTTTTTCCACACTGTGGAAATGTGTTTCTCACCTTCCACGGTGATATATATATATATATATATATATATATATATATATATATATATATATATATATATATTATATATATATATTTTTTTTTTTTTTTTTTTTTGAGAATGACATTTACAGTGATAAGAATCATCAAATCATCACATCAGAATCTGGTTCAGTCTAGATTTCATTTGCTGTTTTATTTTGCTCCAATAAACTATTCAAGTCACTGCACTTTCTTACATAATAATCAGTTCATTATGAAATATGAAAGGCACAAAAACACACCCCTGGGGTCAACACACATTTTCTCATTTAAATCTAAAATAGAAACACTCTGATTCTGATGGTACCTGTGTATATTTAACAAATACAACTGTACTTTTGTATAATTATCATTTTATTCATATTATTGATATCATGTTTTTTCACAGACTGAATTTTAAAATTATGTTAATTTTGTTTAACACTGTTTTTGCTTTTGTATTTGTTTATTGTTGTAAGGTGACTTTAAATTTCAGAAAGGTGCATAATAAATAAAATGGATTATTATTATTAAATGTGTACAGACTAGAATCTTTTTCAATCATTTCATTTTCAGAGTACTGTCAGTGCCCCGGCCATATTATGCTGCACCCTCCTCCTCTCTTTTGTGCAGATCTGCCCACCCTCTCCCTCTCCCCTGCCACTTCCCCTGCCGCACTGCCTGACGCCCCCTGACACTCCCCCAGACACTCCGCCTGCCGCCCTGCCTGCCACTTGCCATGTCTTACCTTGCCTCACTGCTGCCGGTCTCATCCATGCCCACTTCATTTGAGTTTGTCTTTTGTTATGTCATTTTGTCAAATTAAACCTTGTTTTGGGCATGTTAAACCTAGTGTCGTCTCCCATATTGTTGTGCACTTGAGCCAGGCATGACAGTATCTATTGTCTTGTTAACATTGAAAAACATAGACTGTACATACAAACGGACATAGCTAACCTGCTAACTGTCACGTTCCAAATACGTCAAAAGCTGTGGGTTACGTCACACTCTCTTAATTATCTTCTTTATACAGTCTATGCTTAGAAACTTTGGTGAGGACTTCAGTAGTGGTCAGTAGTGGTCAGTAGAAGTCAGTAGTGGTCAGTAGGGGGCAGTAGTGTGAGCTGTGTGCCTGTCTCCTCTGACTGTGTGACTTTGCATATGTGTGCTGCCTCTCTGCTCCAGAAAGTGAAAATGTTCACACTTGACTGAGTTTGACACAGATGCTGCAGATACTTAACACATGCATTCAATAAATGATCATTTTCTTTAGGCTTTGACTGTGTTTGATTAAAATAAATAAATAAATAAAAATAAAGTCTTTACAATGTCTCTCTAACAACATCCTCTCCAACAAAACTGACTAGCTGAAAGGCCTAACCCCAGTGAGTTTCAGAATGGGAGCTAAATGAACAATCTCAGACCTTTATTCATGAGTTGTAAATACTAAAAATGTATGAAACCTTATTCATACAGCAGTTACACATCAAACAAAAGCTGTTTTCCCCGACAGAGACAGAGTCAATTAAAAATATAAGAATAAATGAACAGCAGCTAAATATTGAAGTCAAATCTACATTTTCTTTCCACTCTCAGAGACTCTCAGGAACAAACTGAACCGTGCTTACCCTGAAACAAAGATTTGTCACATTTCCCTGATTAATATATTCATGGATTTATTCACAATATTCAGGATTTATTAATACACATATGAAGCAAGTGAATGAAAAGCCAACCCTCATAACCTGACCTCAAACCTACATTTATTCAAAACACTAAAGTCTGTGATAGAAAAAATGAACAATTCCATTGAAAAAATGTAAAGACACAAAGATGCTTTCGATGCACAGCTCTTTATTTTCAGCAGAAGCTCCAGTTGGGACAGAGGCCTGTGTGCTGTGCTGCAGTAAGTGAAGTGTAGCTGTAGCTGTAGAGGCATGAGCTGACAGCAGAGGGCGCTCTGCAGGCTGATCCCAGTGACTGTGTCAGTCCTGGGAACACTGCAGTGTGCTCAGTGTGTGGGTCACTGGACTCTGGGAGCCCTGGCTGGCCTCACAGCTCACAGCCACACCCCCCTCCCTCCACTGCTGTGCGGGGAGCGTCAGGCTGCTGCTCCAGCTGTAGTGGCCGTCCTTTTGCGGCACCGCGGGGCTCCGGCTCTGCTCCTCGCCCGCACCGCCACCGGACACCTTCCAGGACACGCTCCAGTCTGACGGGAAGCCCTTGTTGGCCAGGCACACGAGGGTGGCCTTCCCCTGGGCCAACTCCTCTCTGGAGGGGGGCAGCACCCAGAGGCTGGGCTCCACTCGGCCAAATGCTGAAAAACAACATAAACGGGGTCATAACAGAAAAACTAGAGTGACCGTCAAAGGAGCTTCAACAGTGATAAACATTGGAACACAGTCAAAGGGAAGAAGACACTTTTGCTTAAAGAAAAAGACTAAAAGGAACGGATACACAAGTCAGTACAAACACATATGAAATGGCCCAACAGCAGCAAACACACTAAATACAAATACAAACAGAACAGTGCTCTGTACTAGAGGAGCAATAGACCCAGACAGAAGATCCATCCATCCATTTTCTCCCGCTTAATCCGGCTGGGTCGCGGGGGCAGCACACTGCCCATTACTCTGTGCACCAGACCCAGACCCCTATGAACCCCTCTGCAGGTGGTGAGCCCACAGGAGGGAGGAATTCCTTGATGGTCCTTGATTGTAAACTGTTCATAGGGGTGTTGCATGTTTTCTGGTTGATGGGGGGGAAACCGGAGTACCCGGAGGAAACCCATCCAGACACGGGGAGGAAACATGCAAACTCCACACAGAAAGGCCCGGGCGACCCGGGATCGAACCCGTAACCTTCTTGCTGTGAGGCATGAGTGTTGCCACTCAGCCACCGTGCCGCCAAGACAGAAGATATAATCTTTATTAAAAATCAATCTTTAAAAGCATGAAAATATTATAATGAATATGGTATATTTTTGAGGCAGCAGCAGAAGCAGCAGTTCCTCTGAAGCTGAAGGTACATTTAAGTTTGCAACAGGGGCATTTTGACTTAAAATACATTTATTATTTTATATTTTATTTTAGATGAAGTGTTTTTCTTCGAGTCCAGTAGTGTGGTGGATAAAGGAGAAACACACACAAGACCAGCCAGAAGTGTGGACACACTTTTACATGTATGTTTCTTCTATATTTCCAGGATTATTTACACATATTACACTGTAGATTCTGACTGAAGCATCCAAACTCTGAATGACACATGTGAATGTATTTAACAAAAGATCAACTCAAAATAACTCCAAACCTGTTATATATATATATATATATATATATATATATATATATATATATATATATATATATTTTTTTTTTTTTTTTTAATAGCCTTTATTTTAGTCCATATATCCTCCTCCACATATTTGATATCCTCTGTGTGTATATAAAATGTAGTAAGTGGTCAACTTAATTTCTTTTTACATGAAAAAGAAGGTGTCCAAGCTGTTGACTAGTGCTGTAAATAAAATTAAATACATTTAGTGAAAGAAATAAATAACTAAAAAGTTCAAAGGTCACAAACGGAAGTCCTTTACATTAGATTTGATTTACCAACTTGTTAAAAATGTGTGTATACATTTTTATTTTTTTTTTAATAAAAATAAATACAGTTTTCAAACAAATATAAACATTTTTGAAGTTTAGAAGAAAAAATGAAATGACTTACAGTTGAGCTCCAGTCTGGTTCCTCCACCGAACGTCCACCACAGTGATACAAACTCATGGAGTGGTCGTACAAAAACAGCAGAGAGCTCAGAGAGCGCCACAAAACCATTCAGCTGTACAGAGACTGGGGCATATGGTCAGCCACACTGTGGTCAGGGTCTAAGTACAAACAGAGAATATTAGAACATTCATGTTCCTCACAGTTTAAATACAAAAATGACTCCTACATAATATGTTGGGGCCCAGAAGAACAAAACTCTTAAGAATCAAAGCACTATGACTCTTGAGTGGGATTTAAATTCACAAATATGAACAGAAGGGTTAGTTATGTATAATATAACAAACTCTAAATTACAAAATCCAATCATTATGAAATAGACATGAATTTCAGGATGTCTGCAGCTGTATGCATTCATGTGTAGATCCTTCTCACAGGGCACTGCTCTGAGGGAGGTTTTTGTACGAGTCTTTTTCACTGTGTGAACGGTGTTGCTTCATCCTGCTGACAGTAATAAACTCCTGCATCTTCAGCCTCAAATCCACTGATGGTCAGAGAGAAGTCATAGTCATACCCACTTCCACTGAAACGACTGGACACTCCATCATGAAGAGTTGTGGCATAACGGATGAGGAGCTTTGGAGGTTCTTTTTCTTTTACAAAATACCAGTGAAGATCGTTATCTAAAGCCACATCTGAATGACACCTAAGAGTAACTGAGGCTCCTTTGTCCACAGCTGCAGCTTTAGGAGTCTGAGTCAGGCTGATTTCTCCTGAAGAAGCTGAAAAACAGAAGAAGAGTTATTGAGACAGACCCCACAGGTGACCAGGGGAGCAGTGCTGTGACCCAGATGTCCTCACCCTGAACCAGGAGCCCCAGGGCCAGCAGGAACAGCTGCAGGGACATCAGGCTCATTGTGTTGTTGGTGTGGGAGTGGCTCTGAAGGGCCCGCACAGACACTGAGCAGCACTGGGCTCTTAACGGCTGGAGCAGAGAGGCAGCACACATATGCAAAGTCACACAGTCAGAGGAGACAGGCACACAGCTCACACTACTGCCCCCTACTGACCACTACTGACACCTACTGTGAACACTACTGATCACTACTGACCCCTACTGAACACTACTGACCATTAATAACCACTAATGACCACTAATGACACTGATGTGTGCATAGGCTGTATAAAGTGGACTAAGAGTGTGTGATGTCACGCCATGACAAAATAGTGAATTAAAAACACCTGGATTATGTAGAGTAGATTAATATAAACATTTAAAGACGAAAATTATGAGTCTGACAGCATCAGTTACAGAGAGAGAGGGGCCGTCATTTTTCAATTCAAAGTGAATTGGAACCAGAGTTGATGGAGCTGAAGCGAGGCCATGCTCACTTCCTGTTTGGTTAGCTATGTACATTTATATATTCTGCAGGCTATGTTTCTAAGTCACTGTTGACAAAACATGTACATAGATACAGTGATAATTCAATGAATTTAAACTTAAATGAATTGTACACATTTGGATTGATAATCAACATGTTGACAGATAATCGACATCATGTTTTTATTCTCATCTCTCATCTTTCCTGTGGTGGACCACAGGGAAGTGTTTTTGGACATGTTGAATTAATTGTAAAAGGTTGAATATTATTACATATTTGTTATATTGAATAATTGAGTCAATATAATTGAGTCTAAAATTTATTTCCACATTCCACAGGTATTGACTCCTATTTTTGCTTGTTCTGTGTCTTCATATTTTTAAAAGGGAATACAAAGTTGTTCATATCATTAACATGACTTTTTTTCAACATTAATTTTATTAATTCAAATGATTTTAACATTAACAGTTTAACCTTTTCACTCTAACTGATGTACTTCTGATTAGATAAATAAAATAAGTGTGATAAAAAGTGTAATAAATAACTTTTTTGTCCTGGGCTTAACTTTCATTATGTATGTTACATCTCACCAGGGGTGGAAAGTAATGAATTACATTTACTCACGTTACTGTAATTGAGTCGTTTTTATGAGTACTTTGTAATTTTCTAAGTCGTTTTTGAAACAGGTTATTTTACTTTTACTTGAGCCAAGTATTTTACTTCGCTACATTGAAAGCCGCCCACGTTACTGAGTAAAATAATATCGATAAGGGCAAAAAATAAAATGCGGGGGAAAAAAATCTGCCGGAACTGAACTGAACTGCCGCACACAAACCCGCATTGCGCGGGTTTGTGTGCGGCAGTTCAGTTCAGTTCCGCATTGCGCGGGTTTGTGTGCGGCAGTTCCATTGTTTCTTGGCCAAACCTCGATGACCTATTCGCGTTTAAATGCAAAAAAGGCAGCAACATAATCATGCAGTGTAAAATGTGTCTGCCCCGCCGAACCGAGCTTTCAGTGCACAAGACCTCAACATGAATCTATGAAAGCATGTGGTGGTAAGTAGGCTACAAATATAGGCCTATATGTTTTGCCTGTTATACCCAAACGGTATATTTATTGTTGTTTGGTTAACACAATCTGGCTTCATGATTTCAATTATTTTCCATCCTGATCACTAAGGTTTCAAGTGAAGTAGCCGAGAGTTGGGAAAATCACCTCACGTTTAAAATTGGCTTTAGAGGACAGTCAGAAATAATAAGAATGCAGGACTTTAGTTTGCGATTGGTCTCTTAATAAATCATCTTAATTTATGTTGGCTATAGGATAGTTCAGGGGTTATTGCCTGGACTAGTTTCGAGTGGACAGTGCTAGTCCATCAAAAGTGGCTATGGATTGGTTGAGAATGCAAAGCTTTGCATGTTCGCTAAATGTAACGTTAAACGAAATGGACGTTATGATGGTTTTAGATATGAAGAGTGATGCTACATGACTAGACTACACAACATCACGACAGTTAATGTTTAGAGAATTTACTAGATTTTTCTGTGATATCCTGGCAGCCGAGCGATCACCACAGAATAACATTGGCTTGTGTCGGGGTTTTGCGCAACTGCCAACAAAGGATTATCTTATATTATCTTATCTTATTCAACAGCTCCTAGACCAGGGGTCAGCAACCTTAAATACTCAAAGAGCCATTTGGACGGTCTCCCACAGAAAAGAAAACACCCGGAGCCACAAAACCCTTTTGACATCTAAACCAGTGCTAACCAGGGGAACTACAGGCAAAACTACAACTCCCAGAAAAACAGACTACAACAAGCGCATCCTCCACTACAGCTCATAAGAGCGAGTCTGAAGAGAATTATTTACACCTTTCAGTCTTTTCATCACAACAGTAGCAACATAAATAAAGTGCATGAGTGAAATAAAGAACTGCGCTGCACACGTACGACCTGCACACGTATAATCTCTGAAAAGTTTAACATGAACCATCTCCAACGCGATAGAAGCACAGAACAGAGGCACCATAGGCAGAACATCCCTCAGTCACAGAAAGAACACGCATATTCCACTGAGTCCTGCCCTTTAGTCCAACAGAAGCTGACCGCATCAGCGGCACAAGGAGCAGCTGTTTTTTCAGCGCTTCTAGTTTATGCAAATGAGCCATGTGGTTTTAAGTTTCGCTTCTGTATAACGTAAACAAATGTGCGCAAAGCTGCATTAAACACATTATTATTTGAGTCCTCCTCGTAGGAAATGAAAATCCAAACTTAAATTATCCACTGTCGCGTGTACCGCGTGTACCAGTCTCATCAGCCGTGAAAGCAAATTAATCTGCCCACGTAGCATTAAGCGTTCTGTTTTCTTCAGAAACTTTTCTTTTCTTGGATTTATTCATCATTGGGCCAAAAATCATACTGCTGATGTAGGTGCCGGTAAGTCCGGGCTGCCAGTGTGTGCGGGTGGCGCACATCGGCGGCTTTGACGCATGTTTTGAGCGACAAAAATATTAAAAACATTTTATTTAAATTTATTTATTTATTTATTTATTTGATGTGGACATAACAAATTGCATTGGACAAACCAGATGCATTGTTTCCAGTGTTATAGCACAAGTACTAATTTTCAACACCTGTCCACAGGAGGCTTTTAGAAAAACACAGTACAGTACAGTACCAAGACAACAACAACAAATACACAGCAAACAATTTATATTTCATCTCAATTCACCCAATCCCATGTGCACAGCTCTGTCCTGATTTCAGCCACAGTTTCAGACGTCTATTAAAGATGTTTGGATCTGTCTGTAGTTTTAGGTCTGTGGGAAGAGAGTTCCACAGCCTGGATCCATTGGAGGAGAAACTGGACTGTCCAAAAGATGTTCTGGATTTTGGGACTACACAGTCTCCACTCACAGAGGCTCTGGTGTTAGGTCTGACTGAGCCCTGACGTCTGATGGCCAAACCAGAAAGCAGTGGTGACACATGATTTGTCAGGCATTTAAAAAACAGTTTTAAAATACTAAAATTTACAAAATTTTCAAATGTAAAAAAATGATGTTTTTGGATGATGTCACAGTGATGCCACCTCATGGGTTTTTTGTCAAATACCTTAATTTTCTGTTTGTACAATGACACAACTGGCTTCAGTGTTGAGGCTGAAGTTTGTGACCATGAAGTGAGACAGTAGGAGAGATGAGAGAATACCATAGCATGTAAATATAACAGAGCTGCTTGATGAGACAATTCTCTTCTAATGAAACGAAAGCAGCTCAAGTTTGATTTAACTTTTTTACACACATTCTTAATCTGGCTTTGAAATTTTAAATTATCATCGATAATAATTCCTAAATATTTTGTCTCTTTGACTTCTTCGATCATTTCATCATTTATGTAAACCTTAAATGTTACAAGATTACCATTATCTACAATTTTAGATTTACATTTAAAAATGAACAAACTAAAATAAAAATACAATGTAATTAAATACTCATTATTATTTTCCAAAGTCACAGGGAGCCACGACAGAACGATGAAAGAGCCACATGCGGCTCTGGAGCCGCGGGTTGCCAACCCCTGTCCTAGATTCATTATCCCATATATCTTCAGCTCCTAGAGGAATTAAATGGTAGTGCGTCATATTTAGTTTACCGCAGTTTATGTCTATTTAAGACTGCATTTATGTGCAGCAACATTATGAAAAAAAACTGTATTTTTACTGTAGTTTTTTTTATTTCATTGAAAGTAACTAAGTAACTTTTACTCAAAGTACATTTGAAATCAAGTAATTTTTTACTTTTACTCGAGTACATTTTCAGACAGGTACTTTTACTTTTACTTGAGTAGGATTTAAGCAAAGTAAAGATACTTTTACTTAATTACAATTTTTCAGTACTTTTTCCACCTCTGCATCTCACAATGCAGTGTGAGTTTAGTGAAGTGTGAACAGTTTCAGTTCAGTCTGAGGAGGTTTTTGTATGAGTCTTTTTAGTTTAGTTTATTAGTTTATTTGACAGGGACAATGCACATAAAAACATTGACCTACACAAAAGAGGTAATATGTTTGTGCCAGGTTATAGCAAATATGCTAATTTCCACCTGCAGTCCCTGGACAGGTTGATGTAAAATGGCATATATGCCAATAAAATACCATGAAAAACAACTTGCAAAAAGGTAAAAGTCATAGAGATTCATACATCACAGCCACACGCACTATATACATATACAACCACACGCACTATATACATATATACATTTCATGTTTCTGCATTCACACAGTTCATTAGTGTGTGCATGTTTGACTGGATAAAAGCCATCGTTTGGTCAGGCGTGCAAACATTGCATAACTTGTGCATGAGATTATTTCAGATGGTAGTATGTTCCAGAGGCTTATGGCTTGGTATGAAAAAGAAGACTGACGAAACGATGTTCTAAACTTTGGAACAGTGCACTGTCCTCGGACTGTGGAGCGTGTGGCTCGAGAGCTCCTCTCTGACGTGAGAACCACACACTTTTTCAGAGGCGGAGCAGCAGTGTCATGAATGATTTTGAATGAAGTTATAAGTTGATTAAATTTAAGCAAGTTTGGAAAATTGAGCAATTTGTATTTCACCAAAATTGGGCAGTGATGGTACAGACGAGATTTTTTGTCATGTATTTTTAGTGCCCTTTTATAAAGTGTTTCAATTGGCTTTAGAGATGTTTTACAGGTCTGAGACCAGCTAGTAATACAGTAGCGAAGATGGGACATGACCATGGCATTTAAATATGCGAAGGAGGCCTCGGTTGTTAAAGAATTTCTAATATGTTTAAAATGTATTAAACTGAACTTGAGGGTGTTTCCAAGTTGTTTTATGTCATTTTTAAAGCTAATATTTGAGTCTATCATTAATCCTAGATATTTAAATTCATTTACATTTTTAATAATTTGACCATTTACTGATATTTCAAAAGTTTGGGAAGACTTGCGCTTGTTTGTAAACAGCATTGAGACTGTTTTTTCAATGTTTAATGTAAGACAAGAGTTTTGTAGCCAGATTGACACTTTTTCCATTTCTCTTGTTAGTTTTTCTGTAACTTCCTGTATGTTTTTCCCATGGGTGAAAAGTACTGTATCATCGGCATACATTAATATATCGATATCAGTGCATGTAGGAAGATCGTTTATATAAACACTAAAAAGCAGAGGTCCCAAAATGGACCCCTGGGGCACTCCCATAGAGATATTTTTAAATGGGGATAAAGTATTATTCACACGCACGCACTGCTGCCGATCATTCAGATAAGACCTTAACCAATTTAGAGTATGTATTGAAAGATTGTAATTATTGAGTTTGTTGAGGAGTATCTCATGATTCACTGTATCAAAGGCTTTGCATAGATCAAGGAAGACAGCCCCCACTACTCTTCCCTGATCTACGTGTGCCCTAATTTCTTCCAAGAAATAGCAACAGGCCAGATCTGTTGAGTGTTTTTGTCTAAACCCAAATTGCTTTGGGTGTAAGACAGAATTTTTGTCAAAATGTGCTGTTAGTTGCTCTGCCACAACTTTTTCAAGCACCTTTGACGCAGTTGGGAGGAGACTTATAGGACGAAAATTACCAACTTCTTGTTTGTCCCCTGATTTAAAAATAGGGGTAACTATGGCATGTTTTAGAGTTTCAGGAAATACACCTTCAAAAATAGACTTATTTATCATGTGAGTTAATGGACCAGTGAGTGAGTCTTTATTTCTTTTTAACAATGCCACATCAAGTCCATAAATGTCCTTTGATTTGCTATTTGCTAATTCTGTGCCAACTTCTGCACTGAATTTATAAAATATTCATTGAAATGTATTGCCACTGGTAGCGAATCATCAATAATAGTGCTATTAATTTTAAGACTTAAATCTGTACATTTCGATTTTTCTTTTCCCATTAATTTATCAATAGTTTGCCACACAATTTTGCTATTTCCTTGTGCATTTTTTATTATTTCAAGAAAGAAATTGGCTCTAGCTTGTCTGAGGGCAGATGTAACTTTATTTCTCAGACTTGTGAAAATATGGCGGTCAGTGGATAATCCAGTTTTTAGTGATTTTTTCAAAGATTCATCTCGCTTTTTCATGAGGCTCCAAATTTTGTCATTAGACCATGGTATTCTTTTTCTCTCATTTTTCTCTCATTTCTCATTTTTTTAGGCATGTTTTTTGTGTATTTCAATAAAATATTATTCAAGACTGTCATTACTTCATGACACCCCTGCTCACAGTTTTTATTAACAATAATTTCTTCCCACTTAGTTTGTTTTATGTCATTTGCAACCAAATCTAGGTCTTTTTTTGGAATAAAAGCAATGCACGCTTTACTTTTTATTGTTTTTTCTCTATTATATCTTGCTTTGGTTAGCTTTCTGGATACTAGGGTCAGATTATGGTCCGACATGCCAGTAATGAAATTATAAGTTCTGGTTATTCGTTCGGGCTCATTAGTAAAAATCAAATCTAATAACGTTTGAGAGGACTTAGTTATACAAGTAGGTTTACTTATCAACTGTGTCATTTGAAAAGATTTTGTGATTTCCTTGAGTTTTTTCCTGCGTGATATTTCGAGCCAGTTTAATTTTAACTTCACTGTTCACTGTGTGAACACCCACTGACTGTTGATGTAATGAGCACTCTGACAGTAAAACACAGTGTAATCTTCAGGCTGAACTCCACTGATGGTCAGAGTGAAGTCAGACCCAGATCCACTGCCTGAAAAATGACTGGGGACACCTGAGGCTCGATTAGACGCACGATATATAAGAGCTTTAGGAGGCTCTCCATCTCTCTGTTGGTACCAGTGTAAGTAGTGCCCATAGCTGCTGTGATAGTACACATTCTGACTGACAGTACAGCGTATGTTGGCGGTGTCCCCCAGGGCGGCCCTCACTGCTCCAGCCTGACTCACTCTCACCTCTCCTCTGGACTCTGAACACACAAACACAAAGCCCCTGATGGTTTAGTCTGGTTGGTCTCAGAGGGATGGATGTGGACAGAGGACAGCAGTGGGACTCTCTGGACTTTACCTGTGAAGCAGCAGCAGAGGACAGTCCACATGAGGACGCACACCAAAGTCATGTTGGTGATGAGGAGGCCGTATGTGGCTTGTGTTGTCATGAAGGACACCTGCCAGTGCTCCAGAGTGCACCTCTCAGGACTATAAAGTGTCCCACTGGACCATGCAGCTGTTCATGCAAAGTGTTTGTCTATGGAAATGAGGCTCCCACACAGACATGGAGCGAACTGAACAGCTGCAGGGTCTGTGTCATCAGATTCACACCAACATTATCTCCAGTTTTGGTCAATTTGAAATGTTTCTTGGAGACCCCAGGGAAGTGTTTACTCCCCTTTTGTAGTACAAAGAATAGCAGATTTTTATACAGTTATTTCCTTGTTTTTCATCATTGATTTGATCTCCACTTCATTAATCGTATGTTGGAGAAAAATATTATTTAAAATTATATTAATATTGAAATTATTATGTTGTAAATGTACCTTTGTCCAGTGTGTCCAGTTTAAATCTATAAATGTCAGCTGTTTGTCAGTTGTTTACCAGTTTCTGTACAGCTGAATGGTTTTGTGGCGCTCTCTGAGCGGCTGCAGGTTTTTGTACGACCACTCCATGAGTTTGTATCACTGTGGTGGACGTTCGGTGGAGGAACCAGACTGGAGCTCAACTGTAAATCATCTCTTTATGTTCATTTTAAATGATACTTTGATTCTGTCTGTTTTTCATCTGTATGTTTCTGAAGCCTGAGTTTAGTTGATTTCTTACATTTATGGATGTTTTGTTCAAATGTCCAAATGTACAAACTTAAATACAAACATTTCTCTGAATCTGTTTGTAGGAAAGTTTTAAAACTTTTTTCTGAAGGTTTTGTTTCCTAAAGTAAAGATTTAAAGTCGTAAATATTCAGCTTCACATTTATCAAAACATTTTTGATGGCTTTTTTAAAAATTTATCATGTCATTTTGATGCACATTTTTATTTCAGCGTAATAATCAAAATATGAAAAAGTGTCAGTTCTTGTTCAGAGTCTGGAGACTTTTCTCAGTTTATCTTTAGCTCTGAAACTTTTCTGTCGTTCAGCTTCAGTGGAGCCTTTCAGTCAGAGTTCTGTTTTCACTCACTTCATTATTCTTTGGTGTTTATAATTTGTATTTTTTGGGGAGGAAATGTTATATATTAAATATTATATTTTACATATTTCTCAACAGCACTAAATCCCTTCAGTGTGTGTGTGTGTGTAAGTGTGTGTTTGTGTGTGTGTCCACAGTGGGCCGAGTGGAGCCCAGCCTCTGGGTGCTGCCCCCCTCCAGAGAGGAGCTGGCCCAGGGGAAGGCCACCCTCGTGTGCCTGGCCAACAAGGGCTTCCCGTCAGACTGGAGCGTGTCCTGGAAGGTGTCCGGTGGCGGTGCGGGCGGGGAGCAGAGCCGGAGCCCCGCGGTGCCTTAAAAGGACGGCCACTACAGCTGGAGCAGCAGCCTGACGCTCCCCGCACAGCAGTGGAGGGAGGGGGGCGTGGCTGTGAGCTGTGAGGCCAGCCAGGGCTCCCAGAGTCCAGTGTCCCACACACTGAGCACACTGCAGTGTTCCCAGGACTGACACAGTCACTGGGATCAGCCTGCAGAGCGCCCTCTGCTGTCAGCTCATGCCTCTACAGTTACACCTTAATACACAGAAAAAAACTGCACTTGGCTCTGTCCACGTTTTCATCTATTACTTAAAAAAATCTCAGCTCAAATCCATTATCATGTTATAAATATGTAGATGAAAATGTTAACAAACAAAAATTAACCAATAAAAACATAATAACTATAAATACTGACTTCCTTTAGGACCTTTTGTTCCAATTTGTGCAAATATAAAGCCATTGTCTCAATAATATTAAAACTTGTATTAATTTTAAGTAATTCAATTGTTCAGGCACTTATCAGAGTAATTCTACTGGACCTGCAGCTTTCCCAGTGGACCCTGCAGCTGTCCTACTGGACCCTCCAGCTGTCCCAGTGGACCCTGCAGCTGTCCCTGTGGACCATGCAGCTGTCCTACTGGACCCTCCAGCTGTCCCTGTGGACCATGCAGATGTCCTACTGGACCCTCCAGCTGTCCCTGTGGACCCTGCAGCTGTCCCTGTGGACCCTGCAGCTGTCCCACTGGACCTTGCAGTTGTCCCACTAGTGCTCAGTCACTTTGGTGCATTCTTCATTCACTCAACACTCTGGTGGTGAGATACTATTGTAGCCACAGCTGCCCTGGACTGATGGAAGTGAGACTGTCGATCTGTGCCATCGGCCCCTCCCACCACCACCAGCACTCACTCACCACATTATACTACACAATGTGGGTGAAGTGTCTTTCCTAAGGACACAACAACAGTCCGTTAGAACCCCTGCTGCCCCACTGTTGCACCTGGTATTCCAGCTGTTTCCCATCCAAGTCCTGACCAGGCCCAGCTCTGCTCAGCTTCTGAGATCTGATACAGTTAGTTTCCTAAGTCAGGTAGTGGTACGTGGTGGTGTGCACAGAAAACATCCTTCTAATGGTGAGTGCATGTGAGATGTGTCCTTCCCTGATCAAAATAAACACAACCGTGCAACAAAAAAACTTTTTAACCCTGTTTTGACCTTAGAATAAAAAAGCAACTCAAGTATTCTAAATATGCAGAATACTCTGATTGGGCCATGTAACGAAATACATGACAAACAAAAGTATTCAGTGTGCTCCTAAAGCATTCTTCCAACACAGTCCAGAAAGCTACACGTATGTGAGCCTGATGAGAACAGTAGAAATGAGCACATTCAAGTACCTATGACAGGTACATGTTGAACTATTTTACTAAAGCAGTTAAGTTCATTTATTGAAAATTTTACAAAAGAAATACAAAATTTAAAAAAAAAAAAAAAGCTAAGTTGGCTCATTTTTTAGGTTTAAAATGATACTTCTTTGAAATCATGACATCGTACTAAGGAATTCCACTGTTACTGTTACCTAGCAACCATGTTGTAAACTGGGCCAAAACTCCACTGGAATTATTACAGATGAAAATGTAAGAAAACACCTTTATTTTGTTTAAATAACTGTTTAAGTATCCAAAATAATGCGAAATGCATTATTTCTTGTGTGTAAATTGTGTCAAACTCTTGGATAAAATTCTCCCACTGTGATGTCATTAATATGGAATTCTCTAAAATAGAACAAAATAGAGAAAATTGAATTCTACTTCCTGTAATTTTCAACACATTTTTCAACTTTTCTTTACAAATTGCTTCTTAAAACTAAAACTAATGTATTTATTTTATAATTAACGATGTATGGTGCTGCCTGAAATGAATGCATTTACTTCGGGATAATAAAGTATTTCTAATCTAATTATACTTACAACTGGGTTTTTCCAACCAAATTAAGTAGATATTTGAGAATTAAAAAAACAAAAAAAAAAAACATCTGTCCAGAGCCTCATACATTCACATATACAGGGCCACTGCCACCACCAGGGGGCACCAGGCTCACCCTCCTGTAGAAGTGCAAACGTTCACTGAAGCTGTGTCTTTGATTTTGTCTCTAAATGTTTGGTTCTTTTTAAATAATGGTACATTGCTGAAGAAGTTCATTTCTTTGAGTGACACTGTTTATTTGGCTGTCAAAGGCTTTGGTTTTTGTTTTGTTGTTGAGTTCATATTTACTGTATTTATCAAATGGTTTCATTTGTTTCATTTCAGTGATTTGCATCATTTATTAGGCCTAATGCATTTTAAATAAATCCATTCTCTGGAGTCATGAGACATTTGTAGGCAACTCATTCTAAATACAGATACTTTTCAGATTCAATTCCCAGATGAAGACACAGAATCCCCTATTGATTACTTTGTACTTTACCACAAATGTTGAGCCTGATCATTTCTGTGAATGACTAGAGCCAAGAGCTCACTGTATTACAACTCAAATCTGCATCTGAACAAGACTCATCACCTTCAAAGTCCTCCACAACCAGGAGCTCCTGTCTGCTCCTGTCTCTGCTCATGTCCCTGCCTTGCTCCTTTCTCTGCTCCTCTCTCTCCACAGCTCCTGTTTCTGCTCCTGTCTCTGCTCCTGTTTCTGCTCCTGTCTCTGCTAATGTCCCGCCCTTGCTCCTTTCTCTGCTCCTGTCTCTGCTCCTGTCCTTCCCCTGCTCCTGTCTCTGCTTCCGTCTCTGCTCTTGTCCCTCCCCTGTCCGAATGGGGAGACAGAGCCTTCTCCATCTCCACTCCCACCCTCTGGAGCTCACCATCTCAACAAAAACTCTGTGACTCCACTGACCGTACCACCTTCAAACAAATTCTCAAAACCCACCTTTTTATAATAATAATGATAATAATAATCATAATCATAAATATAGCCGCAAGCGGCAGTGATTGGCACTCACTTGCACTCGCTTTAACCAGTTGGGGGCGCTAACGCAACTATTTGAAGATGTGCCCACGTTTGAGGTTGTGGCTGTTTTAAAAGTTTCACAAATGAAAATACGGCACAATTAAATGTCTACATAGGATTACATTATGACATTTGTCACATAATTAATCCAAGATGGCGAATTTTGGTTTGGGAGGGGCCGTGGTCATAATATATTTTTTGTTCCTTTTCCCATGATGCAGCTGTGTACCAAGGCTGCGTCTCAATTCTCCCCCTTAGCCCTCTGTCTTAGCCCTACCCCTCTGTTGTGCGCGTTCACGAGAGACAGAGGGGTATCCCAATTCTCTTTTCTGTAAGGGGAAGGGGTAAGGGGAAGGGCTATGATAGCCCTCTGCGCAAAGCGTTTTCAGATGCACACTTTGCGCAAAGGGGATAGGCGTGGCTTAACGCAAGTCGGAGCAAAAACCAACACGGAAATCTGGAAGTGTCGGCAATCGGGAAGAAATTTGACAAATGTGAGTATTTGCACTCAAGAACCTCATAAAAAGTTGTATAAAACTGTAGTAACTTTTGAAAAGTTGTAGGTATACTCATGGCGCCTGCATTTATGCTTTCTGACATATACGGCTTATCGTAACATGCCCGGTTAGAACTATACGCTTGTTACGGTATTACGAACATGCATGGCCTAAAAGAACTATATACGCATATATGTTAGACTAGAATGTGTCAAATATATCGCTGTATTTCGCCTCGTAACTCGTCTCATGCGCGTTTAGAACTATACACATGGTACGGTAGAATGTGTCAAATATATCGCTGTATCTGTATATGTTTTCATTTCGCCTGTGTAAAGTATTACGAACATGCATGGCCTTAAAGAACTATATACGCATATATGTTAGACTAGAATGTGTCAAATATATCGCTGTATTTCGCCTCGTAACTCGTCTCATGCGCGTTTAGAACTATACACATGTTACGGTAGAATGTGTAAAGTATTACGAACATGCATGGCCTAAAATATTATTGTTTCGTTTCGCCTTGTAAATTATCCCCTATTTAATGACATGTTATTAATCACATTTGTATTTCTTGTAGGAGGCTGGACTTGTTGGAGTTGTGTCAGCCCAACAAGCTTCAAAAAAGTGGGAGAATTTGAAAATAAAATATAAGGTATATTACATTCTATAATATTTGTAGGTACCAGAACAACTATATGTTTATGACTATGTATTCATTTTGTTTTCTTTTTTGTGTGTACCAGGCATCCTCTACAACTCCATCCACCTCTGCAGCATTTTAATTTTGTGTTACAGTTGATTAAAATTTGATTTACATATGTTGTACAGAGTATAGTAATTTAAAAAAAATAAAAAATTAAAAAAACATTTGACTTTTTGCAAAGTTCATTTAAAACAAACTCAAAAGGAGCACAATACTTCAAAACTTTAAAAATAATGTCATATTGTTGCGACTGCAAAGGGGTGTCCCATTTCTAAGGGTTAAAACATACCCCTTTGCCTTACCCCTCTGTTTAAAGACAGAGGGGTAGGGCTAAGGGGTAGGGCTAAGACAAAGACAGAGGGCTAAGGGGGAGAATTGAGATTGGGCCCAAATTTGGTTTGTGTGTAGAATCCGTCAGTCGTCCAGGTAGAATCCATGGCAAAAGGAGAAATTTAATTTCTCAACTAGACAAAAGTTTATTTGGTCGAATACGTTTCTCATCCAAGCTGCTTCTTCAGTTCTGGTCAGATGCTGGTGGACACTGCCTTATATCTGCTTGAAGGGAGGAGCTAATTACAATGAAATTACTCTGAAACTAACACACCTTTGTTTACAGTTTCTGTTAGTTAGGTGGGCCTTTTGTCCAGTCAGCAAATTGAATTTCTCCTTTTTGCCACAAATTTGGTTTGGCTACACCAAAGTTTTTGTCAGGACGTCACATTGGCAATGGCAGATTTATGGCTTGTTGCCATGGCAACATGATGGGAGATGGCACGTGGGCATCACTGACTTTTTTCATCGACAACATGTCACAAATGTGTGTACCAAATCTTGTATGTCTACGACAAAGTAAAATTTTGCATTTCCATGCAATCTCCCTAGGGGGTGCTATTGCGGCCATTTCAGATTTTCTTATATCAATCTGTTCAGGGTCGGGGTGCCAACCAACAATTAAAGTTTGAGTGAAATTGACTAAAGGATGCGCTAATTATTACTTGTCGAAATTTGATGGCGAGTCGCAAAAAAACAAACCCGAAATTTGTGCCGTTGTCACGGAAACACCGTTCAATATTATAGCGAGCTTTTAACAACTTATAATGTCCCATTTGTCTAGATGACACAGAATGATTCTGGTGAGGCTCGGTCAAAAACGAGTTTGTTAAATTACGAGGACAGGAAATGGCGCCTTCGCCACTAGGTCACATGGTCTATCCAATATGGCTGACTCTCTGTTGGTTGCCTAGCAACGGTGTAATATACTTTTTAGTTCCTATTCCCATGATGCAACTGTGTACCAAATTTGGTTTGTCTACGCCAGGGGTCGGCAACCCGCGGCTCCAGAGCCGCATGTGGCTCTTTCATCGTTCTGTCGTGGCTCCCTGTGACTTTGGAAAATAATAATGAGTATTTAATTACATTGTATTTTTATTTTAGTTTGTTCGTTTTTAAATGTAAATCTAAAATTGTAGATAATGGTAATCTTGTAACATTTAAATAAAACATTTTTAATATTTTTGTCGCTCAAAACATGCGTCAAAGCCGCCGATGTGCGCCACCCGCACACACTGGCAGCCCGGACTTACCGGCACCTACATCAGCAGTATGATTTTTGGCCCAATGATGATAAATCCAAGAAAAGAAAAGTTTCTGAAGAAAACAGAACGCTTAATGCTACGTGGGCAGATTCATTTGCTTTCACGGCTGATGAGACTGGTACACGCGGTACACGCGACAGTGGATAATTTAAGTTTGGATTTTCATTTCCTACGAGGAGGACTCAAATAATAATGTGTTTAATGCAGCTTTGCGCACATTTGTTTACGTTATACAGAAGTGAAACTTAAAACCACATGGCTCATTTGCATAAACTAGAAGTGCTGAAAAAACAGCTGCTCCTTGTGCCGCTGATGCGGTCAGCTTCTGTCGGACTAAAGGGCAGGACTCAGTGGAATATGCGTGTTCTTTCTGTGACTGAGGGATGTTCTGCCTATGGTGAGTCTGTTCTGCGCTTCTATCGCGTTGGAGATGGTTCATGTTAAACTTTTCAGAGATTATACGTGTGCAGGTCGTACGTGTGCAGCGCAGTTCTTTATTTCACTCATGCACTTTATGTTGCTACTGTTGTGATGAAAAGACTGAAAGGTGTAAATAATTCTGTTCAGACTCGCGCTTATGAGCTGTAGTGGAGGATGGTGTTTGTTGTGGTCCGTTTTCTGGGAGTTGTAGTTTTGCCTGTAGTTCCCCTGGTTAGCGCTGGTTTAGATGTCAAAAGGGTTTTGTGGCTCCGTGTGTTTTCTTTTCTGTGGGAGACGGTCCAAATGGCTCTTTGAGTATTTAAGGTTGCCGACCCCTGGTCTACGCCAAAGTTTTTGTCGGCGCCCTATTGGCGAGGACAGATGTTTGGCCTGTTGCCATGGCAACACGATAGGAGCTGGCGTGGGGACGTCATTGAATTTTTTGATTGAGACCATGTCACAAATGTGTGTTCCAAATTTGGTATGCCTACGACAAAGTAAAATTTTGCTCTTCCATGCAATCTCCCTAGGGGGTGCTATTGCGACCATTTCAGATTTTCTTATATCAATCTGTTCAGGGCCGGGGTGTCCACCAATGATTAAAGTTTGAGTGAAATTGATCAAAGGATGCGCGAATTATCACTCGTCGAAGTTTGATGGTGAGCTCTAAAATCGAACCTAAAATTTGTGCCGTTGTCACGGAAACACTGTTCAATATTACAGAAAGCTTTTAACAACTTTTAATGTCCCACTTGTCTAGATGACACAAAATGATTCTGTTGAGGCTGGGCCAAAAACCCTAGGACGAGTTTGTTAAAATATTTTGGACCGATCGGCGCCAGGTCACACGATCTGTCCAAAATGGCCGACTTCCTGTTGGTTGCCTAGCAACCGCATAATATATTTTTTGGTTTGGAACGACATGACCTATCCCCCACCTGAATTTTGTTTGTCTACGACAAAGTTCATTTTTCGGGTATAGCCATAGGCACAACGTATTTTGATTTTCCAGGGGGCGCTGTCAGGCCAATTTTTTTTAGATTTTGTAATACAGAGTATTTGTAAATTCCTATTTTGGCGTTCTTGAATTTTGTGCAAAATTTGGTGACTTTTCGTTGACGGCAAGTTACCGAACTCTGCAAAAGGTGGTTAGGAAAACAGGGGAGAGCGCTTCATAACAGGAGTTATGGGGGTGCTAAGTTCTTCAATGGGGGCGCACACTTCGCTTCACTGTTTTAGACAAGTTTAAAGTAGTGATTTATAAAATGATATGGAATTATTGTTTTATTGTAAACTCATTTTGTAGAGTTTAGCATTTGAACATTTTTAGCCAAGACACCATAACGCTGAAGTAAGTTTCTAGTTTGTAAATTTTGTTCACTGACATTGGCAATAAAACTCTTCCTGAGTTTGACTAGTGTTGTTCACAAATCTAAACAGGCTGTGAATGTTAAGATCTGGGTAAAACAACATTTATTTATTTACTCTAATAAAGCAATAGAACTGTATTCATATAGGGCATTTTAAAATAACCTTTAACAGCAGTTATTTTTAAAGGTGCACTATGTAACGATGTCTGGAGTAGGATACTCCACCGATATGTCTCCACAGAGATGTTATTGCTTTGATTAGAACGTTCCACAGTATTGCAGTAAACCAAACTATCTCTATAGAGAAAAGTTGCAAGTCATTTCTGTGGACAGAGAAGTGTTTGTTTTTCTGTTTTGTTGAGTACTTAAAACATCCATCCAACTTACAATATGTTACACAGAGTTTAGTGAAATGCTGTGTAACTTTCCAGTTAAAGGAATCTCCATAATGCCCCTTTAAGTAAATTGTACTAAAAATATTTACTTTGTATAATTCTTAAAAAATTACATAAGAATTCAAAATCAACCTTCCATTTATTGACGAATTTCTTTGGGTAGTTTCTGATCAGCTTCAGCTCTTGCTCTTCATCCTCTGGAGATTCAGTTCTTCTCGTCAGCTTCGTCAGATCATAGGACCATGGGGCTCAGCTGGCCCCTCCAAACCTGTCACCATGGAAACATAAAGAGAGACAGTGTAAAGGCGTTAAGTGCACATTTAAAAGGAGCTAATATGAAATTATTATTATTTCTTACCACGTTTGTTTATTATTATTACAGTCAAATGCTTTTATTAAAATAACACACTGTTCCACTGACTCATCAGTTAGCACACTCCCATCTCTGTATCTCTGCTGTTACAGTTCTTCACAGTAAAATTCTTAACAGTATTTAATTTACAAAAAAAAAAAAAAAGTAGATGTTGCTGTCCCACTGACAGTCCCAACATTTATACATTACAATACATTCAAATACATTCATTATAATCAAACTCACTATTTCTCTAGAATGATTCTTCTATTTTTGTGCAGCCTCCAATCAGACTGTTTATAAAGGCTTAGAATTAAGTACACATTTCATTATGTTACAATCATGTAAAACAATTTCTTAAAACAAAACAACAAAAAGAGGTGAAGTTAGTGAACAGACCCACATCTCCGGATACAATAATTCAGAACAGAACAAGTCACTATTTATGTACAGCCTTCAAAGAGTCTGCTTATAAAGACATAGATTATATCACGTATTTCATTTGAAATGGCACATTACCATCAGAGAGGACAATTTGAATCCGGCACAACATAAACAGGAGATATGAGTGAACAAAGCCACATCCCCACAGTTTAGTATTGTGCACTCACAGTTATTATGATGAGAAGTTGACATTTTCTCTGTACTTGAACTCATCACAGTGTATTAGGTCTTAGTTACTTGCAGAAGATCTGCACGTGTTGAGAATATGGCTTCACTATCGTAAAGCTCCATATACAGGCTGATATTGTGTTTGGATTACTATCTGCTATGTTTTGTTTGAGCAGAAGCTTCAGTCCATCAGAAAGGGGTGCTACATTAGATGTGGCAGCCGCTGGTTAACATTTAGTAGTGCACTGGGCTGGTTCAGTCTCAGCTTATAGCTGTGGACTTATGGGGACTAGTGCACTGCTACTATAGCTATATTTAGCTATATTTATTATATATTTGTGTCACATAAATACTAGTCAGTCCTTCGAAGTTGTACTTCTACTAAGTACTATAAAACACACTCTCATCTCTAACCCTCCTATGCCCAGAAAAGCACAAGTTTAAGGTAAATGCAAGGTGTACTATGCAGGAATTTCTGTCAAACTGTAGTACTCTGATTAAATTTAGTGTATCAATTAGAACCCACTTTTTCAGTACAAAGTAAGCTGGGGCCCAATCACATAATACATATATCATATTACTGTGTGCCCATGGGCCCTGGCCCTATGGTTAAGAATCACTGTTAGAATATACTGACAAAACTTTACTTTTACTTTTTTACTTTTTATCATCAAGGTTTCTTAAGTTTTTATGAAATCCTACATAATAATCTTTGCTTTTTTACTACTTAAAAACTTTAACACACAGTTTCACCTCTATCCCTCCTAAGCCCAAAAATAGTAAAACGTCAGTGTAAGATGTACTATGCAGGAATTTCTGTCAAACTGTAGTATTTAAATAATTAGGAGTTTAGTCAGTGGAAAAAAGTAAAAAATGTCATGTGTTTCATTAATTATTTTTATGTTTGTTGAAATCCTACATAGTATTCCCTACTTTTTTGTATTTTTTTTTTTTTTTTCAAATAAAAGTACAAGGTGTACTATGCAGGAATTTCTGTAAAACTGCAATACTCAGATTCAATTCAGAATGGAAATTACACTAAACTCAACAAGAAAAGGTTTTAATTTTATCATCAGTTTTTTGTTTTATGAAATCCTACATAGTATTCCTTAACTGTAATCAGCTATGTTTTTAAATCAAGAAATCAATCAAGAAATCAATGGGATGATGGGCGTGGTCGAAGGTGGTAAATGTCGCAGGACTGAGCCAAACCCTGAGTCTGAGGCTGAGTTCAGTCCTCGTCTGACTCGGAGTCTTGGAGCAGGTGGTGGTTGTGGCAGGGGAATCTGAGGCTAAACTAAAACACACTCTCACCACTGACCCTCCTGTGCCCAAAAAAGTACAAGGTGTACTATGCAGGAATTTCGGTAAAACTGCAATACTCAGATTTGAATCAGAATAGAGATTACACTAAACTCAACAAGAAAAGGTTATAATTTTATCATCTGTTGACTAGACACTCGTGTTGATATATTTAGACCAGTTTCACCAACAATTCATTGGTATCCAAAATGAAATCGTCAAGTGAAAGTCACAAACTCTCAAATGTTTCAAGTTTCACAAACCTAGTTATGTTAGGAGCCCGACCGTACAAACAGTCGCAGATGGATAAAACTTTTCTTGTCATGAAATATTTGGGCTCTGTTATTAATATTTATCACAATTTACCATAACTGAATGTTATTTGATAATTTTTACCTCTGGAGGTCCATGTGGCCGAGGAGCAAGCGGGCGAAGTGGTCCATGGTGAAGCACAGTCACGGTTTGGTGCGTGTTCAAACCCTCAACAAGTGTTAGCAGTGACAGATGTTAGAACTGTTCAAACTGTTTTACAACTGTTTTACAACTGCTGAGAGGTTAATAAGATGTGAATGCCGAAGTCAGTACACAAGTGTCCAGTGAGTGTTCAAGAAACGTTCTCAAGTGAGAAGAAGAACAACTGAGAGCGCAGCCGCTTTATATAGTGCCCGGGAAGTTTTGTTGCTGTGGCACCGTGCGCCTTTGACTTGACTCGAAGCTTTTACAAATGTGAGGACAGGCGCTTAGCTCTGATCATTTCACTGCAGTAGTCTCATGTGCAATTCATTTGAAGAGGATAATCGTTAGACAAGGGTCCGGTCCGTTTTACGTGTGGCCTAAATCAGACAACGCCAGGGGCGATTCTAGGCTTCAAGTTTAGGGGTGCTTAGCACCAAGGAGGTAATACAAGAGCAATGCATGCGCACTTAGCGTGCGCCAAAAATACCATACCAAGTGCTCCCCTGTCATCTGCCAGGGTTTTTTACATCATGTGATGCGTTTCTTACCTAGACTCACTTTTCCCTTAATCACTAGGTTTGGAGGTTATGTCATTTTCTTTTCTTTTGAAAAGAGATGTGTCGGCAGAGAGAGAAACAGAGAGAAAAGAGAGCCACAGAGCGATCTCAAATCAACTCATGTTTAAGATGCTGATACCGCTGCAAAACACGGGACATTTCAGCGCAGATACTGAAGTTTGACATCCTCTCAGACTAAAACTGACTAAAACAGTCAGCTCAGTAAGATAACAAAGACCTCTTCATTTTAGGAGTGAACTATGGGGGTGCACTGACCATTCTACGGGAGGCTAGTGCACCCTTTATTGTATTTGATACATAGATTTGAAGTTTAGTTGAAGAATTTGTTATTAATTTTTATTATATTTAAGCTATGAAGCATCTTAGACCAGATCTTAGTGAAAATGCTTTATGAACACAAGTTCTTACAAAACAGTGTATAGGCTATTGAATTGAAATAAATTATGTTTTTGTTTGCAAACGTTTTTTTCTTGGCTCAAGTGATTCCAATGACAATATTCAGGCCTTTTTTATTTTAATTTAAGTTCTAACTTATAATTATTTCCAAACTTTTACTCTGGCTCTCAAGAGGGTTATTTAAAGCAGCAGTCATTGGGCATTCTGATTTCCCAGTGTACACAGTGGGGACAGTTCCATAGACACAAACTCTTTCTAATGAGTCCTTTTTAAGTCTGGTTGATTATGAGTCTCTGCTTTGGAGTTGTTCTTTGTTACTATTGCTGTGTGTTTTTCCTTTTGTCATTAACCCAGATTTCCAAAATGGCCACCGGAGGGAGCGTTTGCTTGCTCTTCCTCCATCCTTTGAACTCAGCCAGCAATCAGTCAACCCCAAACGCCCCTCTCCTCCTCCTCTTCTTCCTCTCTCCATAAAATGATAAAGGTATCACTCCATCACAGTAACCCCACCCCCAATCACCACCACCGAGGAACAAGGGGCTGCCCTGACCCGCAAGATTACACTATATGGAATCAATCATGTAGGCAAAAATGTGTTTAAGCTTCAATAGAGATTCAATGAGCAAAATCATTTCATTAACGCAGCCTTTCTTGTGTTTATTTCAGGACTCAGGCTGCTGTTTCAAGCATGCATTTAATTCAGTTGTTAAGTTTCATTCACAGTACAATAAAGTCAGTGGTACTTTGTTATAGCTAATGGCCCCCGCAAAGCTTCCATATTGTTCATGTGTGATATAGAAGTTCAATGAATATGTGAATATTTTTTTTAGATAAACCATGCAGGAATTACATTTACAAATGACAACTGAAGTGGGTTAAAAAAACAACAACAACAAAAAAAAACTTTTTGTCCTTAAGTGGATATCTTAGACAGGAAAAACTCATTCCAATGATTTAGAAGACTAGTGATTCTTTTCAATTTTGACACGTTCAAAATGTTTCTGTAACATACATCTTTATTCACTGATTGCCTGTCCAAACAAGATGACGTGAATATGCAAGACAAATAGTTTGGAAGTTGTGTGATTGAATGAGAGAGAAACTAAAGGTCACTTCTTGTTGAAAATGTTTGCTAACAAGTTAAACAAAGTGAAAAATTTCTCAAAGAAAATATTGTTTCATTATTAGTTGGGACAGTGCATTTCAATGAACATACATGAGATACATGCTGTGAACTCCCCGGGTTGTAGCTATGGGTTAATTTTCATTAATTTCCGACCATTCTCTGACTTCTTCCAACTCTCACAAACACTCTCATTCATGCACCAGTCTACTTTGGACTGCGTTGGAAGCTAGGAGGGTGAAGTGTCATGCATAAGGGCACAATGACAGTATGAACCAGCGCCACTACTACCCCATTGTGGCACCTGATTTACTGTGCGTCTGATGCATAGCTAACCTGAGCAGGGGACAGTTTACATGTTTAAAAATACTCATCTAACCCCTTTTTCTTTTATTATAGCTTTCATTTGCATGCTCTTATGGTATGCATGCTCTTATTTTCCTACTGTTTCTGAAACTTGCGTTGTGACACTGCAATTTCCCCATTGTGGGACAAATAAAGGATTATCTTATCTTATCTTATTTCAGCGACCATCTGTCAACTGAGTCACATTCTCTTAAATCTCAGAAATCTTGAATGTAGTTTTCCTTTTTGCGGTGCCCTCCATTTTAAGGCGTCTTTTCTGGCAGCTGCCAAACAAAACTCTCCTCAAATCATTTGACATTTATTGCAGTCAAACTCAAGACAGTTGGTCCGTTTTCCATTTCTCTGAGTGCACAACCACCTCACCACTTCTGTGACACTCAGAGACTGCAGCTGACAGACAGGCAGGGCAAATTGGTCACTGTCTTTCTCATATTTGAGGAACGTTTTTGTTTTGTGTCCTCAACAGGGCTGTGTTTGTGTCTGCCAAAGGTTTTCAAGCATTTCCAACAAAAACATTGGCAATAATAAAGTGAAAACATGCTATTGGGCAATGATATTATTAAAACTCCCATGAAGTTCTGCTCTGCTGGCCAAAATATAGTGAATTGGAGTTATATCAAATCAAACTTTATTTATGAAGCGCTTTTCATACAAAAATGTAACACAAAGTACATTCATTAAAAACAATCCTACCCCCACAACGTCCTGACCCCACATAACTGCACAACACACACACACACACACACGCACGCACACACACAATATTTAAATTATTTAGATTTTAGATCTGTTTATTTAAAATACAAGTATATAAAAACCATCAGACTGTCTAAAGAAGTGGACTAAGGGAGTGTGACGTCACCCATAGCGCCAGTCAAATGAAGCTCACAAGGCTAGCAGATATAGGGGCAAATTTGGCGCCAGTTTCATATTAGGAATAGGAATTTATTTATGAATAAAATAGCAAAATAAAAACACCCGGATCAGAAACAGTTGGCTAGTCTATGGCTCCTACAGAGGAAACACTGGCGAGAGAAAGAGAGAAATACTTTAATATTATTATTATTATTATTATTATTATTAATAATAATAATAGACCTACTTTTTTTTTTTCTTTCACTAAATTAACGCGCTAATTCTGTATGTGCGTGTGTAATCTTCTAAGTCACCACACGATGTCACTGAACGATCGCATTCCCACGAGGGTCGGCGTTGAGTTGAAGTCACTTTTGTTTTATCCAGTGCGCTGTGAAACCCACTGTGACGTCATGAGACACATGTTAATACGTTAAAATAGGCTACAGAAACCCTACATGTCAGCCTAACCCGTCACTAGGGAAATTAAAGCTACACTCTGTCATATTTCTACCACATGCTCCTCCCCATAAAGATGTCCATGCTCTGCCCGGAATGTTCCACGGTATGACTTTAAAATGATGAATTTGAGGCATCTCTAAAAGAAAAAAAAAAAAAAAAAAAAAGCAGGTGACTTCCTCAGGTCAGATCTGTGGAGAGGCGTCACACTCCCAATTAGATGCTTTTTTTTTTTTTTTCAGGATATTTTTATTAGTAATTAAAACACCTGACTTAATACATGTGAGAAATAAATGTCTTGTGTCATACATTGTGTAACAGTCCATCCATGCATTTCCAGTTTGTAGGTTCAAAGCTTTCCAAACTAAACCAGGGCTAAGCCGGGACTAAACCAGAACTAAACCAGGACCAAACTTAGGACTAAACCAGTATTAAACCAGGACTAAAACAGGACTGAACCATGGCTAAACCAGAGTAAAACCAGGGTTAAACCAGGAGTAAACCAAGGCAAAACCAGGGCTAAATGAGGGCTAAACCAGGACTAAACCAGTACCAAACCAGGACCAAACATAGGACTAAACCAGTATTAAACCAGCACTAAACCAGGACTAAACCAGGTTTAAACCAAGACTAAACCAAGAGTAAACCAGCACTAAACCAGGAATAAACCAGGTGTAAACCAGGACTAAACCAGGAGTAAACCAGGACTAAACCAGGAGTAAACCACAAATAAACCAGAGCTACACGAGGGTTAAACAAGGACTAAACCGGTAATAAACCAGGACCAAACCAGAACTATAGCAAAACTGAACCATGGCTAAACCAGGGTTAAACCAGGACTAAACCAGGATTAAACATAGGACTAATCCAGTATTAAACCAAGACTAAACCAGGACTAAACCAGGACTAAAGCAGGGCTAAACCAGGACTAAATAGGACTAAACCGGGTCTGAACTTCTCTCCGTAACTGTTTATAAAACTCCACAGATCATCCTCCCATCCCTGCGCGAGCTTCGGTAACCCGCAGCCTGTAGTACGCACATGACGTCTTCACTCGCGCATGATGACGTCGCCCCTCTGCGCGCGTGCCCGGGGGAGGCCGTGCGCGTCTGTCTGGGTGTGTCCGTGTTAAATGTTCAGGTGCCTTCTCAGCTCATTCTGTTTCGACTGGAAACACTTGAACTGCGCCATGGACGTCCCCGCGCTCAGACCTCTGCTTCTGCTCGTCCTCTTCTCCGGTGAGCGCACACTTTTCCACCAGATGCACTTTCTCTCCTCTGCGGCTCCAATTAGGGGCAAATAGGGCAACTTTCATGCGTAAAATGTTGCTGGATCAGGCAGCGCGGGCACGTACATGAAACGTCTCCCATTTTTACGCTTTATCCAACTCCACCTCTTGTTGTTTTCGCTTGCAGATCCTTCTTCAGTGGCAAACGCGTTATCATACACTTTCACAGGAGCCGATAGGAGCTTAAATGGCTGCGCCTGAGTCCAGCCTAAGCGTGTGGACTTTGGATAAGAAGCAGCGCGTTCATTCATTCTCCTTCCACTTATGTTATATTTGCAAATTGAATAAATTACTTTTAATCTGGCAAATATCTGTCTCAGGATCTGGCAAGGAGGCTACGCACGTTTTGGACACATAGACGCGTCTCAAAGTGGTTTTAAATTGTCTTAAGTGTGATTTAATGTGTGCTCAGTCATTGTGTTCGTGTTTCTCAGGTTTGACCGTTTGCCAAGAGCACATTCTCCCGGACGGCCCCGTAGAAGCGCTCGTGGGGAGTAACGTCACGCTAATCACGTTATTGTCCAAGCCCGAGTTCACTTTTATCCTGTGGAACTTTAACGACGGAGAGGAGCAGATCCACATCTCCACGCTCGGAGCACACGGCCTGAACACGAACGCTCCGTACAAGGACCGAGTGAACATCAGCACGGACGGACACCTGTCCATCGCCAAGCTGAAGGTGGAGGACAGCGGGGAGTACAGCATCAGTGTCGTGTCCTCGACCGGAGCCACGAAGACGGCGGAGATAGAGCTGCGAGTGATCGGTAAGACACAATTGTGTAATTGCTGTGTTTCAGATGACATCACAACATTAGGGCAGGTCAAATTAATCTTGTTTAAATGCAAATTTGTGTTCTTGAATTTGTGAGTTCTCGGATCTAATCACTAATAGTTCAGGTACAACATTTGTGAATTTAAATTTTGGAGATTTCATGGTAAAGTACAATGGAATCAACTGATACTTTGAAGTGACATCCTTCTGGAGGTGTTCTACATGCATCTCTAATAGCGGAATGTTCGGCAGTTACCATGGTGACACGGCGCGCACATTTGCAAACACTGACATGAAAGTTTTAAGGTCGTCAAAAGTTAAGAAAAAAACTAAATTGATTTAAACAGCATAGTTTGATTTTCAACAAAAAGGTTCAAAATTAAAAACTGGGACATTCCTGGTTTTGGGTGGTTAGTAATAATAAAATTGTGAAACGAGTGCGTAATCCAGGAAAATTGTTATGCAGAGACCATTCACGACTAACACGTGAGTTTTGTAAAGTCACGTTTTCTTTGTGTTTTGGTTATTTTTAAGCAACTTTTCTGTATTTTACCTAAACAAATGACAGTTTAAGCCTCTCTTTACTTTTGGCAGGGATCAAATTGGTCAGAAATAGGGACATTTCTTGTATAAAACTGGGACAAATCACTGGTTTTGGATGAATCTAGTGGGACAGGGGACACAGGGCTCAAAACTGGACTGTCCCGGGTAAATGGGGACATCTGGTCGCCCACTGTAATTTGACGTGAGAGAGACAGTGCAAATCAGCTCACCTGTTGTAATTCAAAGCATGTGAGTTCTGATTGGTCAGATTATGTTAAAACAAAGCTTGGATTAAAGTCTAACAGAGTTTTTCAGACAGATCAGTGCCTACGGTTAGTATCACACCCCCAGGGAATGTTGATGACATCAGAGTATGAGTTTTAATTTGATGCTGTGGTGTTTCTGGCAGCACCTCTATGTGAACAGCCCAACACCAGGAACTAGAATACTGGAAATGAAATGTTTTTACGTGAACTCACATATTTTGAGTTTTCACATCGATGTTTATGTTCTGCAAACGTAAAGTGAAATATTATGAGCAGTGCCATAGTCTGACGTGGATTTAAATGTGTTCTTTAGTCTGAGTGTCTGAGCTCAGACGTGTGTTCTGGAGGTTGGGCTGTTTTTACACTTGTGCTGTTGTTTTGGAGGAGCTGTGGTGGTTCAGGTCTGTAGTACGATTCCACGGGAAACGGCCTGAAGGCGCCAGGCTGAAACTGTAGCAGACGCAGGGTGTGGCTCAACAGCACAGAACAAGTAAAGACAAGGAGGATTTCAGAGGAGAGCTACCATTACTGTTACTACTACTACTACTACTACTACTACTACTGTTACTGTTACTACTACTAATACTACTACTACTGTTACTGTTACTACTACTACTACTACTACTGTTACTACTACTACTACTGTTACTGTTACTACTACTACTACTACTACTACTACTACTACTACTACTGTTACTACTACTACTACTACTACTGTTACTACTACTACTACTACTACTACTACTACTACTGTTACTACTACTACTACTACTACTACTGTTACTGTTACTACTACTACTACTACTACTACTGTTACTACTACTACTACTACTACTACTACTACTACTACTGTTACTACTACTACTACTACTACTGTTACTGTTACTACTACTACTACTGTTACTACTACTGTTACTACTACTACTATTGTTACTACTACTACTACTACTACTACTACTACTACTACTGTTACTACTACTACTACTACTACTACTACTACTACTGTTACTGTTACTACTACTACTACTACTACTACTACTACTACTGTTACTACTACTACTACTACTACTACTACTGTTACTACTACTACTACTACTACTACTGTTACTACTACTACTACTACTACTACTACTACTACTACTACTGTTACTACTACTACTGCTACTACTGTTACTGTTACTACTACTACTACTACTACTACTACTGTTACTGTTACTACTACTACTACTACTACTACTACTGTTACTACTACTACTACTACTACTACTACTGTTACTACTACTACTACTACTACTGTTGTTACTACTACTACTACTACTACTACTACTACTACTACTACTACTGTTACTACTACTACTGTTACTACTACTACTGCTACTACTGTTACTGTTACTACTACTACTACTACTACTACTACTACTGTTACTACTACTACTACTACTGTTACTACTACTACTACTACTACTACTACTACTGTTACTACTACTACTACTACTACTACTACTACTGTTACTACTACTACTACTACTGTTACTACTACTACTACTACTACTGTTACTACTACTACTACTACTACTGTTACTACTGTTACTACTACTACTACTACTACTACTGTTACTACTACTACTACTACTACTACTACTACTACTGTTACTACTACTACTACTACTACTACTACTACTACTACTACTGTTACTACTACTACTACTACTACTACTACTACTACTGTTACTACTACTACTACTACTACTACTACTACTGTTACTACTACTACTACTACTACTACTACTACTACTGTTACTACTGTTACTACTACTACTACTACTACTACTACTACTACTGTTACTACTACTACTACTACTGTTACTACTACTACTACTGTTACTACTACTACTACTACTGTTACTACTACTACTACTACTACTACTACTACTGTTACTACTACTACTACTACTACTACTACTACTACTACTACTGTTACTACTACTACTACTACTACTACTACTACTGTTACTACTACTACTACTACTACTACTACTACTACTGTTACTACTACTACTACTACTACTACTACTACTGTTACTACTACTACTACTACTACTACTACTACTACTACTACTACTGTTACTACTACTACTACTACTGTTACTACTACTACTACTACTACTACTACTACTGTTACTACTACTACTACTACTACTACTACTACTGTTACTACTACTACTACTACTACTACTGTTACTACTACTACTACTACTACTACTACTGTTACTACTACTACTACTACTACTACTACTACTACTACTGTTACTACTACTACTACTACTGTTACTACTACTACTACTACTACTACTACTGTTACTACTACTACTACTACTGTTACTACTACTACTACTACTACTACTACTGTTACTACTACTACTACTACTACTACTACTACTACTACTGTTACTACTACTACTACTACTACTACTACTGTTACTACTACTACTACTACTGTTACTACTACTACTACTACTACTACTACTAGTATCATTGTATCATTATCATCTGATTTGTTGTTTTAGCCACGTTAGAAGTTGCACATACGCAATAATAACACACAATACTTAAACTGTAATGCAGAATGGACTATCTGGAGCTTTCGATCCTTGTGAAGAGGTTTTAGAGTCAACCATGCATGGTTGAGTAATCTAGCGATCTCTCCAGGGCTCTATTTGAACCCTTCTTACAGTTTTCTCTAAGATTCTCTTCAAGGCTCCACTCACAAGCCTACATCACCCACGCTCCTACACGACAACTTCACAAACCTGATGTGATGTGCGGTAGTTTCATTAGCGGGATATACGTACTGATTGTGTTGTGATAGCGCTCTGAAAGGGGAGCGCAAGGAGCAAAGGGAAGGGAGATTCAGAGCGTCAAAAGTGAAACTGAAACTGATTAAACATGCTAATATGTTTTTTTTGGGTGCATATAGCATTTTCAAAACAATAAAAAGTCAAATGGGGATCTGTGTTGTAATACGCCCTCTCTAACACAGGAGCTTTAAACACGGGTCCTGTCAGGGTGGTGTTGGTCCATTTGCTCATTCACGCTGGGTTGGACCGGTGCCAGGTGTGAGCTGAACGCCTGAAAGTGCCGAACGCCTGAAAGGTCTGCAGAGGAATGCAGTGACTCTGTGCTGACCAGCCCTGGGCAAATAAAAGATAACACTCCCCATACAAACGCACTGGAATTGAGTCAGACAACAGTTTCACAACAGTCTACTGCAAAAACACAACTCCAACATACAGTTTTACGAGGACAGAGAGGAAGAGGAGGAAGAAGAGAAGGTAGAAGAGGAGGAAGAGGAGGAGGAAGAAAAGGAGGAAGAGGAGGAGGAAGAAGAGGGCAATGAATGAATGACCTGTGTGTGGTTCAGAAAGGATGGTGTATCTTAAAGTAGGAAATCCTCCATGTTGCTTTTACTGTAAATTTGTCCAAGGACATTTATCCAGTGCCACTGTTGAGAGTGGTTGTCCTGGAGGTTGCGAGTTCAAATCCCACTCCAGCCAGGTCAACTGTTAATGTGTCCTTGGGCAAGACATTAGTGTTCTCACGATACTAACATTTCAAACTCGATACTCAACACTGATTCCGACACCATGTTAGAATGTTCCCTCCTCAAAAACAGACCTCGAGTTGTGTTTGTTAATTATTATTAGTCTGTACATCTCCAAAGCTCAAAATGCTCTGTTCCACCTTGTGATGTCATGAAGTGATAGTTTTCCAAGTTAACAACTGAAGCACCTTTAGTTCAGTAGAGACTGGCATTTCCAGAGCTGAAATGATCCAACTGTGATGCTAGTGAAGGTGTGTGGAGTTTAAAAAGACAGTGGAGCACTTCATGACATCACAAAGAGAAACAGAGTGTTTTCAGTTTGAGTGGACCTAAATGAACATGTGCTCCAGGTTTGTATTTGAAGAGGAAACCACGTAACCGAGATCAGTAAATAGTGTAATATGGGCCCTTTAATCTATCTACATCTATCTATAACTTTACAGTGACTTTACAGTAACTTTACAGAAGTTATCATGAACAAACTTTAACACAAGAGAACTGTCTGCAGACCCTCTCTCAGCTGAATGAAACCAGTCGGTGGAGTTTAACTGACGCTGGGGAAAATTCTCATGTTAATCTGATTCATTTGGCGCCTTCAAAACACCCAGGCACAAACTGTAAATATCACCAACAGGAGACACAGTAAAGCTGCACTATGTAACTTTTCTGTAGAGGTCATTTGCTTGCCTGGAATGTGCTGTATAGATTTAAACCTATGTCATGCATTTGTTCAATTTCAGCTGTTTCTATGGCTGAAAAACACTGTAAAAATTGATTCACTGTGAGGGGGGGGCGTCTCTCCCCAGATCTGACCTGTAACTTGGCCTATGGGTACTATCTGTTTCTGTTCATGGAGATAAAAAAACAAAAACAAAAAAACATGAATGCCAAACTGTGGAACAAAAAAGAGAAAACAATAACATCCCAATAACATGTAACCTTCAGTTTTTTTTTCTTTAACTTCTTCTACTTTGATGACTTTGTTGATAATTTCTGCAACACTAATCTTCAACTTTGAACCAGGTCATAGTAGCTTCTTCTCACTGACCCTCTGCATTTGTATTTGGAGTGATTCGTGCATGTTAGAGTCATCTTTATTTTTTTTATTTTTTTTTCAAGATGACATTTTGTCAGTCAACTCCTGTTTTCAGGTCCACCTGTACACGCCCACTGTGACATACACACTTCCTTCTCCAGTTTAATTTTCTTAATTGTTGATACACGTAGGATTGTCTCGTAGTCAGCATTTGTTGTGATGGTGTTTACGGCGACGTCAGCTCTACTCAGTCAGCGGACTTGTTTCTTTTCAGTCAGGGGACTTGTTTCTTTTATTAAATCATTTGAATATTGTGTTCTAACATGTCCAGATAATATCAGAACATAATGATCCACAGGTGTCATAGATTATAACTATAGAGTGTGCTTTAACATTGCAGTGAGACCATGCAGCCGTTCAGTCCTAGAGAACCATGCAGCCGTTCAGTCCTAGAGAACCATGCAGCTGTTCAGTCCTAGAAAACCATGTCCTGTTCTTTGAAAGTGCCGGGATCCTGATAGAGTTTGGAGCAGGTTTGTGCTTCTCGCTCAGGACACTCCCACTGTTACTCAAGCCAAGAGAAGAACGAGTCAAGCAGGTCCAGAGCACTGTGTCAGAGAGAGAGGGAGGAGGGAGGGAGAGGGAAAGGGAGGAAGGGAGAAGGAGAGAGAGAAAAGAAGAAGGAGAGAGAGAGGAAGGGAGAAGGAGGGACGGAGGGAGGAAGAGGGAGAGAGAAGGAGAAAAAAAGGGAAAGAGAGGGATGAAGGGAGAGAGGGAGAGGAAGAGAGAGGGTGAGAGAGAGGGATGAAGGGAGAGAGAGAGGGAGACGAATAGAGTGGATGAGAGAGAGAGAGGAAGGGAGAGAGGGAGAGCAAGAGAGAAAGAGAGTGAGAGAGAAGGAGAAGAAGGGTGGAAGAGAGATAGGAAAGGAGAGGGATGGAGAGAGAGGGGAGGGAGGATAGAGAGGGAGGAGGGGGAGAGGGAAAGGAAGGAAGGGAGAGGGAGAGAGAGGAAAGAAGAAGGAGCGAGAGAGAGAAAGGCAAAAGGAAGGAAGGAGGGAGGAAGAGGGAGAGAGAGAAAGGTAGAGAGAGGGATGAAGGGAGAGAGAGGGAGACGAATAGAGTGGGTGAGAGAGAGGGAGGAAGAGAGAGAGAGAGAGAGAGGGAAGGAGAAGAAGGGTGGAAGAGAGAAGAGAGAGAGATAGGAAAGGAGAGGGATAGAGAGAGAGGGGAGAGAGGACGGGGAGAGAAAGAGGACACAGGAGAGCCCAAGCAAAGAGGGTTGGGAGGGAGAGAGAAAGGGGGGAGTGGACAAGGAGAGAGCCTGAGGGGAGAAATCAAACATCCTCCAACAGAGAAAGAGAAAAAGAAAGAGAGAGAGGGGGGGACAGTCTGATAGAAGAGGAGAAACTGACAGAGAAAGGACAGGTGTAAATAAAAGAGAGCGAGAGTTTAACAGACCTTTATTGTGTCAACTTCCATTACATTTCATTCACACCACGTGGGAAAAAAAATCAATTTTATTTACTTTTATTTACATATATTTGTGCGCTATCTACAAAAATAAAGGTGCAAAAATGAGAAAGGGAGGCGAGGGAGGAAGAGAGAGGGAGGGAAAACGTGAGGGAGAGAGAGGAAGAGATAAAGATAGAGAGAGCAGTAGAGGACTGGGAGAACTGGACCGAGGAGAATAAAAGAGGGATTAAATGTGTCGTAGCATGTCACTGTTGCCAATGCAAAGTTGAGCACTTCTACAGGCAGGTCGGGCGAGCTGTTTTGCCCAAGGGCACAAGGATAGTATGCAAAACTAGCAACAGGGATCCAACCAACAGCCCTCTGGTTTGTGGCTGAATGACTCAACAGACTGAGCCACTGTGGCTTTCATTGAAGAAGTGTGATGAGGGAGTTTCACTGCACAGGTTGCCTCAAAAGTTGGAGCTGATTTTCAACAAACTGGACAGATTTTTGGTGAATTGTTTTGGTCAATAAAGAGTTTTGGAAAATAAAAACTGCTAAACTGAGCAGTAGTACCTGGAGGACTAAAGAGAGTGAGGGGGAGGAGGAGGTGGGGTCTGGAGGACTAAAGGGGCGAGTGAGGGGGGAGGAGGGGCGGGGTCTGGAGGACTAAAGGGGCGAGTGAGGGGGAGGAGGGGTGGGGTCTGGAGGACTAAAGGGGCGAGTGAGGGGGAGGAGGGGTGGGGTCTGGAGGACTAAAGGGGAGAGTGAGGGGGGAGGAGAGGTGGGGTCTGCGGTATAAAGAACAGTGTGATTGTAACAGTAGCTAATGCTATTCAAACACCAAATACACCGTTTAATAACAAAAAAAAAAACAACAACGTGGATTTAGTGTTTAGTCCCACTTGAATGAAAATGTGATAATTACACATTTAAGTCCCCTGTAAACAAGATATCTGTTTCGGTGTTATAGCAGGTCTATAATGCAAAGTCAACCTTTCAGATAACATGCTTTAACCCATGTTATTGTTGTTATTGCACACACTAACTTCTTTCTGCAACGTTCTTAATCAGTGACACACGTAAAATTCAGCAGCGTCACATCGTCATTTTGTTCCGAATGTAAAAAACACTCTGCTCTAGTGTGATGTGCAGCTATCCACAGGAGGGGCCCACAGCATGCAGTGCTTTGCTGTCATGACAAAGACACAGTGACAAAGTGATGACAATATTGTGATTTCAAATGTCCAAATGATAACATAAAGATCCACAAGGGTTATAGATGATAACTATAGAGTACACACAAGTACGCACAATACTGTCTGATTTAAATGAAGTGAGTTTCATTCCCGTCTGCTCCTCTCTCTGTCTCTCAGAGCCGGTGTCCAATGTTCTGGTGAAGTCAGATGTTCCAGAGGCCATAGAGCTAAACTCCACTGTGGTCCTGACCTGTACCGCTAAAGGCTCCTTCCTCAAGTTCAGCTGGCTCAACGGCACAACGGCAATCGTACCAGACGGAAAACACATAACAGTCAAACAGGTGAGGGAACGGACCTGTACATGGCTCTCACACTTTTCAAATGAAAGTTTCAGTGTATAACCTTCTGGAGGTAGCATATCACCTGCATGTTTCCATGTAATTATAAAGTTAAATCATAGTTAGGAACATTCTCCATGGAGATAGATATGTTTTAATGACATACTGTGGGATATTATACACAAAGGATGAAGTATCAGTGCCATACTTGAACCTTAACATGATAAAAACAAACAAAAATTAAATTGGCACCTTTCTTATGGATATTACTAAAGTATGGTGGTTATTGGTGGAATTTAAGCTAAAACATATTCTTTATCAATTCTTGTACTTCAAATGGAGATCTCTAGCGCCCTCTCTGTCTCCTTGATGTATTTATTCTTCCATTTAAAACATAGCCTGTTTATAGAAATGAATTGAGAAAGTGTGATGTCACCCATAATGTTGGCTCCAGTCAAATGCAGCCAATTGAGGTTATAGTGGCTAATCTGCAACTAGGGCCCATATTTGGAAATCCAAGTGCGTGTATCATAGCAACCAAAGACTGAGGTTATTTAGGGTACATGCCAGTTCCTGCCTGCAATGCCAGTTTGGCAGGGGATGTGTGCTTAGCAATGAGGCTCAATAGCTGTCAATCAAACCTGTTGCTAATGCTAGCGGGAGTGACTTCAGAGAAAGAAGGCACCTGTTTGGTCTATTATTAATGTTCAGATCTTGATTTAAGTGACCAATTAGTGAAATAAAAACCCCAGGATCATGTAGAGTGGGGTTTATATGAACATTTTAAGGCCAGAATGAGGAGCCTGACAGAAGCAGTTACAGAGAAAGGGGCAACGCTTTTTCAATGCAAAGTGAATTGCAATTGATGGAGCCAAATGGCGCCCATGCTCACTTCCTGTTTTGGAACGGAGAAGCAGCAGACTAGCTATGTCTATTTATACCATGGATCTATTAAAACAACAGGATAGGGTATTGCTGCTTAGAGCTGCCTTGAGTTGGCATAATGGCCACTCACTGGAACTTCAGTGAAAAAATCCCTCCTGCCCAGAAAGGATTTTTCCCACAGAGCGCCATTGAGCTCGGCCCGCTGACTCGAACGGGCCCCAGGGCTTGATCTATACAATCTGTGCTCTAAACTCATGTATCCTCTTCTGTTTCAGACTGAATCCTCTAGCGCCCTCACTGTTGCCTCTGTGTATCGCACGGACCTGGCTGGGCCACTCTTTTGCTCTGCCTCCAACAGCCTGTCGTCAGAGAAGAGCCCCGCCTTCAACCTCACTGTCTACTGTGAGTACAGCTAGCATTAGCATCATGGCTATAGTTGGTATAAATACACACTTTACGCTGCATTAGCATTGTGGTTAGCTTGCGTCCTCACCATGTTTTATGGTTCATATTTCTGTAATTACTGGACCTATCCAAATGAAACAAAAACTGACACAAAGTTCAATGTCTTCTCTGTCAGGAAAAATAAACAAAAGTGAAATTATTTTTCCACAATCGCTTTGGAAAGTGGTGCCATTATTCAACCCTAAAGATGTGATTGTTGTCAGATGAAAGGAATTTAAATCAAAAGATTAAGACAAGTTTGTGAAGCCGAACCCAAACAAAGAATGAGAAGGAGAAACATTAGTGGATCAGAATTTGGAGATTTCTTTCAAAACAGTGAATCTCTCATAGAGTTGTATAGGCCCCTGCTCCATCTGAGATTACAACATCAATACATTCTCGGATGTAACCGCGGCCAATACGAGCAGTGTGTGGGCGAGTTACTTTAAGCACCTGAACAATAGAAGCAGCTCTTATATTTTGTTATACTCAGTGTGCTAAATACCCATCAATATTCAGGGTGTCCCCATCTACAAATTGTTGAGCAATACAGATATACATTTACAATATGCAGTAGATTATGCAAAGTTGTGCATTACAATGCAAACGACTGAATAAATGTCAGGTATTGACACACAGTCAGTGCACTTGTCAAGGACTAGGGTTTCCAAGACAATAACTGGGGACAGAGACTTAGGGTGCAATACATATTTGAATGTATTTATTTGATTTGCACACATTTGTTTATGTTTTACAGGTACAAAACTTAAAACCACATGGCTAATTTGCATAAACTATAAGCGCTGAAAAAAACAGCTCTTTCCTTGTGCCGCTAATGCAGAGAGCTTCAGTCAGACTAAAGGACACGTGTGTGTGTGTGTGTGTCTGTGTTTGTGTGTGTGTGTGTGTGTGTTTGAGAGAGTGCAGCCGCTGTGGTGCTGTGTTGGGTCTGTGGCATCCACCGTGGTGTCTTTTTTCACATTGAGTTTCTATTTGCTCAGTGATGTATCTGTCTAATCGTATTCTCTAGATCAGTGGTTCTCAACCTTTTTTCTTGAAGCCCCCCTTGCCTGTGTCCAAGACAAGCCAGGCCCCCCTAACCCCAAATCCTACCTGCATATACGCACTAAAAGAAAAAAGTGATTAACTACAAACTTTTATTTGCAAAAATTCTTCCTTAAATGTTATCAAGTGTATCTAACACACACACACACACACACACACACAGTTTAATTTTTGACAGCCAAACAGAGTAGGTATACCCCATTACAACAGAAAAATAATGACTCATTGTTAAGATATATCAGTATCTATATGGCTTTCTTTTCTTCTGTGTGTCACCAGGTGTATAAAATCTTCAGAAATAACTGCAAGGACATTTAACTATAAATTACCTAGGCTGAATTACCTGCCCGCTAGCTGACCTGAGGGTTGCCTGCGCAAGTTCAGGTCAGAGGTAATAAATACATTAATGAATTTAAATGTGGACTAAAAATATGTTTTAATTTGAATTACACCAAATTTTGATTAGGCTATTGGGTGTGTTGTTGGGATTCTATAATTTTAATGTGCACAAATATAATTTTGATAAAATCACAACCTCAACGCAGACGAAATTGGGCGGACCCCCTGCAATCTCTAGCGCCCCCCTTGGGGGGGCCCGGACCCCAGGTTGAGAACCACTGCTCTAGATCAGGGGTCGGCACCTTCAATACTCAAAGAGCCATTTGGAGCGTCTCTCACAGAAAAGCAAACACCCGGAGCCAAAATCCTTTTGACATCTAAAATGAGAATAACACTGCATATCATTTTTTTTACCTGTAGCTCTGTATAAAAGACTATAGTGTGTTGCATTTATGAAATCAGTGAAATGCTACAGAGAATATATGTCCATTCATATATGTCCATTCATATATACGGTCTATGCTACTGCAGACGTATAATCTCTGAAAAGTTTAACATGAACCCTCTCCAACACGATATACGCACAGAACAGACTCACCATCAGCAGCACATCCCTCTGTCACAGGAAGAACACTCATATTCCACTGAGTCGTGATGCACTCTGTAGCTTTCGCTTGCTAGCCATTTTCACAGTACTTTGTTTTCAATATCAAGTTGCTAGGCTAGTCTTGTGTTTAGCGCGCACATGGCTAATTTGCATACAGGTAGGGGATTGGGATTCACAAAATTTTTAGTGAATATTGAATTCTGAATATTGGACATTATGAGCTTAGAAAATATTTTATTGACCATTGGTGACACTAGTGTATATTATATATAAAATTTGAGCCCCCTCAAAATTTTGCTTTTGAGGCATTTTAAGTGGTGTGAGGGGTATTTCTCACACTGGTCATACTAGTATTGTACCCAGCTCTCGGCCTCTCCTTGGACAAGTTAGAGACTCCAGTGCACTCGACTTCACTTAAGTTCTTTTGTTGTGTTTGTGAGGTGTGTCCATAAATCTGTCCAGGTCACCTTTGAGTCGAAACACAGCCGTTTGTCACACCCAAAAAACTACTGCACTTAAGCACACATGCACCCAGAGCTGTGGGAGTGGGAATGATTAGGCTAATAGAATACAAATAACAAAATGACCTGTCAGGGGAAAAACCTGCTAACCTGGACTTTAGACCTCTACAAACATGTGCTGAAATGTCCCTGTGTGTCAGATGCCCTCCCTGTGTCTCCATGAGGTGTTATTCTGTGTACAATCTGCTAACCCTGTAGTTTAGACCATCTCCGTGTTCTGAAATGTCCTTGCGTGTCAGATGTCCCCCCTGCATGTCTGATGCCCTCCCTGTGTCTCCATGGGGTCTTATCCTGTGTAAACGGGTGCTTTGTTATGATGACGTTTACGGCGACGTCAGCTCCCACTGGGCACCGCAGAAAGATTTTTTTGAATATCTATTTCCAAGTTTGATTTATTAAGTTATTATTTTAACTCTAAAAAGTGAGAGTAGAGTTACATTTTCAGTCGGATCTCGTATACTAGATTTTTGGTATCAGATATGACAATGAAAAGAATCAAGAAATTTAGACCTGGCTCTTTCCATGTTTCTGTTTTAAATGTCACCAAAATGGTAAATTTCCAAGCTGCTCCTCTCTGCTGTGGGCCTCTTACGGCACATGATTATAAGATAAGATAAGATAAGATCGTCCCACAGTGGGGAAATTTCATAATCGAATTAAAGAATGGCTGAGTCTGCTGATAAAAACTGTGATCGTCTAAATGAAACACCGTCAACCAACTAATCGACTACCGGAGTACAGCTCGATAAAATATACACATGAGGAAGAACGGGTTCATTTAGTTCACATTCACGCTCTCAAACACTGATCTAACATGACCCTTCACCTCTGTGTCCTCTCTCCTCCTTCTTGACTCCTGCTCTGCATTTGTTTGTTTTAGCCCTGTACACACCTCCTCCCTCTCCACTCATCTGCTCGCTCCTTCTTTCTTACACCTTTACCTGCTTTCTATTGTCCCTCTCTTTCTCTTGATCTCAGCCTCTCCTTTTTCTTCTGTCTTGCTCTCTCTCTCTCTCCCCTTTTCTCTCCTTTTCAGCCTCCCTACTTGCTATCCTTCTGTTTTTCTACCTCTCCTTCTAGTTTTGTCTCTCTCCTCCCCTCCCTTGCTCTCTTTCCTGTCTGAGTAATGCTCAAACCATCCACCTTACGCTCTAAACAAACCACATTACTGTAAGTCTGAGGGATGTGACCACTAAGTACACACCAGTGTTCTATGTAAACTAATGCACGCACACACACAAAACATACACACACAAAACATACACACACACACACACACACACAGAACACACTATGTCGCATAAGTGAAGCAGGTCCCCATAATGTGTGTGTGTACAGATATTAGCCTCCACAATGTGATAAAAAGCAGCACACAGACTTGTATGTAGTGATTTTCTCCTTTCAGCTGTTCAGTCTTGTTCATTGTTTAAGCCAGATGCTCACCAGAAGAGAGGCTCAGTCCTGTGACCTTACTGAGCAGATCCACTCACACCTGAGTTTATTTTGATAATGGTCTTGCTTTAAAAACACAGCAGCAGGGAACACAAAATGATATTAGACAGAAATTTAGAACATTTCAAAACTTTTCAGGAAACCAGCTTTTGTGTTTTCTGTCATTTCTGTATGTAAGGGTTAGTAAGTTTCAAATAGGGCTGAGCAATTTTGGAGAAATATGCGATGGTAATCTAGGACAGGATATTTTGTTTGCACAGGGACACATGTTACTTCAATAACTGCACTCTTAGTGTCTTTGTCATGCATGGTCCATCTGTATCAAAACAAATTTGGGTCTTATGAGGAACAAATTGACAAAATATGACAGTGCACTGAAAAACATGGAGGATTTTTGCAGAATCAATGAGTCAACCACTAAACTCTGCTCATCTGAGGAGAGAGAAATGCCATTTGGTTCAAAATGATAAGTGACCAATGAGCTCCTTCGTTTCACATGTGTCACTGAAATAAACAAATCTGATTGGATGGTCATGTTTGATTCTGGACTTGCCAGGCAGTTGCAGTTTAGATTCGATAGCGATTCATTTTGCAGCTGGAGTTTCTATACCAGCTTTTGATTGACTGACAGCCCTTCTACAGTAGATCTGACCCTCCTTGTCTCCTCAGATGGCCCAGATGAGGTGGGCATTTCTGTGGTTCCCCAGTTTGTGGCCTCCAACTCAGACTTCAACGTGACGTGTTCAGCCTCGTCCAGCCCCCCGGCCTCCTTCTCCTGGTTCTATGACAGCAAGCCCCTGGAAGTGTTTGGAGAAGTGCTGTCTCTGAAGGACATTGAAAAGAAAGGCGTGGGAAAAACCAAGACCTGGTACAGCTGCAAGGCCTTCAACTCCAAAACCAAGATGGAGCTCCCGTCAGTTGCCCTCGCCTTCACTATTATAGGTGAGAGCCCTGTGCAGTGGAAGGGGGTTGTTCAAACAGTGTTTTGAGTGCGATCATTTTGATATATAATATACACTTTTATCGGTTCATATCAGGTATTGCCATATACTTAAAGTCAAAGTATTGATATTGGTATTGAAACTGAAAAAGCTGGGCATCCCTAATTTTCAGAACACATTTCAACCAAATAAATGCTGACATATGTTGTGAAGTGAAGGCTTCTAAATAGAGAATATTTACAAATTGTATTTTTGATGAAAAGGAAACAATGATGTTACAATGATCAAAAAACAGTTACTCTCAACTGTACTTCAGGTATTTGATTTTTCAGGCCTTGTAAATGTAGCCAGTTAAAAATCCTCACGATTTTGAAACCTGCATTCAGTGTCTCGAGCTGTTGTGAAATGCAGTACATGTTATTTGTTGACTCATATGTGGCAGTAATAATACACAAGTTGTAGTAGTAGTAATAGTACTTAGCTGTAGTAATAGTAGTATTTTGCAGTATTTGTGGGGAGAGAAAGAACAGCTGGAGTCTGTCATTTTGAGTGACGGATGTTGGAGGAATGAGAGTCATGTGGCCAACACTGAGTCATGTGACCTGTGACTCTAACAAAAGTGTAGAGTTAAAATTATACTCAAATACTCAACTCTACTTCAAAATAATATTACTCAACTAAACGTACCAAGAAATGACTCAAGTAAGAGAAGAGTAAAACTCACTCACTTTTACTCAAGTAAAGATATGCTGCTAGAAAAGTCCTCTGATTGTACAATTTCTTAAAAAAGTTATTCAAATAAATGTAACTAAGTAAATGTAACTGTACTAGCTCTATCTTCTGGTGTGTATTGTAGAGGAGGGAGATGTAGCACGCACATTGTTGCATTGCTTTGGAGAAATGCACAGGAAGATACAGTACAAACATTCCCCTTTTGACCATAGAGCAAACCAGGCCTAAACCAGAACTAAACCAGGACTAAACCAGGTGTAAACTAGGACTAAACTAGGTGTAAACCAGGACTAAACCAGGGTTGAGCCAGGACTAAACCAAGTGTAAACCAGGACTAAATGGGGACTGAACCAGGACTGAACCAGGACTAATCCAGGACTAAACTAGGGGTAAACCAAGACTAAACCAGGACTGAGCCAGGACTAAACCAGGTGTAAACCAGGACTAAACCAGGACTGAACCAGGACTCAACCAGGACTGAACCAGGATTAAATCAGGACTGAACCAAGACTAAACTATGATTAAACCAAGTCTAAACCAGATCTAAACAAGTCTAAACCAAAACTAAACCAAAACTAAACCAGGACTGAACAGGGTATAAACCAGGACTAAACCAGGTCAAAACCAGGACTAAACCAAGACTATACCAGAACTAAACCAGTACTGAACCTAAATGAACCAGGAACTCAGCCAGGACTGACTTCAGTACAATTTGTTGTTACTTTTTGCAGTAGCAGTAATAGCAGTAGCCGTAGTAGTAGTATTTCTTGAAGCAGTAGTTGTAGTAGTAGTGGTAGTAGCAATCAGTCAGTGATGGGAAGTATTCTGAATACTACTTTTGACTAACTGTATTGTGGTACATTTGGTGGCACTCAGAATACAGTTACTTTTCTAAAACCAAAGGAATACATGATAGTACTTGATCAGACAGTTTTGGTGCTGAACTGCAGGGTATTAGTGAGAGAAATAGAAAACACCTCCTGCAGTGTGAGCATGTGTAATTATTCAGCTCTAATCTAACACCCAAAAGGGCAACAAAAATAAAGCATTTTTAATTATATGTCATGTTTTTTACAGAATGATATAATGCCACTCTGTGTAAAAGTAGCCCATGTATTCAGAATAGAGTACTCTGATTGGACTATGTATCAGAATATGTTACACAATACATTTGAATGCAAGTATTCAGTATTCTGTAACTAAATACATTCTCTAAATATTCTTCCCATCACAGGCAGGAGTAGTAAGTAGTATTTGTAAAAGCAGTCACAATAGTAGTAGGCCTAGAGTATTTGTAGAAACAGCCTCAGTATTAGTAGTAGCAGCAGTAGTAGCAGTAATAGTAGAAGCAGCCACAGTAGTAGTAGGCCTAGTAGTAACCTATTTGTCGAAACAGCATTAGTAGTAGTAGTAGTAGTAGTAGTAGTAGTAGTAGTAGTAGTAGTAGTAGTAGTAGTAGCAGCTACAGAAGTCTTAGTCGTGTTTTTCATCCTGAGTGAAACCGGGCGGGTGGAGGATTGTCTTCTGCCCCGAGGGAGTTTTGTGGGCGTGGCCTGAATCACAACAGGAAGTGAGTGTTTTAACCCCAGGTGGTTGAAGACCCAGAGAAACCATGAATGGGGTCATACCTGTGGCAGAGGATATTAGAAAGTTGTGGGCGTATTCAATCCAAGGCAAAAAAGTGCTCCATGTGGCTGGGTTACGGGCTGTGACACAGCGTAGGGGAGTTTCTAGGTCCTGATTAGTCCGCTCCGTCTGACCATTGGATTGAGGGTGGTACCCAGACGAGAGACTAACTGAAGTTCCCAGAGCCTGACAAAATGCCCTCCACACTTGGGATGTGAATTGTAGACCTCTGTCTGAAACAATATCCACAGGAATGCCGTGAAGTCTGTACACATGAAGAACCAAAAGATTAGCGGTTTTAGTGGAACTTGGCAACTTAGGGAGGGGTACAAAATGCACTGCCTTAGAAAAACAGTCCACAATTGTAAGTATAACGGAATTACCGTCAGTGTTCGGGAGACCAGTGACAAAATCTAAAGCAATGTGGGACCATGGTCTGCTGGGAATAGGTAAGGGGTTGAGGAGACCAGATGGAACTTCATGGCTAGACTTACTTCGGGCACAGGTAGTACAGGCAGCAATATAAGACCGAGTGTCCTTAATCATAGTTGGCCACCAGAACCTCTGTTTAAGGAATGCTAAGGTCCGATGGAAACTAGGGTGACATGTGAGTTTGGAACTATGCCCCCACTGGAGGACCTGAGCTCGCACAGACTCTGGCACAAATAAAGAGTCTGGTGGGCAGTTACCTGGAACAGGTTGGGATCGTTGAGCCTCTCGCACCACTCTTTCAATCTCCCAATGAACAGACGCGATAAGGTGAGTAGCGGGAGAAGCCTCAGATGCGTCATCTGGTATGGCGTCAATATAGTGTCATTAATACACGCGCGTAAATATTAACTGCGAGCGAGCATCATTTCTCCGCACGCGAGGAGAAAAGTAAGACCCGCGCGCGAGCGAGCAACATTTCTTCGTGCGCGAGGAGAAAACTAAGACCAGCGCGCGAGCGAGCAAAATATCTCTGCGCGCGAGCGAGCAAAATATCTCCGCGCGCGAGGAGCAACATTTCTCCGTGCGCGAGCGAGCAAAATATCTCCGCGCGCGAGGAGAAATCTGTGACATGCGCGCAAAACAACTGCTGGGGGCAGACACGCCTTCGAAAAGACAACGAGCCTCTTCCTGAATACGTCATTCTGCGCATGTGCAGCGCAGATCAGGTAGGAAGACCACGCCGGGCACCGACACACTAGCCGTGTCCCAATTTGAAGGCTGCAGCCTCCGGAGGCTGCAAAGGCCGGGTGCTCCGAAGGCTGTGCAGCCTGTGAACCAGCCTACGCGGACCGCAAGGCTGTGGTCGAAATGGGACAGGTCCAGCCTACGGAGCCGCTCCCGTCGCCCAGCAACCGAGACACGCTGCTAACGCTTATGCTAACGCTAATGCTAACAACACGCACCACGCAGATTACGCACACGGATCAATAACAAAGATTACGCGTGGGTAACTGAACTGTTGGATTTTGAGACCAAGTTATTCTAATAATTCTCATCCAAATCTTGTGGCTAAAATGAAAACGTATGTTTAACTTTTGCAAAACGAAACTGTTATATTTCTGGGATAGATCTGAAATAGGCTAAATTACCTTAAAAGTTTCAAATACAGTGATGAGGTATGCATTATTAATTATTACTATCATTATTAAATATTTTTATATTGACCAAGGAGTACATTTATACAGGGAATGCATTTAAATCAGTTTATAAAGAAATACATCTCTCCTTTGAGGAAAAGATGGTTTATTAAACAACCAAAGGAACTTCTGGAAATACTTTATCATAATGTGAAAAATCAAACATTAAACCCTTTACAAATATTCAATGCATTAATAAGTCATTAAAAACAGCTGTATGTCAGTGAACTCTCAAATTGTGTTCCCTTTTTGCTGAAGCAGGTGACAGTCCAAATTGAACAAATTAAAATATGATCAGGTGGATTACCACTGCTTAATTGCAGTACAATAGTACATTCTTATAGTACATGTAATTAGTTACTATCAAAAGAGACATCAAATAAGTGGCACATTTCACCATGATTCAAATGTCAGTAGACTGAAAAACATTCAAATAAACTTATGAGCAAATGATATGTTTACAGTTTTGTCTCACACACTTGTTAAGGTCATATAAGGCCACATTTATCATGGGACACTTCCTCAGTGATTAAGATGTTTAGGTGCTCCTCTGCTAAGATGCAAAGAAACTACCATTTGACTATTTTACTTGTGCAGGAAATTAGAAGTTAAACGTAAACTTTATGGACACATCACTATTAGGACACATTAGGGACAGCAGCAGCACGTGCAGGAGGGAGGCCTGATGTAACCAGAGACCCCACAGGTCTTCTACAGTCAGCATGGACAGTGGAGACATGACCCAGTGCACTTGGACCACTCAGTGTGATGTATCTCGTCTTCTGGAGGAGGAAGAGCAGAATGGGCCTTATGTCTGATTGATCAAAGTCCTGTCCTGCAGAGTGAAAACCTGTAATGACACACACATTAAGAAAACTACAAAACTATTAGAGGAAAATGAGGTTCACAGTGCATATACATTCAGATCCAAAGGCCGTTTATATAAATTGAAACATCTTAATTAATAGAGGAATCCCACACATTTGAGAAAGGTGTATTTTCACAATTTAGATTTCAATATGAGCATGATTATTTTGCAGCCCTTATTATTACTGGAGTAATAAAGCAACATGTAACATACCTAATCAGGGGCAGGAGTCTGGGTCAGCACTCCTCCATTGCAGTGTTAGCTTTACTTTGTCATCTGCATTTGACCCATTTCATGAACCATGAACATCTCATCAGCCAACAGTTCTGTGGCCCCAGCAGTGTTGTGTCCTCATACAGGAGGCTGCAGATGAGAAAAGAAAATTCATATAAAACATTTCAAACAGTTTTCTCATTGTTATACTATTAGATATGACAGACATAAAGACACAGGTGTCAAGTATCTACACCAGTGTCTGCACCTGTTCAATGAGCCTAATGTCCATCTTAAATCTGACCTGTCCAGGCAGTGTTATTTACCCTTCACTTTACAAACATGCACGGATTGTAAAAAGCAGATAATGTATTCCCAGAATTAAATGCATACGATGGAGGCTTATATTACGTGATTTACAAGTAAATATAAGCTGTATATAATCTGTAGCTACCCTGGTTTTCTTCTCAATAAAAGGACTTCACGCTCCGTACTGATGATCATGTGTGTCAATATTTATTCTCTCGTTAACACCAGTGAAAACTAAGACACCGACAGAGAAAACAGCTCAGCTTTACATACAATATCTTAAACTACATATATAATACAAAACAATATATTACCGTGTTTGCCTATATGTTTCCAGCGGTAGTTAAGTAGCATTTCTTGGTGTATTTTCTTTACACATTCCTGCTTTCTCTCTATCATTTTTTTTCTCTCTTTCACGGCTACTCTTTTTCTCCGTTTACTTCCGGGGCAAAGTAAAGGTCACATGGTAAATATTTTTACAAATAAATTGTATGAAAATAAACAACAGTGTTGTTCTGACATCTCAACATACAACAATAGAGCAACAACAACTTATAACCATGAAAACAAATATACTGACACCATCATCAGCTACATAGTCAAACTGTCTTTTAAGTTTAATGCATGAAATAATGTGTTTTTATCTTACCTCCGAGCTACACTGGCCAAGTGTTCACGTGTTTACATGAAAACGTCCTCCTCGTAGTTTCATTAATCCCTCCGTGGTTTTCTTTTCCCCTGGCAGTAAAAACATTATTAGTGTTTGATGGAAATCTGTCCAAATATGAAAGTTTGAGCGGACTTTTCATTGCGTTAGCTGCAGATTACTAGCCAAACTTTTACCTCAAAGCTCAGAGGTTCACGCAGTTAAAAACAAACTTATTTGACAGTTTTGTGGTTTATGGCCGTATTTTACATTTACAGTTGTGTTAGTGATGATTTCCTAAAGTTAAAAGTGTGTACTCACATGTTTTCTTCGCTCTCCGGACGGGCTTTTTGCTCCGTGTTTTCACTCCATGTTCTCGTGCGCACTATGGCGCTGAACTCTAAAGTCTGCAGAAGGTTGCATGATGGTGTTTTAAAAGGCTACAACGCAAACTTCGCTTCCATGTCTTGATGTGACACCTGGCAGGGCATGTTGTCGGTGCCCGGCGTGGTCTTCCTACCTGATCTGCGCTGCACATGCGCAGAATGACGTATTCAGGAAGAGGCTCGTTGTCTTTTCGAGGGCGTGTCTGCCCCCAGCGGTTGTTTTGCGCGCATGTCACAGATTTCTCCTCACGCGCTGAGATATTTTGCTCGCTCGCGCGCGGAGAAATGTTGCTCGCTCGCACGCGGGTCTTAAATTCCTCCTCGTGCGCTGAGATATTTTGCTCGCTTGCGCGCGGGTCTTAAATTTCTCCTCGCGCGCGGAGATATTTTGCTCGCTCGCGCGCGGGTCTTAAATTTCTCCTCGTGCGCGGAGATATTTTGCTCGCTTGTGCGCGGGTCTTAGTTTTCTCCTCACGCGCGGAGAAATGTTGCTCACTCGCAGTTAATATTTACGCGTGTGTATTAATGACACTAAATTGGCACCATATCTGGATCGTCAATCACACAAGTAGCAGGCAATATGGGAGCAGGCAGGGATTCTGGGACATCAGGATTGAACTGATGAGACAAGGCGTCTGACTTGGTATTCCAAGAACCAGGTCGATAGGTAAGGGTGAAGTTGAACCTTCCTAGAAACAGTGCCCATCTTGCTTGTCGAGAGTTGAGCCTCTTGGCAGAACGGAGATAAGATAAGTTCTTGTGGTCAGTCCAAACAATGAATGGATGTTCTGCACCCTCCAGCCAGTGTGTCCACTCCTGCAAAGCCAAAACCACAGCCAGAAGTTCTCTATTTCTAGTGTCATAGCTGCATGAGACAGACGGTGAGAGAAAAAGGCACACGGATGAATCCTTCGATCCCTTGGGGAACGCTGGGACAGGACTGCTCCCACCCCGGAGTCGGAAGCATCAACTTCTACAGGGATCAGGGTGAGTTAGGACTGGAGCAGAGGTGAACAGAGTCTTAAGAGTAGCAAAGGCTTCTTCTGCCTCACTAGACCATTTAAAAGGCGTAAGGGTAGAGGTGAGACGAGTCAGTGGGGCTGCCTTTCTGCTGTAGTCCTTAATAAATCTCCTGTAAAAGTTAGCAAACCCCAGGAAACGCTGAAGTTGTTTCCTGGTTTCAGGTTTGGGCCATTCTGCCACAGCTCTCACTTTCTCTGGATCTGCCTTGATCTGCCCCTGTTGAATAACGAAACCCAGAAAATTAACAGAGGCTGAATGAAAATTACATTTCTCTGCTTTCACAAAGAGCTTGTTCTCCAGGAGGCGTTGCAGAACGAGCCTAACATGCTGGACATGTTCCTTGAAATTCCTGGAAAAAATGAGAATGTCATCCAAATAAACAAAAACAAACTTATTCAACATATCCCGCAGAACATCATTAACGAGAGCCTGGAAAACTGCTGGTGCATTAGTTAGTCCAAAAGGCATAACCAGATACTCAAAATGTCCGAGTGGGGTATTGAATGCGGTTTTCCACTCATCATCTTGTTGAATTCGAGCAAGGTGATAGGCATTTCTTAGGTCCAATTTTGTAAAAATGATGGCTTGATGAAGAGGTTCAAAGGCAGAAGCAATGAGTGGAAGAGGGTACTTATTTTTAACAGTTATGTCATTTAACCCTCTATAGTCAATACAGGGCCTCAAGGTTTTGTCCTTCTTTCCCACAAAGAAAAATCCTGCGCCTACAGGTGACGAAGATGGACGTATAATCCCTGCAGCTAAAGAATCTCTTAAATAAGCCTCCATAGCCTCCCTCTCTGGACAGGAAAGTTTATACAAGCGACTAGATGGTAAGGAGGCACCAGGAAGCAGATCAATAGCACAATCATAAGGACGGTGTGGAGGTAGAGAAAGTGCTTTCTGTTTGTTGAACACTTCACACAGATCATGATATTCAGGGGGTACAGCAGACAGATCTGGAGGACAAAGAGGAGAGGGGGATGCTAGTCCCCTGGGAGTTATGGCTGACTGGAGACAGTGGGAGTGACAGAAAGTACTCCAGCTGGCAATGTTGTTCTTTGCCCAGTCAATATGAGGATTGTGCAGTTTTAACCAGTCCCAAAACTATGGGGGCATGAGGAGATGAAATCACTAAGAACCGAAGAACCTCCCTGTGATTACCAGACAAAACCAGTGTTAGATTAACAGTTTGATGTGTGATCCTGGCCAACCTCTCCCCATTCAAAGCATTTACATCTCTGGGGGGTTCTATGGGATTCAAAGGGATCTTAGCTTGAGACACAAAGTTTGAGTCAATGAAATTGTCATCTGCTCCCGAGTCAATAAGTGTTAGGAGGGGAATGGACTCACGCAACCAGCACAGAGTGGATTGAAGCTGCAGTCTTTGTGGAGTGGAATCCAGGAGAGAAGTAGTTTGGCTCACCAGAACCTCTCCCTTTACTGGTGAGCCATCTCTTTTGGTCGCTGGGGGCAGGAGTTGATGTAGTGACCGGCTTGTCCGCAGTAAATGCACAGCCCAGATCGCTGGTGGCACTGCCGTTCCTCAGGTGTTAATCGAGCACGGCCCAGCTGCATAGATTCCTCTCCAGTAGAGGGCGCAGGGGAACTGGAATGCACATGGGGATCGTTAGTGGGAGCAATGGAGAAAGGGGGAGTAATCTGGGGCACGGCAAGTGTACGAGGTGAGGACTGTCGTGCTCTCTCTCTTTGTCTTTCTCTAAGTCTATTGTCAAGACGGGTGGCCAGGGAAATAAGTTCCTCCAGATTGTTGGTCTCATCGCGTGCAGCCAGTTCACCTTTAACCTTATCGCTCAACCCCCTCATAAAAACGCCTTGTAAAGCAGTTTCGTCCCACCCACTCTCGGCAGCTAGGATGCAAAATTCTATGGCATATTGAGCAACAGATGATGAGCCTTGATTGAGTGAGAGTAGACGTCTAGCTGCTTCTTTGCCTTCAACAGGGTGATCAAATATCTTTCTCATCTCTGCAGTGAAGTTACAGTATCATAGGAGTGACACAAGGTGGAGTCAGATTCCCAAACAGCCGTAGCCCATTGTGCAGCTTTGCCAGTGAGTAGACCAAGTAAAAATGCTATGCGAGACTTATCTGTACAGTAGGTGTGGGGTTGCTGGTCGAACACCAGGGAGCACTGGAGGAGGAAATGGCCACAAGCTCCAAGATTACCGGAGTAGCACTCTGGAGTAGGCATGTGTGGCTCACGAGCAGCCGGGGTGGAAGGTTGGATCAGAGGCTGGACTAGAGGGGGAGCAGTCGCTTGAGGTTGGCCAGCAGGTGGCGTTTGCGACAAAGTTGAGAGCTGAGCAGCAAGCCGATTCATTTGAGTGGTAAGTTGAGTTACATTAACAGATAACTCACTGAGTCTTTCGGTCACCTGTTTCAAAATCTGCTCGTGATGACCCACTCTGACCCCCTGTGTGGCCAGAGCCTGAAGAACTGGGTCTTGGTCCTGGTCCGATGGGTCCATTTGGCCAGATTGTTCTGTAATGGCACAGCAATGGAGGGACCCAAAAAATGGACAGACCAATAGGAAAAGGAAAAGGTGATTTTATTACAAAAATTGGATGTAGGCTGGAACGTGGCTGGACTGGGTGGATAACAGGCTGCAGTGGGTGAGTATCTGGCTGGAGTAGGCGGGGATCTCTGGGGAGCAGAAAAAGCAGGTAAGTTGAAAAAATACTCAGCTGGTAACATGGATAGCAAAAACTCAGTAGTGAGGAGCCTAGAGGTTCACCGTGTGTCGGATGAAAACAATCTGGCAGAGTCTCGCTGGTGAGCAGGACTTAAATAACGAGGGCTCTTGATTGCAGCAGGTGAGATGAGACTCCGCCCACACACACACACACACACACACACACACACAGGGGAAAGGAGGGAGGGGAGCACAAGTCATGACACATGGTTCCCAGCGGATCGCAGTTGAATCAGAATAAAAAATGAGGCTATTCACAAGAAGCCAGTCATCAAGAATTCTTTCACTAACATCTTCCATCTTATTTTGTGTAAAAGCTGCCAATCCTATAGTTGAGACCTCTGCAAACATGTTCTGAAATGTTCCTGTGTGTCAGATGCCCTCCCTGTGTGTCCGTGGGGTCTTATTGTGTATAAAAGCTGCTAACCCTGTAGTTTACACCTCTACAAACATCTTCTGAAACGCATGGGATTCTTGGATTAGTAGAGAGTTCAGTCTTCTCTGCAGTATCGATGACAAGTTTCAACAGTTTCTATGTTACTATGATGTTGAAATAACAAAATTATTTATCCATATATTATATGGAGTTAGTTAAATGGAGACTATTTAGACCTAGTTTAATCATTGTTTAGTCTTGGTTTAGTTCTGGTTTAGTCCTGGTTCATTCCTGGTTTAGCCCTGCTTTAGTTCTGGTTTAGTCCTGCTTTAGACCTGGTTCAGCCCTGCCTTAGTCCTGACCCTCTCCTCTCCTCCTCTTCTGTCCTCAGAGTCTGTCTCTGACATCAAACTGTCCGCTCCGTCAGAGCTGTTGTTTGCGGGGAACAGTTCGGCTAACCTGAAATGTGAGGCGGGGAAGGGCACGGTGAAAGACGTGGTCTGGCTGAAGGATGGCACTGCACTGACCTCTACTGACAGAGTGGTTATCGCGGCGGACAAGAGCTCAGTCCAGATCAGCCCTCTGCAGAAGGAGGACAATGGAGAGTACACATGCACACTGTCCAACGTGGTCAGCAGCCAGACAGCCAAGGTCAAACTGTCTGTGATCTGTGAGTATCAGACTGTCTGTGATCTGTGAATTTGTGCTCGTCTGTGTTGTTTTAAAGATCACATATTGTGCTTGAGCCTGCTATATAGTTCAAATGTATGTTATTATTTACACATTTTAAATTGCAATATTCATCTAAAACGATTTAATTAAAGAAATAGTCTGCAGACTACAGCTTTAGAAAGATGCCGTGCCCAGTGGGAGCCCACAAACAGTGTCGGTGTTATGGATTTGTTGGGACTGGTGTGTAAATGGCTCATAGCCACAGAAAGCCGCCCTCTGCAGACATACACACAGGCATCTGCGCAGACACCTGTCCCAGGGCCTCTGGGGCGCTGTCTAAATAAAATGTAAACATTCATCTGTGGCTTCCTTTCCACCCTGTCTGAGGTGGACATGTGAATTTACATGCTCGTCCGCACTAAAGGAAAGCAGTGAGAGCAAGCTTTGTCTGACATCACGGCGAGTATTTCATGTCTCTATTGGAGTCAATACTAATGGGCTGTGATCAGTAGGGAGCAGCGTGCACTTACTGCTACATTCATGCTCAAACGCACTGACATGCCCACTTTGCCTCATATGTACTTCTTGGATGATTTAATAAAGTGAAACATACTCAAAAGAAACATGGATACCGTGTTTAAATATAATAATAATAATAATAATATATATAGAATATATTTTATTATTAATAATAATAATAATAATAATAATAATAATAATAATAATAATACATTTTATTTATTAGGCGCCTTTCTGGACACTCAAGGTCACCTTACAACAAGTACAGTATACATTATAGGCAGTTAAAAGCAACAGTTAAAATACATACAAAACAAACAGTGAAACTTTTAAACAGTAAAACTTTTAAAAGGACAGTGCAGTTATGGCTGAAAGGCCAGTCTGAACAGATGAGTTTTGAGTTTGGATTTGAAGTGTGGGAGTGTGTCAGTGTTGTGGAGGTCAGGAGGGAGAGAGTTCCAGAGCTGGGGAGCAGAGCGGCTGAATGCCCTGCTCCCCATAGTGACAAGACGGGCAGAGGGGACAGAGAGCTGGAGAGAGGAGGAGGAGCGGAGAGAGCGAGCAGGTGTGGCGATATGGAGGAGGTCAGAGAGATATGGAGGTGCAAGGTTGTGGATGACTTTGAATCTGTAGAGCAGGATTTTGTATTGAATGCGGTTCGTGATGGGGAGCCAGTGGAGCTGTTGTAGGATGGGTGTGATGTGGTTGATGGAGGGTGTGTGTGTGATAATGCGAGTGGCTGAATTCTGAACCAGTTGAAGTTTATGGAGAGTTTTTTGCGGGAGACCAAACAAAAGAGAGTTGCAGTAATCCAGACGGGAAGTGACAAGACTGTGCACAAGTACGGCAGTGGACTGAGGAGTAAGGGAGGGCCGGAGACGATGTATGTTTTGGAGGTGGAAGTACGCAGAGCGGGTGACGTTGTTGTGAAGGAGAGGGTGCTATCGAGGATGACACCCAGACTCTTAACCTGAGGGGAGGGAGAGATGGAGGAGCCATCGATGTGAATGGAGAAATGATTGATCTTGCTTAGGGTGGATTTGGTGCCTACAAGAAGAAGTTCAGTTTTATTGCTATTGAGTTTGAGAAAGTTGGAGGTGAACCAGTATTTGACTTCATTGATACAGGTGACAAGGGCTGATGGTGGGAGTGTGGAGTTGGGTTTACTGGAGAGGTAGAGCTGGGTGTCATCCGTGTAGCAGTGGAAGTGGATGTGGTGTTTCCGGAAAATGTGGCCGATGGGGAGAAGATAAATGATAAAAAGGAGAGGACCGAGGACAGAACCCTGGGGAACACCTGTGGAGATGGAGGCAGTATGAGAAGTGAAGGATTTGAGTTGAATGAACTGAGTGCGGTCGGAAAGATAGGAGTGAAACCAGGTGAGAACTGTGCCAGAGATGCCGATAGAAGAGAGTCTGTTGAGGAGGATGGAATGAGAAATGGTGTCGAAGGCTGAACTAAGATCAAGCAGAAGGAGAATGGATAATAAACCAGAGTCAGCAGAGAGGAGAAGATCATTTGTGATTCTGAGGAGGGCTGTTTCAGTGCTATGGAGGGGACAGAAGCCAGATTGGAAATGTTCATACAGGTTATTAGAAGACAGATGAGTTGGGAAGAAACTGTTTTTTCAAGAATTTTTGAGATGAATGGAAGGTTGGAAATGGGACGGAAATTATTGAGGTCAGTGGGATCTGAGCCAGGTTTTTTGAGGATGGGAGTAACAGCAGCAGTTTTCAGAGGAGAGGGGACAGTACCAGAGGTGAGGGAGGCGTGAATTATATTGGTGATTAGAGGAGCTAGAGAAGGAAGTGTGGCTTTGACAAGGGCAGTGGGGAGTGGGTTGAGTTGACATGAGGAGGTTTTGGATTTATTGACAAGATTGGAAATTTGACTGACAGAAGGAAGTAAATGATGAGAAAGGGGTGTCAGATGTAGGAAATGGAATGGCAGGGGTATAGGTAGAGCAGAGAAGGGAGTAAGCTGTTGGTGAATAATATGGATTTTTGTGGTGAAGTGTGAGGCCAGGATATTGCAGAAATCAGATGAATAGAGGTGTGATGGAAGAGAGTCAGAAGGATTGGTGATGTTAGACATGAGAGAGAAAAGGATCTTGGAATTTCCTTCGTTAGAACTGATTAATCTGGAGTAATATGAAGATTTGGTTTTGGAGATGCAGTCTTTGTAGTGGAGAGTGCGCTGTGTGTACAAGTCTTTGTGAATACTTAGTCCTGTTTTATTGTAGAGTCTTTCGAGTTCGCGGCCTTTTGCTTTTAACTGTCTGAGAGTGGGGGTGTACCAGTGTGCAGTGTGAGTGAATGAGACAGATCTGGATTTGAGTGGAGCAAGTGTATTGAGAATGTTGTGCAGATGGGTGTTGTAATGTGAGACAAGTTGATCCGGCGTTGTGAAACTGTCTGTACGTGGAAGGTTACTGATGTGAGAAGATAAAATGTCCAAATAAGTCCTTAATTTTACGGAAAGTTATGGTGCGTGAAGGGTTGTGTTTGGAAAGAGGAAGATTGGCATTAAATGTAAGGAGCATATGATCAGAAAATGGGATGAAGTTGGCTTTACAGTCTATGGGTATTACACCTGAGCAGCAGATTAAGTCCAGAATATGTCCTTTGGAGTGAGTGGGAAATTAACAAACTGATGCAAACCAAAACTGTCCAGACAAGATGTGAAATCATTGGTTAGGGAGTTATTGACAATGTCCAAGTGAATACTGAGGTCCCCTAATAATATTACATTTGGTGAAAGTGTGGAAACATGTGTTAGAAAAGCTGCAAAGTCTGTTAAAAAATCCTTATTTGGTTTTGGAGGTCTGTAAATAGTCATAACAATAGTCGGAGTAGATCCAGAGAGTTGACATGCAGTCGCCTCAAACGACTGATACACAGGTACAGTCACAGCCCCCTCGACCGGTGACACGAGGTTGGGAGAGGTAAACAAACCCCGGAGGAGTAGCGTCATTGAGATGGGCAAAATCATTTTTCTGCTGCCACGTCTCCGTCAAGCATAAAAAGTCCAACTTACGGTCCGCCACAAGATCCTGGACGAGATGGCCCTTGTTGGTGAGCGAGCGGGTGTTAAGAAGACCAAAGTTGACTGTAGTGCTGCTGCCGATAGCCGTGTTCGCCGCTCTCGGGACGCGCGCCAGGACACGCTCAGCACGGCGACTGGTGTTTCTCTTTGGGCGGCGAGCAGTGGACCAGAACGACGGGATGGAGCTGGTGCTGTCGTACTGGAAGGTCCGACGTGAGCCCAGATGGATGGGTCTGCAGCGAGGCACGTAGAGAATGTCCGGGTGTTGGAGCAGAGCAGGCGCTGGCGCATTATGTGGATATAAATGGAGCTTAAACTCGGAGGCGGAATACTGGAACAGGGCTGTCGCTGGATGGTGGATAGTCGACAGGATGAACCAGATTAGTACCAGCCACACACAGTTAATCCACATCGTTGTTAACGGGCTGCAACTTCTGCATGGAGGTGTTGGGAGCTAGGCTGTTGCTAGGTGACGCACAACAGGTAAGCAAAAAGTAGCTCGAACACACGCACAATCACGATGACAGTTCATGTAGTGTGGTGGGAGGATAAAAGTAGTGTGTAGACCACTTAAAAAACACAAATGCAGAGTCCTCAAGCGTTATTATACCGAAAATAACACAGTGTGGCAGCGGCAGCCGTTTTTGGCTTTACAGCTGAGCTGGAGGACAGGTCAGAAGTCTAGTAGAGTTCTAAACCAGGACTAAACCAGGACTAACCTTGCACAGCAAGATGGGATTCTGGTGATATTCTGCGAGTTCACAAACTTTGCATGCTCCTACTGGCTCTATGGCTGGTAAGTGATGATGTCACTTCTGGGTCCAACTGGCACCTTCATTTCATTTCTGGCAAACTTCATTTGTTGTTGTTTTGCCACATTCCGCCTAAAATGGATCCAAAAGTGACATTGCACTTAACAACTCTGCAGGACCCGGTGGCTGCTCTGACCAATGACCAAAAACAGAGCAGCATTGAGACTTGGGTGGAGCCAAAGGTGAAGTGTCAAATTAATCAAAACAAACATGGCGACGCCAACAGACCTACTTCAGCCTGTTTTAGCCGAAACACAGACTCTCTAGTTTGTGACAAACGCGCAGGGGGACAGGGAAAATGTCTGTTTTTCTCTCAACTGAATGTGACAAAAGTTCGATTTTTTGGCTTCAGATTCAAGTATTCCTCATGATGCTTCACCTTTTCGCGATTTCTTTCAGTGTGAGCCCAAAATTGTGTAGTGTGTAATGTAATATCAGTGTGAGAAAGGATCAGCTAAAGTTTCAAAATACTCTTTTAGGGTTAATCTTCTTGTAAATATTGACTTTGTGAACCTAAGCCCTGTAGAAGTTTGAGGATTCTCCCACATATATCGTTGAAGACAGGTGACAAGTTGGACTGGCTCAAACCTGAAAAGGGAAACAAAGCTTTTGCCTGCAGTGTTTTTCCTGAAATGAAATGAGAGCATCTTCCCAAACTGATCATTTGAAGGCCATGCTTCACTGAAATGATTACAACTGTTAGAACAATGACGAGAGGGGAAGGTACAATGGACTTTGTAACTGTAGCCTCTGCATTTGACCCAGAGTTACAGTTCTTTGGAGATCCAGGTCAGGAGCTGGAGGATTATTGTTGCCCACCCAAAGTTAGTTAGTTAGTTAGTTAGTTAGTTCATTTATTTGTCTCCCATAGGAGAAATTTCTTTGAAACGGGAGTGAAATTATTGACAACATTTCAACAGAAAGAGATAGAAATAAATAAAAATAACATCTACATGGAGACAAACACGGAGACTTCCTTGAAAAGTTAAACATTGCACCTTTAAAGTGAGTTGAAATGAGTTCAAACCTGTATCCTTACATATTAATGGCCCTGCTCATGTCTTTATCCCGGAGCGCCCTGAGCTGAAGAAAGTCTATATTGATGTCTCTATAAAACACACATAAGGCTAACGTGCATTTGTGGTCATGAATAATGCAGATCCTCCTGAGCTGAGACCACTTTAGAAGGAAACGTCTCATTGATCAGATGTTTATGAGGAGCAGATGGACCAGACCTGCTCTCAGCTCAGCTCTGTGCTTCCTGTTCCTTGGAAGCTCTTTAAGGCCATCAAATATTAAAGTGCTACACTGTGTGACAGGGTTAGACAGATCTGCTCCCAAATACTCACGCTTCTTTTTAAACTACTTGTCAACAACATTTACACAAAATACAGAGGAATTATATGGGGATAGAAAAGTACAAAAGGACCTGTTTTAGTCCTGCATTAATCCTGGTTTAGTCTTATGATACTTCTGGTCAAATCCTGTTTTAGTCCTGGTTTGCCCTGGTCAATTGTGTATTCTCACTTCACATAATTACCACCTCAAAATTGTGACTAAACTGGGACTGAAGCCGAAACTAAACCAAGGTTAGACCAGAACTAAACAAGGTCTAGTTCTGGTTTAATCTATTTGGTTTCGACCTGCTTTAGTCTTTATTTTATTGGTCCTCAAGTTAGTCCTGGTTTCATCTTGGGTTAGCTCTAGTTGAGCCCTGGTCTAGTCCTGGTTTAATTATGGTTTAGTCCTGGCCATTTTGTGTCCCGGTCCCTAACCCCCTCTCCTCTCCTCAGATGGACCAGAGCCCGTGGTGCTGGACGGAGAGGCAGAGGTGGAGGTGAACGACCCGTTCAAACTGGACTGCTCCGCCCTCTCTGTCCCGCCGGCCAATTACACCTGGACATTCAATGGCACCAAGACCCCCGTCACCACCAGCCATTACATCATCGACCAAGCGGCCTTCTCCAACTCAGGAACCTACACGTGTGAGGCCTACAATCCTCTGACCGGGAAGACCACCTCCAAGACCCACGTGCTCACTGTCAGAGGTGAGACAGAGAGGGAGGGGGCAGACAGGAGTAAGCAGGGGGAGGCAGGAACAGAAAGGAGTGGAGGATGCAAAGGAGAGGGACATATGGGGCAGAGGGGCAGAACAGAGGGTCAGCGGAGTGGAGGAGAGTTGTGCTCGGTTGAATGCAAATAATTTGAACAGAAGGATCTCTGCACGCATGTCCTGTCTGTGGTAAACTAATTTTAACATCTAAACTGGCAATCTCAAACTGGCATCTGAAAAACATCAGTAGAACAGAAATGAGCTGCAAAGTAAAGGCAACACATATTTTATTATAAAGATTTTAAAGATTTCAACATGTATTTCTGCTGGTGTTTTCTCCAGGTTTGGACCAATCTATCCTCAAATGTCATAGATCTTATAGCCATTTAACCAAAGAGCTGGAGTTTAATTTGAGTGTGTAATTTTTAATACATTTGTGTTGTGATAGTGACTTGGGAGGGGAGACTTAGAGCATTAAAAACAAAAGTGAAACTTATACAATATCTGTTTAATCCTATTTCTCACTTCTGAAGATGACATTTATTGCCTGTTATTATTCTCTGATCCTTTTAGTTGATTAATGAATGAATAGGACATGTGGTAAGCTGATCCACATTTTCTTTAGTCGACTACAACCCTAAACACATTCTACTTGTCTTCCATACCTCCCTCTCCTTATGGTGTCCTGTGTGTGAGAGCGTCTACTCGGGGGACAGTGTAGTGGGTCCTGATATTCTTGTTTTGTCCAGGAGAGGGTGAGCTGGATGAGGGCCTGTCGGATGGAGCCATCGCCGGGATCGTGATCGGAGTGTTAGCGGCGGTCGCACTCGCCATCGGCCTGTTCATCTACTGCCGACAGAAAGTCCCGTAAGTACCAAGATAAAGCCCTGAAGCGCAGTCATGTGGGGCACAGAGCACACACTTCTGCAATCGATGCTTGGCAGTGACATCACGCTGGGAGTGTTCTACATGTATGTCTATGGCAGAATGTTTCTGCAGTTACCATGTTGACACAAAATGCACACATTAGCACACAAATAAAAATGTGTTTCTCACCTTCCATGGTGTTTGGTCTCTCTCACCCTCATCAGCTCGGGCCCTCTACCAGAGTCCTGGGAGCTTGAGAGTTCTGCGCAGTATTTTTGCTGTTCCTAGTACTGCACTTTTCTGGACTGAGATGTCTGATGTTTTTCCGGGTATCTGCTTTAGCCACTCTTCCAGTTTGGGGGTTACAGCCCCGAGTGCTCCGATTACCACGGGCACCACTGATGCCTTCACCTTTCAGGCCTTCTCCAGCTCTTCCTTGAGCCCCTGGTATTTCTCTAGTTTCTCATGTTCCTTTTTCTGGATATTACCATCGCTTGGTATTGCAATGTCCACCACCACCATATATATATATATATATATATATATATATATATATATATACATATATATATACATATATATATATATATATATATATATATAACCGGCTGGTTAGCTCAACTGGTAAGTCACTTGACTTTCGCACGGTTCAAATCCCCCCCCGAGGGGCAATGAGTAACCAGTGTGGGTCCTTGGGCAAGACCCTTCACGGTACTGCCTACCTCATACAATGATGGGAGATAATAACAGTTACGAGATGCCGGCTCAGACGTCGCCCGGCCAAACAAGGTCTGCATCAGGTGCTGGGGAACCAGAGCACCTTGATGAAAAATGGGCTACTGGAACAATGAGGCGTAAATGGGCGAGATGCGATAACAAGGCTCTGTTGGAATGCTACTACTCCAGTAACCCTAGTCAGAGGGGTTACATGAACAGGATGTGGGAGGACGCCAGGTCAGAGGGGAGTTAACACCAACTCCCCAACCAGAGATTGGGTCCGAAGCCCCAATAAGCTGATATCAAGAAATCCTACCAATGGCTGGAGAGGGCTGGTCTGAAGGACAGCACAGAGGCCCTCATCTTGGCTGCACAGGAGCAGGCCTTGAGCACCCGAGCAATAGAGGCCCAGATCTACCACACCAGACAAGACCCAAGGTGTAGGTTGTGCAAAGAGGCTCCTGAGACAGTCCAGCACATAACTGCAGGGTGTAAGATGCTGGCAGGGAAAGCATACATGGAGCGACACAACCAAGTGGCGGGCATAGTATACAGAAACATCTGTGCAGAGTACGGGCTGGAGACCCCAAGGTCAAGGTGGGGAACTCCCCCAAAGGTTGTGGAGAATGAGCGTGCCAAGGTCCTGTGGGACTTCCAGATACAGACTGACAGAATGGTGATGGCGAACCAACCAGACATAGTGGTGGTGGATAAGCAACAGAACAAAGCCGTGGTGGTGGACATTGCAATACCAAGCGATGGTAATATCAGGAAAAAGGAACACGAGAAACTAGAGAAATACCAGGGGCTCAAGGAAGAGCTGGAGAAGGCCTGGAAGGTGAAGGCATCAGTGGTGCCCGTGGTGATCGGAGCACTCGGGGCTGTAACCCCCAAACTGGAGCAGTGGCTCAAGCAGATAGCAGGAAAAACATCAGACATCTCAGTCCAGAAAAGTGCAGTACTAGGAACAGCAAAGCAGAACTCTCAAGCTCCCAGGCCTCTGGGCCCGAGCTGGATGAGGGTGAGAGAGACCAACCACCGTGGAAAGTGAGGAACACATTTTATATATATATATATATATATATATATATATATATATATATATATATATATGTATATATATAGTTATATAGTTATACACAAAATGGATTTAAACATCACTTTTGTCAGGAGCCTGTGTTCAGTCTGAGCGTTCATGGTCCTGTTTAGGAGTTTGATTTCCTACAAAAATGTGAGTGACTAACTGAAAAACTGTTTGCTAATGCAAGATTGTGACTGTAATGTTATTTGAGAGGGACTTGTTTAACAGCACAAATCGTGTTAAAACAAAACTCAGGTTAGAACTTAAGACAGAGTAGTGCCTCCAGTTAGCTTCACACCCCCAGGGAATGTTGATGACATCAGCTGCGAAGTATCAGTACTTTGTGAAGATGTGCGTCTGGTGACTTGTGAATCTGCCCAAGTTCAGAGGGTCGTGATTGGATTAGCCAATCAGGGACTTGCATGGTGTGCATCAAAATAAATATGTCTGCTTATGAGGAAAAAAGAAAGGACAAAAATAGAACAGAGGCTGAAAAATATGGCAGATTTCTGCAGAAAGCACTAAACTGTTCATCGGAGGAGAGAGAAATGTGATTTTGTTTGTTTTGTGGCGTGAGTCCCTGAAGTAAACAAATCTGATTGGACGATCTTGTTTGGTTTTGGCTTGAGAGACGTGTCTACCAGACTGATATTCCTCTATATGAAAAATACACAGAGGCATGAGTCTAGACTTGCCAGGGAACTAAGTTGTTGTTTTAAGAAAATTCTATGACTTTTTGTGATAAGAATTAGTTTTATCTTATTGCAACACCTACCCAATCCTGTAAAATTACCAAATGTTCTGTTGGCATGTTCTTTAGCTCTAAAAAAACCCCAAAACAAAACAGTTAAACAAGTGTCCCCAGAAACAGCAGCGTAGGAGCGGCCCTGTTCTGGATGGTAAATGCAGGGTTGTGTTCAGGAACGCTGGGAATCCTCAGCTCTTCGTGTTTCAGAACAGAGCTGTCAGAGCCTAGTCCCATTTAAGTTCTATCAAGTCCTATTTACAAACGTAACAACATTCCTCCTCCTCTCTGCAGCTCACAACACGTCCAGATGCCCTCCCATCCTCCTATAACCCTGTGTGTCAGATGCCCTCCCATCCTCCTGTATCCCTGTGTGTCAAATGACCTCCCATCCTTCTGTATCCCTGTGTGTCAGATGCCCTCCTATCCTCCTGTATCCCTGTGTCAAATGCCCTCCCATCATTTTATTTTCAGAATGATGAAAATATAGGAGCTTTTAAACATTTTAAAGAAAATACTACAGGCTATCTTGGGTATATGTAGGCTATATGTTGCTGTGTGTCAGATGCCCTCCCATCCTCCTGTTTCCCTGTGTGTTAGACTGAGATGGTGGCAGGTCACATGTCTCTAGTTAATCTGCAGATGTTGTGGTGTGATGTGAGGTGAAATGTCATATATTGGATACAGAAATCACTCCATAGGTAGTCTGTGTTAAATGGCCCGTCACAACAAACATGTGGGAAACTGTGAACCTGTTTTGATTTGCGTGTGAAATAAAAACAGATGATGAGATTATCACAGCACAGCTCATGTCACACCCTGCCACATGTAAACTCTGACTCTAATCTGATTTAAGTACAGCACAGCTCCAATTTCATTCACAATATTTGGTCCAAAAATAGTGTGGTTTTATTTGGATCTTTTTTCCCCCACATTTTTTGGCACTGGTGTTTGTTAAAGGTCTCATATTACACCAAATTGACTGTTGTGAGGTCTAAGCCATGTTATAATGTTGTTACCTCATCAAACACCTAGAGTTGTGTTTTGTTTCATTCACACATGTTTGAGGAATCTTTAGTTCAGTAGAGATTGGCATATTGGCAATGACTGAAATTACCCAAATGATTCTAGTGAAGGTGTGTGGAGTTTAAGCACACAGTGGAGCACTTCCTGTATTACCACATGAGGTAGAGGTGGAGCAGAGTGCTGCAGGGTTTGTGTGTTAAACATGTGTGAATGAAACAAAACACAATGCAAGGTCTGTCTGTGATGAGGAAACTACATTAGAATGTAGGCTAAAAATTGCAAAAAAAATGGGCTATATTTGCTACAGACCCTAGCTAGACCACTGAGGGAATACACAGATGTTGCACTGTATTGCATTAAACTTGTCTATCTCCATGGAGACAGGCAGAAGCCAAGTCATGTCTTGAATCTGGAGAGGCAAGCCCGCTCACACTATAAGAATGCATTTTGCAAGTATATAACAAAAGTATATGTCACTGAATTCATGTTAGATGCATTTTACTTTGGAACATTCTTGGAAAAGCAATAAGCATGAAAACGAGCAGGTGGCAAACCTTTCCAAGGAAAATGATGTGGTGCGGCTTTAAAGAGGATGAAGCCACACTTAAACACAGTGTAGTTTTAAAGTGGAGTAAAAGCTGACACATTGGAAACCACATTCTTGTGATTCTAGAACACTTCAGAAAAATGAACAGGCTCTAAACTATTTTAATGATGATATTTCTGTCTAATGGATGATGTGAGGTGCTTCCTGTGTGCGTTTCTTCAGAGCAGCTCTACAGCTCTGTCAGCACCAGTGACAGATGCCAGTTTAAGGCCTGAACCGGAAATCCAAACATGTTGCCCCTCCCCAAACATGTCGTTCTGTCTGTGTCACTGAGGCTGGTGTGTGTGACTGCATTCCTCTGCTATTGTGTAAAGCACCTGTGAAACATGAGACTGAGAGTTCTGTTTGAGAATACACCGCAGACTCTAAACACAAGCTTACAGTTTTTTTTTTACTTTAGTTTCACCATAAACTGTACATAAATGGGCATAGCTAACCTGTCAGCCAATTCACTTTCTAAAAACCGTCACTCCTCTCTCTTTAACTGCAGTGAGCCTCGTTATTTTGGTTCTTATTAATGAACCTTTAAGACTCTACATGATCCTGGTGTTTTTTTTATTTTATTTTACTATTTAAACGGGTGGTAAATATAAACACAGCCTCACAGCCTCACTCCTGATTGGCTCTTTGGTTGCTATGATACTCGTGATTGGAATTTCCAAATATGGAACTGGGCCCCAAATTTGCTCCTATAACTGCTGGCCTCAATGAGTTTCATTTGACGTCACACTCACTTAGTCCACTTCTTTATAAAGTCTGTGATTTTGACTGAATGTTATCTTGTCTTAGTTTTGAGGCTTGTAATCTTACAGTTGTTGCTCAGTGGTAGAGTGGTTAGCTCTCTCACCACAGAACAGGAAGATTAATTCTCAGACCATGTGGGATTTTTGGGGGTTGTGTTTGTGTTTATGTTGTTTAAGTTTGGGTCAAATGCACATGGCAAATGTTCTAAATCTTTACGTTTATAAATGAGACAAGTGAATGCACGTGTCTCTCATTTACACTGCAGTGGTTTGTGAGGCTGTGGAAAAACCTCGGCTGTGTTAGCATACACAGTATCTATGTGCAGACCTGAGGAGCTGTTGTCATGGGGATGAGTGAGCTTCACCTGCACAGGTGTATTGACCTGGAGACCCCCCCCCCCCCCCCCCCCCTTCTCACACACACACACACACACGCACGCACGCACACACGCACGCACACACACACGCACGCACGCACACACGCACGCACACACACACACACGCACGCACACACACACGCACGCACGCACGCACGCACGCACGCACACACACACACACACACACACACACACACACACGCACACACACACACACACACACACACACACAACACCCCTCCCTTCTGGGATGTGAACAAACAGTATGAGGTCATGGTAAACTTTGAACTGTCAGTGGATCTCCTTAAATCAGACCTGTTCTGCAAAATGGACTTTTCAGAGCTTTTAACCACGTTATACTAGCTTCTTCTCATTGACACTCTGAAGTTATATTTGGAGTGATTCATGTGTGTTTGATCAATCTTTAATTGCTTTTTTTTTTTTTACCGCCAGCGGTACACGCCACTGCTCTATACTTTGTTGTCTAATTTTATTTTTTTAATCTGTGATACAGGTAGGATTCTGCAGTGTTGGGTAGTCATTTTGGTGCAAATGAAAAAAACAGCAGCTTCTTGCTAGTGTGATGTGCAGCTGTTCAACACAACAAAGCCGACAGCATGTGAGGGGGTGAGAGGTTATAACTATAGAGCACACGCAAGCACAATATGTCTGATTTAAAGCCTGCTGTGTTGTTTATATAATGTACTTGCACATGTCCTTTTCACGCACACTGACCTCTGCTGTCACTGCTCCTCTGAAGTGTCACTGTTTTGTCAACAGTCCAACCACATTCTTATGTTTCTGAGCTGTCCATCAGACACATTATGTTCACAAATCTCAAACGTGACGAAAATAAATCGCAGTAACATTAAAATGGTTTGATTCAGTTCCAACAGGCATTAGATCAAAATGACTTTATTTTTTTACCATGACTAACTGGTTATGTCCTAGTTCAGTCTTTGTTCCCTTTTGGTTTAGACCTTGTTCAGACCTTGTTTAGAACTGATTTAATCCTGGTCTAGTCCTGGTTTAGTCCTGGTATAGTTCTGGTTTAGTCCTGGTTTAGAACTGGTGTAGTCCTGGTTTAAACCTGGTTTAGTCCTGGTTTAGAGGTGGTTCAGTCCTGGTGTAGTCCTGGTGCATTTCTGGTTCAGTCCTGATGTAGTCCTGGTGTAGTCCTGGTTCAGTCCTGATGTAGTCCTGGTGTAGTCCTGGTTCAGTCCTGATGTAGTCCTGGTTCAGTCCTGATGTAGTCCTGGTGTAGTCCTGGTTCAGTCCTGGTTCAGTCCTGATGTAGTCTTGGTGTAGTCCTGGTGTAGTCCTGGTTCAGTCCTGGTTCAGTCCAGGTTTAGTCCTGGTTTAGTCCTGGTTCAGATTGCAGTGGGTGAGGTATCTGTGGAATGCGTCAGGTCTGAACTTGTTCATAGACTTTTTGTTTTAGAGTGGATTTTTTTTTTTTTTTCTCTGTTTTCCGGTCGAGGCCACACACGCCTCACGGGGAATCCTCATTCATTTAAACTCGAGCCATTTTTAAATTTACAAACATGCAGTTCTGACAGTTAATAGATTAAAATGGCTTAAAATGTTCAATTTGCATCAAAGTAATCACTTTTTTTTTCGTCTTTTTTGTAAGCATCAGTGCAGATTTAGGCTTAAGTCTTTCACTGTTGTATTTCTCTAATAATGTTAAATTTGTGGTTCTTTCATGGCTGTTTTAAACCAGGGAAGAACTGGTGTATTGCTTTATGACTGGGCTAATGATCAGTTAATGATGCTAAAACATTTAAGGGAAGATCAGGTACCTCCTCTGTCTCTCTCTGTCTGTGCTGGTTCCTGCTGGGGGAGAGGAGGAGGAGGAGGAGGAGAGGAAGAGGAGGAGGGGCTGACACCCTTCTCAAGATGAGATTGCAGATAGGACAGATAGGACACATATAGGATAAGATTTTGAGCTACACAGTCTTTATGGCACCACTAAAAGACTATAATACTACATATGATTTATTGGACCAGTGGACCAGTGGAGGGGGCAGGCCTGTTACTAAATGCATACAACCACAATCCTAGTTTAAGCCTTAATACTTCTGTTTGCAGGTTAGTTATTTTCCACTGTATTTTCAGAGTAAACACAGTGAGACAGTGGTAGACTGTACATATTCTAGTAATATTTAAAACAAACCAATAAATAAACAGCAGAATGCAACACTCAGTTAGTTTGTATAGTTAGTTCAAAATTCAACCTTGTACAGCTCAAACCTCATATTGCAGAAAAAAACAACAACTAAACTTTCCCATTAGAACAAAGACCCCCATGGTAAATATTGATGCCTAAAAACGTATATATACTGGACAATAAGTGGAAATACTGTAGTCATTATGGTGAAGGCATAGTGTGGTGCTTTACCCTGTGTCTACACATACTTTTAACCTATAGTCTGATCTGAGTTTTATTTGACCCTGATGCTATCTTCAAGTGTAAACAAGTGGAAAGGGGGGGGGGGGGGTCGCCTGCGACGACCCCTCAAAGTGCCGTGGGCCGTACCACTGAAGGCTGCGCCAGTAGTTTTGCGAGTATTCAAGAGCGCTACGCGCTGTGCGTAATGTGCGTAATGGGGGGCGTTTTTAAAAAAATAACTTTTTTCTCTAACACAAGAAGAATTCACTGACTAAGTTTGCAATAAAAATAATAAAAAATAACTCACGTAATGTAAACTCCAGACATCCCCATTTCTACGCATGCAGTTGATACTTTTTAACTACACACTGTACTTATTCTAGCAACATATATTTAATAAATATGGACTATAATCTAATAATAACACTGAACTAAATGAATTAACTAAATTGAATTCAACCTGTAAAAGGGCCAGTGATTGGCCCTTGCCTACACCGCACCCCACCCCTACACCTAAGCCATGCCTCACCCTAAACCTAGTCTAAACTAGATCTAACCTGTAACCCTGACCTTAACCCTAACGCTGCCTCTAACCCTATGCTAACCTAAATGTGACCCTGACCTTTACCCTAACTTTACCCTAACTCCTAACCCTACCCTAACATACAATTTTTTCTCTATTTTTATGTGGTGATTTTTATTCATTTATTTATTTATTTATTTATTTTTTTAATTTTTTTTTTTTTTTTTTTTTTTTTTTTTTTAATTCAAGGTGGCAAACATCCAGTTTATAAAGGGGCATGGTCACAATATATTTTTTATTCCTATTGCCATGATACATCTGCATATCAAATTTGGTTTGGCTATTTCCCATGTGAATCAATAAAGTTTGTCTAAGTACACTAAAGTTTTGTCAAGACATCCCATTGGCGAGGACAGATTTTTGGCTTGTTCTGACTTGTGAACACAATGTGACCTGGGCTGTGGTGTCATGAATATATATATACCAAATTTTGTGTGTCTATGACAAATTCATTTTTATAGTTCCATACAGATTGCTCAGTGGGGGTGGGTTGAGGTTATGGAGGGACTTGTGCTGAGGAGCTTGAACTGCTCTTTTCATATCTCCTGTCTAATTCATGTTGATGCTACCTGGACACATGCTTTGCCCATCCAACTGCTTTGCTGTCATATGTAACATAGTTTATAGTTAATACAGATACAAACAGGGTGGACAAATGAGATGTGATAGTGGTGGGGTGGAGATGTATGGAGGCCTACAGTCCCTGACAAAAGTCTTGTCGCTTATCCATTTTGTAGAAACAAAAGCTTATAACCTGACTTTAAATTAATCGATTGGTTTTAGAAATGTCTCATATGAAAGCTAAAACCCTCCCAAATTATGCTCAATATACTAAAATAAATTTGCTTCACTGAAGAAAGATTGATCATTTAATGAACACAGAAAGGTCAGATTTTGGCAAGACAAAAGTCTTGTCGCCTACAGAAAATTGAACAAATAATTTACTTCAAATACAAAAATATGTTGCATAACATCAGTGAATTAAGTAGTGGTGCTGTGAGATCCATATTTAACATCTTGTATGACTTCCATGAACTTGAAGGACTGCATCCATGCGGTTCGACAATGATTCATACAATTTGTTGATGAAGTCATCAGGAATAGCAAAGAAAGCAGTCTTACATGCCTCCCAGAGTTCATCAAGATTCTTTGGTTTTGCCTTCCATGCTTCCTCTTTCATTCTACCCCAGACATGCTCAATGATGTTCATGTCTGGTGACTGGGCTGGCCAGTCCTGGAGCACCTTGATCTTCTTCGCCTTGAGGAACTTTGATGTAGAGATAGAAGTATGCGATGGAGCACCATCCTGCTGCAAAATTTGACCCCTTTTATGGTTGGGAATGTAAGAGGTAGCTAATACTTCTTGATATTTTAGGCTATTGATATTGCCTTCCACCCTGCAAATGTCTCGCACACCCCCATACTGGATGTAACCCCAGACCATGATTTTTCCGCCACCAAACTTAACTGTTTTCTGGGTGAATCTTGGATCCATGCGGGCTCCAGTAGGTCTCCTGCAATATTTGCGGCGGCTGTGATGTAATTCAACCGAGGATTCATCTGAGAAATCCACCTTCTGCCACTTTTCCAGTGTCCATCCTTTTAGCAGGCTGTGGGCCTTGGCAAATGCCACATGGTTTTTTAATTGCCTTTTGTTTAGTGCTGGTTTCTGTGCACTGATTCGACCATGGAGGCCATTTCGAGACAGAATTCTACAAACTGTTCTGGTTGACACAGGGACTTGAGGTGACCAGGCCTGGTGGAGCTCTGCTGCAGTGGAAAAGGGGCTGGCCTTGGATTTTTGAATCAACAAACGGTCCTCCCGAGCAGTTGTCTTGCGGGGTCTGCCGGACCTGGGCTTGTCAAAAACATCTCCAGTCTTTTCAGATCTTTTTCTTATTCTTTGTACTTGACGCTGAGACACATTGAAGGTGTCAGCCACCTCAGCAGTGGATCTGGTCTTCAGCCTCTTGATAATTAACGCTTTGGTCTCAGGGTGGATCTTAGGCATGTTGTCAGAGGTCAAGTTGCAGTTGATGTGAAGGTCTGGTGTGCTGGGGTTCTTTTTATACACACCCACTAATTGATTGATCAGTAACTGATCACAGGTGAGGCTGTAATCTAGGATTGGGTGCATCATATGACAAGGCGACAAGACTTTTGTCTTGCCAAAATCTGACCTTTCTGTGTTCATTAAATGATCAATCTTTCTTCAGTGAAGCAAATTTATTTTAGTATATTGAGCATAATTTGAGAGGGTTTTAGCTTTCATATGAGACATTTCTAAAACCAATCGATTAATTTAAAGTCAGGTTATAAGCTTTTGTTTCTACAAAATGGATAAGCGACAAGACTTTTGTCAGGGACTGTACTTTCACCATGACTCTGTGTGTTTGAGCACGTTCTATTAAAGGTTTGATTGGTTTTCAGGTGGTACCATTGTGAGGTTTTTCTGTCTGCAATTTTAGAAACATCATTAATTACAGGAAGAGCGCTTGAACAGTACAGAATGTACTTCGGTCTTAAACGTAATGCTGTAAAAACACTACGTTCTGATAATGAATATGGTTGTTGATAAAGCGTCTCTGGTCCATCTGTGAATGAAACTAAACCTGGATTCAGAAGCACAGGTGTGTTTAAACAGTGATCAGACTAAGGATCGCTCAGGAAGTATGTGTGCTATGTGACGGTGTTACAGTGATGGGTTTAGCCCTGTTAAACATGGCTAACTCAACACAGATCTCTTTATGCAGTGAAGTTTGTGACAGACGTTTAGTTTAACCTCACTCAGCCTCGTATCTGATGGACAATATAGATCCAGATCGCTCTCCATTCTTAGCCCCACCCCTGTCTCTCTTTCTCTCTCTCTTCCCTCCCTCTCTTCTTCTCTCTTGTTCATTTTAACTCTTATCTGGACCTCATGAAAGTATTTGTGTAACTTTAACAGATAGATTTCTTCACATATTTGAGTTTTGCATTCCTTCACGCAGCAGCAGCAGCAGCATAAAGGACTCACTTGACTGGACTGATCCAGGTCTTTTTTTTATTTCATTTTTAAAGATGTGTGTAGAATCCCTCAGTCGTCCAGGTAGAATCCATAGCAAAAGGAGAAATTTAATTTGTCAACTGGACAGAGTTTATTTGGTTGAATACGTTTCGCAGCTCATCCAAGCTGCTTCTTCAGTTCTGGTCAGATGCTGGTGGACACTGCCTTATATAAGCAGATATAAAGCAGTGTCCACCAGCATCTGACCAGAACTGAAGAAGCAGCTTGGATGAGCTGCGAAACGTATTGAACCAAATAAACTCTGTCCAGTTGACAAATTACATTTCTCCTTTTGCTATTCATTTTTAAAGTGTCAAATTTCTTGTGATTTTCTATTGATTGAATTGCAATAGTTTGTCCTTAAAAGCACATTGTGTAACTTTTCTGGTGGAGGGTCTGTCAAATGCTTTTCTTCATGGAGATGTTATTGTTTTGTCCATAATGTTTCACAGTATGGCATTAAACCTTTCTATCTTCGTGGAAACCAAACCAGACCAAGTTACAGGTCAGATCTGTGGAGAGGCGACCCCGCTCACAGGCGGAATGCATGTTTTTGTTGATATTTTTGAGCTATAAAACTACCTGTAATTGAATAAATGTAAAGTAGAGCTCTTTAATGTCACACTGTGGAGCATTCCAGGCAGAGCAATGAGCTCCACCTGAAAAATTACACAATGCACCTTTAACTGATATTAGGACAAATGCACTGAATATTATAATAATACCTAAAGATACAGTACGTAACTTTCTGGAAGTGGCACATTAATGGTATGATTCTATGGAAGTAGCACATGTTGTTGTGTCCTTGTGCAAGACACTTCACCTACTTGTATGATGGTGGTGATATCATACTCTCAGACGGGTTACAGACTGACAGATTTTCTGATTGATTACATTGTACTTTTACCATGAACAGTATATAATGAACATTAAATTCACAAATGTTGAACTTGATCATTTCTATGAGTGACTAGAGCCAGGAACTCACTGTATTACAACACAAATCTGCATTTTAACAGGATTCAATTGAGCTGCTCCATCTGTGTTAAATATGATTGGCCTGTAGGATGTTGTAATGTCATCTGAAACACAGCGACAGCTTAGGGTTAGGGATACTCATGTATCCCTAACCCTTAGTAGATTCATTTGTTTTTCATCTGTATCATGCACATGTAGTAGAGGAATAGGAGACTGACCTCAGTTTGGTTTCCCTTATCAATACAGACTTTTACCATTGCCTTCACAAAAAATGTTGAAATGTCGTCCTGTAAACCACGTGCTTCTACTGACAGAGGATTGGCTGTTAGATCTCCCCATTAAAACACCCAAGATCATCACTGAGTTTTGATTAATTACACGGATGTTTTGTTGCTTTAAATTCTTGTCTATACTGATGCTTTGCTTTTGTTTTTCAGTGTGGAATCTCCTTATTAAAGACCTGAACAACCTCATGGTGAGTTATTCTCATTGATTCTCATTGGTCCGTATGTGCCACATGACCAACTCCAGCCTACCCCCCCCCTTCCCTCTCCCCTCCGTTTAGGACAAACTGGACCTGTACTGATGTCTCCTTGCACCTGACCCTCCTGTGACCGGATTACATTACCCATGATGCACCGCTCTAGATGACCCACGACGCACCACTCTGCGGCTGCTCAGGGCGGAGGGAGATGCAAACATTTGAAACCCTAATTCTGGATTCTAACACTTTTGGATGGTTCTTCTCGAGCAGAACTACACTTCCCATGATCCTTTGCTTCTTGCTGTTTAATTATCGTTGGATGCTGCGATTCTTCTCAAAGGGACTTGGATCTTTGTTTATTTTTGAGAGACGTTCTATTGGGTTGGACAGTGGGACAGTGGCTGCAGCTGATGAAATGATTTGTTGAACTTTTCAGGTGTGGAGGAGTTTTGGATTCAGAGTTACCTCAGGCTAAAACCAAAATCCATCCGTGAAAAGGAGAAGCCACTCAGATCAGACATGCGTCATGTTCAGATGACCGTGAACTGTCCCCTGTTCTGCTACACTTCGAGATAAAGTGGATTTTATGAATATAATTTAAATTCAAAGATGGTTTTAGGGTTAAAATCAAATCAAATGATTAGGGATGGAGCGATATGGATGGAGCCGATACCAATATCTGATGTTTGACCTGCTGCTGAGGCCGATAACCGATATTTAACTTTTAAAATCCATAGTAAGGCCCAAAAATGTTTTGGTATCAATTATTGTTATTGAATATTAATATCAGCCGATACCAATACTGGAACCGATATATCGTCCCTCCCTACAAAATCTAACTGTGCCTTGGCCTTGTCTCCTGTGGTACTTGAGTGCATGACAGGTTAGCTGGACACAGGCAGCAGATATGACATATCATAGAGGTAATTCCATCACTGTTACCTAGCAACCATGATGTAAACAAGGGTCAAAACTTGCCTAATTAACAAAATAGCCTTGTTATTATTTGATGAATTCATGTTATTTTTAACTTTATTTTGTTCAACTAAGGTTTCAGAACAATTAGTTCTTAGAGCGTAAATGCCGTACGACTTTTGGATGGAATTCTGTTCGGTTTTGGATGGACCCCCTCTGCATAAGGTCATATTCAGAACTCAGGGCTATTTCCTGCTGTTTTGAACTTTGACATAAACTTCCACTTAAATAAATATTGACCATGAGCAGAGCAGGGGACACTAAACTCACTTTTTCATGAATCTGAACATTAGTCGTTTTAAATTTGTTTTTGTGTATTCGATGTGTGTAGTGTTTTTAAAGGTTATAGTCCCAGCTCAGACAGACCCCGACTCAAACCACAGACCACATCTACAATTATGTTTTTATGAATGACAGAATAACATTATGACCACCTGCCCCCAAACTGTGCACTATCAGAGGGGCTTTAGTCCTGGTTCAGTTGTGGTTTAGACCTGGTTTAGTCCTGGTTTAGTCTTGGTTTAGTCCAATCCAGGCCAGCCAAGTGTTCACACTTTTACTTATCTATACAAGGATGTGTAGTCAAGTTCCAATGAGTGTGATTGACAGGCAGATGAACCAATCAGGGAAAAGCATGGTCAGTCTCTATCACAATCCTACATCACCCATGCTCCCACTCGACAGTTCTCCTAGTCTAGTCCTGGTTTAGTCCTGGTTTAGTCCTGGTTTAGTCCTGGTCTAGTCTCAGAACACAGAGCAGCAGGTTGTCATAATGTTATAACTTAACCACTAGTCAAGTCCAGACTGGTGCAGACATGGATTCAAATGGTCAAGAGAAATGATTTAAAACTAAACTAAATCTGCCTCTGTAGAAATGCTGTATATACTGTCCCCTATTGTACAGACTATTGACTCAAGAACAATAAAAGTCGACACGATTGGTTCAAAAACACTTTAATTACAAACGTTGACATGAATATTAATAATCTCTAAATTAAGTTTTAGATTCAGTCGCCAATTTGATTTTGACTTTTGAAGTTACTCAGGTGAATGTTAAAGTGCCTATGACAGGTCAGACCACTCGTTTGACTAAAACACAGTTAAAATCATAACTAAAGATAACTAAAGATTTAATTTTTCCTCTCCCAATTTAGCCATTTTTAGGTTTCAAATTGTACTTCCTGGTGGGAAATCATGACATCACACTGGGGAATTACATAACTTTTAGCTAGCAACCATGTAGTACACTGGGTCAAAACTCCTCAAACATCACAAAGATTATTACTTGTCAAATAGAAATACCATTATTATTATTATTTTTTTTTTTAAGTACCAGAAAAATGTGTTTCTTGAGTAAATTGCACCAAATTTACAGAATTCTTCCAGTGTGACGTCATCATAACTATCTCCTTCCTGTAATTTTTCAACCGATTTTTCAACTTTTCTTCACAAATTGCACCTTGATTTGTGTAAAACTATTTATAACAGGTTTTATCCCACCAAATAAAGTCTAAATTATAGAATCATCAAAACCTGTCATACACACTTTGAATTGTATAGTGCCTTATGAAAATGTGTGAAGAGGTTAAAATGTCCCTCTTTAGTTTTTGTTTTGTTAGTCATATGGCTCCCTTTAAAGCTGCACGGTGTAAATTTCTGCTGGAGGGTCAACCATCTGCTTGTCTCCATGGAGATGTTTTTGCTTCCCAGAGAATGTTCCACAGTATGGCATTAAACATATCTGTCTGCATGGAGAGTAACTGGTCAGATCTGCTTTTCATGGTATTTTCTTAAAAGATAAAAATAAAATAGATATGTTTAAAGGCATACTGTGTAAAACTCTAGGCAAAGCAATAACATCTCCATGGAGACAAGCAGGTGGTGGACCCTCCCAGAAAAGTTGCATAGTGGTGCTTTAAACTCTAGATAAAGGAAATGAACTGGAGAGTGGAGCTCTCAAAGACACAGTGTTGTAGGAAACATTAGATGAGATTTTAAAATGATGTTTGGTGCTGATGTTAAATAGATTCTTCTAGATTCTTATCATGTGTTTATCGGTGTACAGTGTTTGTGGAGAGATGCTCTGTATACTCTTACCGTAGACTCAATAAACAAGTGGACGTCACTCATAGCGCTCAGCTCCAGTCAAATGAAGCTCATCATGGCCACCAGTTATAGCAGCTAATCTGGAGCCCAGTTCCATGTTCCATATTTGGAATTCCAACCACAAGTATCATTGCAACCAAAGAGCCAATCAGGAGCGAGGCTGTTGAAGGTAACGCCCCTTCCCGCCTGTACAGCTGGTTTAGCAGAGAGAGGGCACTGAGTAATGCTAGTAATGCTATCAATCAAACCTGTTGCTTCTTTTTGATTTACGGACAAAATAGTGAAATAAAAACACCAGGATCATGTAGAGAGGGTTAAAACAACATTTTAGGACCAAAATGACGAGCCTGATGTCATTCTCATTCACACTTTTTGTTTGGAACATGGCCACTATCGGGTTAGCTATGTCCATTTCTATATACAGTCTATGGTAGTTCTTTAGTTTTTATGGTAGAACCAGGGCCTATCCTCCTCTCTTCTCTTGTACTGAATGATCCATATCTCACTGCAGTTTGCTGCAGGTTTCACTGGGCATGACACGTGACCAAAAGGATCTTTATGAACACTGTTTCTTTGGTAAAGTTTGAGCATTTGACCTGTTTTGTCCAGACTCTGGTGATCACATTTTAAAGTCCAAACTCCCCTAAAGCCTTTCATTGATCCACTGATACTGGCACATCTAAAGCTGCACTGTGTTACTTTTCAGATGGAGGGTGCTCATCTCCATGGAGACGAAATTGCTTTGCCTGGAATGTTCCACAAAATGCCTTATCTCTGTGGAGATGAGCAGTGATGCCATTAGGCCAAGGTACTGGGTCAGATCTGTGGAGAGACAATCCTTCTCACAGAATGTCTCCTTTTCAAGGCATTTTTGAGCAGTAAAAACACCTGCAATTTAATGAATATAGACTAGATATGTTTAATGTCATAATACAAAGTTTAAAATTCCAGGCAAAGCAAGAACAACTCCATGGAGACAAGCAGGTGGTGGAACCCCAACACAAAGGTTACACAGTGTAAAACCTGCATCTAAGCTCAGTCATCTACTTTATTGTAGTTAAAGAGAAAAGATAGTTGCAGTGCCCCAAAAATTTCCTGATCTCTGTTACAATGTTGTTTCTAAGTTCTGTGACTAGAACTCTCACCTCACAGCAAGAAGGTTTCTGGTTCGACTCCTGCGCCTGTCTGTGTGGAGTTTGCATGTTCTCCATCTGTCTGGGTGGGTTTCCCCACCAACAGGTTAAATCCTCCAGCTAAGGTAGTCCTGACCAAGACTAGCTCAAGATATGGAGATGGTCCCACTGCTCCTGACAGGTTTAACCCTGAGAAGGATGGGTCAAATGCAGGTGTAACCCACAGACATGGACAGATGGGTCAATGCAGATGCAGAGGACAATAAAGTGTACCTTAATCTTCACCTAAACTTACACAGCTGAGATGCTCTTCTATGTCCCGTGTAATGTTTGTTTCACTGTTTTATGCAGAGGAAACATGAAGCGCTCTTTTAGTTCATGTTGATTCAGTGAAACTGCGGCAGAGGCATGTGCACACTTAAACATGTGAAAGAGCCACTACTGTACCACTACTACTTTACACCTAACGTCATCAACATTCTCTGGGGGTGTCAAGATAACTGAAAGTACTTTATTTTAACACAATCTGACCAGAAAGAACTGCATTAGCCAACAGTTTTTCAGTTAGTCACTCAATCACACATCAAACTCTAAACAGGACCATGAACGCTCGGACTGATCACAGGCTCCTGAAAATATTTTATTTAAATCCATTTGGTATTTATTTTCAGACTGTCGTAAAAGTCTGAAACTTTTGAAGAAGTCTGTGTTTGCTAATGTGTGCAGTGTGTCACTATGGTAGCTGCTGAAAATTAGAGACAGATGTAGAACACCTCCAGAGGGATGTCAGTGCAAAGTATCCATAGAAGCATTGTTTAGTCCTGCTCTATTCCCTGCCCCATTCTGTCAGTGCAGCTCTACTCTGTGCTGCCCCCTCCTGGCTGTTCTCTGAAGCAGCAGCGAGTCTGAACACGTCTCCAAACATCAGGAAAAATGCGCCAAAATTTTGGGAATTCTTTTGGAATGTGTGAACAGGAAGGGGCGGGGCTCCCGCTTAATGACAGACCATACACTGTAAAATGAGTCTATATGTATATTTTATTGTTGGAACAAGATTAAAAACCTCTAAAATGTACCAGAAGGCCACTTGTGTCTTGTTTCTCAATTTATTTTGTGGTTTAATGTGCTTAGAATTTTGATTAAAGGTGGAATACGTAACTTTTCTGAAAGAAGTCTACCATCTGCTTGCCCGAATGTTCCACAGTACAGCATTAAATCAATCACTTCTGGATGAATAATCTCGTTTCCATGGTGACAGCAAGTGACGCCATAATGAAAGGTTACAGGTCAGATCTATGGAGAGGCGACACACTCACTGAATGCATATTTTTCAGGTAGTTTTGAACTAACAACACCTGTAGCTGAATAAATGCAAGATCAGTTTCATGCTATACTGTGGAACATTGACAATTACATTTCCATGGAGACAAGCAACCTCCACCCGAAAGGTTACACAGTAAACCTTTAAAGAAGACATGCTTGTGTGTGCTCTATAGTTATGCTCTATGACACCTAAGGATCTTTATGTTATCATTTGGACATTTTAAATCACAATATTGATCTGAAACTAAAACGACTTAAACTGCAGAGCGTCATGACAACAAAGCGCCGCATGCTGTGGGCCCCTCTTATAGATAGCTGCACACTTTTAGCACTTACCAAAATGACTACATAACACTGCTGAATCCTTCGTTTATCACAGATTCAGAAAATGTTATTGTATTTTTATTGTTTTACAGTGGGCATGTGCCTGTGCCATTGAAAATAGGGGTAGATCGGTAAATGCACCACAGAGAGCGTCCTGAGTGGGAGAGCGTTCTGAGCGGGAGTATCACTGTGTGGATGAGCAGCACTCAGCAGGACCACATGGCTCTGGAGAGTGGTGCACTCGGCAGATCCTCAGACTGGGCCTGCCTCATTTGGAGGACATCTACACCCAAAAACACAGAGCCCAGAGGATTGTACAGGACATCACACTGACCACAGACTGTTCTCCCTGCTGCCATCAGTGTATATTTGTATATTTTCAGAGCTAAAATTGAGAGGGGGAAGAGGAGCTTCTACCACGAGGCCATAAGACTGTTAAACCAAGAGCGAGCCATTCCTAACTCTCTCGTCCCCTGTGTATGCCATGTTTTTACTGTGTGTGTTTATGTTGTTGGATGGTACACATGGATTTCACTACATACTGTATTGTGCAAGTGTGTATGTGACAAATTAACTAAAATGGCATCTTGATAATAAATGATTAAATACTCAAACATGCACAAATCACTCCAAATACAATTTCAGAGAGTCAGTGAGAAGGAAACATGGTTAAAAGCTTTGAAAAGATCTGATTTAAATCCAGGCTAAATTTGTATTTCCTTTTTTTCAAACACCTCTCAAAGGTGGTGATTATAAGGATGCTCATTGGCTGTGGTTTTGGAACATACAAACAGCACACCTCAGGGCCGTGTGCAGATTCAAACAGACCAATCAGATCGCAGCGTCGGAGTGCGCGGTTAACCCTTTGTTTGTTTGTGCTGAAGCTGAGGGGAATTCTCCAGCCACGCCCTTGTCTCCCTCACAGATCTGTGTCACCAAGATCAGACACAGACTGTTTCAAACAAGAGAGAAGGAGAGGAGGAGGGAGAGAGGGAGGGAGGAAGGAAGGTGGGAGGAGAGGGGACGAGATAGAAGGAGGAGTATGGCAAAGAGAGAGCTGGAGGGAAAGAGAGAAGGAGAGAGGGTGTGCCTGTTTGGTCTCTTCTGCCTTCTCCATTCATCCAAAAACATTGAAACATCTGCAGAAAAATCCTCCAGCGAGGTGCTCCTGAGCAGGACCTGGGGAAGATCTGGAGAAGGTCTACAGGGCCTTCAGAATGATTCCATTTAGTCACAAACAAATATGTGAGACTAAAACATAAAATTACTTTAGAGTGTGTGTGCGTGAGTGTGTGCGTGTGTGTGTGTGTGTGCGTGTGCGTGTGCGTGTGTGTGTGTGTGTGTGTGTGTGTGTGTGTGTGTGTGTGTGTGCGTGTGTGTGAGTGTGTCTATGCTCTAAACCCTCATTATTCTGTTTGTAGAGTCTATACTGTCTTTACCCCTCAGGCTGAGACACTGTGATGTATGGAACAGAAAGAGGGAGAGTAGAAAGAGAGGGAAGAGAGAAAGAGAGAGACATGAGGGAGAGAGAGAGGAAAAAAGAAAGAGATGAGGGAGAGAGAGGAGAGGGACAGTTGTTGAGTAAACAACTTGAAAGAGTTCAGTGTTTACACAGACACACAGAGAAAGGCTAACAGGGCCGAGCAGGATACTACTACTACTGCATCTACTAATACTACTACTACTACTACTACTATTACTACTGCTACTACTATTGCTCCTACTACTGTTACTACTACTACTGCTATTACTACTACTACTGCTACTAGTACTACTATTACTACTACTACTACTTCTGCTGCTACTGCTACTACTGCTACTTCTGTCTCTGGTGTGTGGACAATAAACATTGACATTTTTGTATTGCAAGTGTTTAAACTGAAAATTGTCTTTAAAGTTTCAGTGTCATCCCTCTGGTGTGTGTGAGAGAACTCTAATGACAGTGAGTGTACAGTTAAAGAACGCAAAATGAGGTACTCTGAGACAACATATTTGGGGAGATCTTTTACTGACAAAAACATTCAGCATTTTAGTTTATGTTGAGTAAGAAGTTGTGAAAGTTTCAAGTCTGTATTTTGTCCCATTACAGAATTAGACCCAAAGTGCTGCCGTATGTGTGAGACGTGCGAAACTGTCCAGCGAAACAACAGAACAGTGCAGTGTCAGTGTTTGAATTCTTCAGTGAGAACATTCTTAGCTGCAGTTTCAGCATTTCTTCTCTGAATCACTGAAGAATTTGTAGTTACTGCAAATTTCACATCAAGATTTCTCAAAAACAAGACAGAGCTGAGCCATGAAACTTTGCCACAAAATAAAACAGGTGTTTTATTATGAAGGTGTTTTTTGGTCTCAACTCAGTTTTGACAAAATATACAGTTGCTGCGCTTTTCCTTGGTAGGGCAGCATAAACCAGGAACTGACGGATTTAGGGCGTTGTGTGTCAGTCCTGAGTTATGCACCTGAGAGGGGGCGGAGCTTGAAGTAAACAGACCAATCACAGAGCTCCATTTACCCCAACATTTCCACTGAAGTTATATTGTAACAGTAAAAGAGGTCTAATAGTGATGACAAACCTTCCCTTTTTTCAAACCGTCCTTACGGTGAGCAGTACGAGCCTGTACAAAGCTCCGCCCACAAGCCTACGTCACCCATGCTCCACAATTCTCCATAAATATACAAAAACATGATACAAAACTGTACACAGCAACTTGACAAACCTGATGTGATGCGCAGGAGTTTCATTAGGGGGATGCACACTGATTGTGTTGTGAACGCGCTCTGAAGGGGGAGTGATTTAGCATAGAGAGTAATGTGAGGGGAGACTCAAAAACAAAAGTGAAACTTATAAAACATGTTAACACGTTGTTTTCAGCAAAGATATCATTTTCAAACAATAAAAGGTCACATGGTGATCTAAATATGTTCTGTGTTACAGTTAAGTCCACAGAAGTGAAAAAGCCTGTGTGACAACTGAAAAGCTGCTTACATAAACGTCAGAGTGGCTTTGTGGGAAACACATAAGAAACAACATCAGATTCATATGAGATTTGATCAGACTTTCTGGACTTGAATGGTGTCACTGTAATGAGGACTGCACTAAATGAACCCTGCAGCGCCCTCTTCTGACCAAAGTAGAGAAAGTAAAACGTGTAATCATCCATTCCCTCTGGATCCATGGACTCACTATCAGATCTCACGTGTTTAAACAGATCCTCAGCACTTTTGACTGTACAAGTCCTTCTTGGTAAATATAGTGTTAATGTTTCATCTCATTTTAAAGCCTCTGAGTTCGACTGGATCAGTCACACAGATCCACACCTCCCTTAATGTCCCATCTGTTTCCTGTTTCCTCAGACACTGTTTTAAAGGTGCACTTTGTTTTCATGGATATGTAATGGCATTGCTTTGAATGTTCCACAGTATGGCATTAGAGATCGGGATGCTGTCGTCACACCTCTAGGAATTTTCAGTCAGTAATGTTAATTCAGTAAATATTTTAAGATGCTAATCACTTAAGTTGGCGTTCATTCAAAAGTATATGATACTTTGCAGTGACCTCATCCAGAGGGTGTTCTTCTTTTATGTCTATGAAAGAATGTTCAACAGTTACCATAGTGACACAATGTGCACATTAGCAAGCACAGTGAAAAAGGTTTTAAGATAATCTGAAAACTCAGACAGCACATTTTCAGGTCAGCTCTTTATGGTCAGAATGTTCTCAGATTAAAGTCGAACTTGAGTAACAGCTTCAGACAGAGCAGTGCCTCCAGTTAGCAACCCCACCTCTCCAATGAATGTTGATGACATCAGCTGTATTAGTCTGAAGTATTCGTTCAGACAGGGCTCAGACAGACACATTCTAGTATATGTTATGAGCAGCAGTTTATGGTGTTGCTTCATGGCTTTTTTAATCATCCTTTTTTAACTCTTGACCCAGAGCTCTGTAAACATTTAGCTTAAAAAAATCACTTATTTTTGTAACTAAAACATGCATTCTAACTGAGACCTTCTCTCTGTGAAGATAATGTAAATGTTTAATGTCATACACCAGAAAAGTTCCACAGTGCAGCTTTAATGTTTTTATTTCCTCTGGTTTGCGGTCGGTGAAATTGTTATTGTGTTGTAGCTGAATCCTGTTTCTTCAGAAACCTTTCCAAAAACCACAAACTCCCCTGAGGCGCTGAAATCAGAGAGCGGGAAGTGGTGCATTGTGGGTAGTGTAGTCCTGCGCAGTGTGGTTCAGAATGGGCTGGAGGTGGTGCATTGTGGGGAGTGTAGTACTGTGTGCAGGTGACTCAGTGTTACTCAGTGTTTATGGGTCTGAACATGAGTGAACCTGTGAGTGCAGAACTACAGTGTCAAAACAGTCACAAAGTACTGGGAACCCTCCACATATTTTAAAGTGTCAGAGGGTGGTTCACACTCCCATTTAGGCCTGTTGTGGACTTGGGTCAGTAATGTTCTAGGCATGCTTCAGTTCTGGTCTAGTCCAGGTTTAGTTCAGGGTTTAGTCCTGGTTTAATCCCAGATGATGTGATGGTAGTGCGAATGTGATCCATGTTATAATGTAGTTTCCTCATCACAAACATACACTATATTGCCAAAAGTATTCGCTCACCTGCCTTGACTCGCATATGAACTTGTTTGTGAGAGCCCAGGACTGTGTGTCTGATCTCATGACCTGCAGTGTGGGGGCGCCCCAGAGCACGGTCCTCGCGCCCTTCCTCTTCACCCTCTACACTGCAGACTTCAGACACAACACGGACAGCTGTGTCCTGCAGAAGTTCTCTGATGACTCCGCCATCATCGGTCTCATCTCGGACGATGACAACGCGGAGTACAGAGGAGTAACACAGGACTTTGTGGACTGGTGTCACCGGAACCACCTTCTCATCAACGCGGGGAAGACCAAGGAGATGGTGGTGGACTTCCGCAGATGCCACTCTACTGCCCCCCCACCAGTGAACATCCAGGCAAGAGACATTGAGAGAGTGGACTCTTACAAGTACCTGGGTGTTCATCTGAACAATAAACTGGACTGGACTCATAACACAGATGCACTGTACAGGAAGGGCCAGAGTCGGCTCTATCTCCTGAGGAGACTGCGGTCCTTTGGAGTGAGAGGGCCACTCCTGAGGACCTTCTATGACTCTGTGGTGGCATCAGCCATCCTGTACGGTGTGGTCTGCTGGAGCAGCAGCATTACAGAGAGGGAGAAGAAGAAACTGGACAAGGTCATCAAGAAGTCCAGCTCAGTCCTGGGCTGTCCTCTGGACTCGGTGCAGCAGGTGGGGGACAAGAGGGTCCTGGCTAAACTCATGTCTATGCTGGACCATGAGTGTCACCCCCTGCAGGACGCCCTGTCTGCTCTGGAGAGCAGCATCAGTGACAGACTGATTCACCCTCGCTGTGTTAAGGAGAGATTTCGCAGGTCTTTCCTTCCTGCTGCTGTCAGACTGTACAATGATCAATGCTAGTCATGTTTCATCTCCATAGCAACCATGTGTCATCTCCATAGTAATAATGTGCAATATTATTTAAAGTCACTTTACCTGCTACTTATTTATTTACTATACTGGAGTCACTTTAACTGCTGTTTGTTCACTGCTCAGAATCAAAGACGCTTATTGTGCAACGTTCCTGTGCCTTTTAGCTTTACAGTGTTGTTGTTTTTTTAGTTGATTGTAAATACTTATTATTATTTATCTTGATTTTGATGCATGCTCTTATTTTCCTACTGTTTCTGAAACTTGCGTTGTGACACTGCAATTTCCCCATTGTGGGACAAATAAAGGATTATCTTATCTTATCTTACTTAAGTGACATCCCATTCTTAATCCATAGGGTTTAATATGACGTTGGTCCACCCTTTGCAGCTCTAACAGCTTCAACTCTTCTGGGAAGGCTGTCCACAAGGTTTAGGAGTGTGTTTATGGGAATTTTTGACCACTCTTCCAGAAGTGCATTTGTGAGGTCACACACTGATGTTGGACGAGAAGGCCTGGCTCTCAGTCTCCGCTCTAATTCATCCCAAAAGTGTTCTATTGAGGAAATTTCACAACTCGACTTGTTGCACAGAGGGCATCCTATCACAGAACCACCCTGGAATTCACTGAGCTCCTGAGAGCGACACATTCTTTCACAAATGTTTGTAGAAACAGTCTGCAGGCCCAGGTGTTTGATTGTATGCACCTGTGGCCATGGAAGTGATTGGAACACCCGATTTCCATGGGTGAGTGAATATTTATCTGGAGTTATGTTTTGTTTCATTCACACATATTTAACACACAAACCCTTCATATGAGCCTGAGTTCTTCTCTCAAACAGAAAACACACTGTGATATCATAATACAGGAAGTGCTCCACTGTGCACACCTTCACTAGAATCTTTTGATCACTCAAACATGTGTGAATGACACAAAATAGAACTCCAGATATGTTTTTGAGGAGGTAACAACATTATAACATGGCTGTCGAAGAGCTACCTTTCAGACTTTCCTGATAACTCAGACAAACCTTACCAATCACTTCAATCTACATATAATAACTTCCCCTCTAAACATCCCTTCAATTCCCTTGAGTCAATACTCACCAAAGTGGATGAATAGATGAGCACAGTCAAAACAGTTGAAGAATCTTAAGTTTTTATTTTCAGGATTCAGGTTATACTATTACAATGATATGACTATGAACAAGGCCCCGCTAGAACATCTGTTCTTCGATTTTATTCATCACAATCTTTATTTGTTGTTTGTTTATTCTCCACAACCCTTGCAATGTGCTATACCGAGAGCTTCACCAAACTGACGCCTTAGCTGGTTGCAAAACTACGGATCACGTCTCTTTAGACCGTAGGTCTGAATGGATCAACTCAAGAGCTATTGCTAGCTTTAGTTGCGGACAAGCTCTTCAGGTGTGATATAGATTGTAGCGTATGGTTCAGTTCACCAAGCTGCCTAGTTCACCTTTAAGCCTTATCTAGACCCCGGAAGTCTGCTATATAAGAGCCAAGGGTTCCTCAAAGTACAGAAGGTACACAGATTACACCATGAAAATCAGGAGGAACAACATCCAAGATTTTACAACACATTATATAGTCTCAATAACCCATAACTCCTCCCACATAAAGTGGTACCATTCTAACAACCTTACATCATCAAGTTCAAAGTAGAACTCATAAACATGAAAACCACATAAAGGTTTCACCTCATCATTGGCATAAACAAACACTCAGTTCAAAGTGACCAACAACTTCAAACATGTTATCATTAACCACACAAATATAAACATTCTGTAAACAGAATGTCCATGTGGTAACTCGCATTAGTACAGGTGTCTTTCAAAATGAGCCTAATGCAGTTGAGTAACCTTTAACACTTCAAAGCAAACCAAGAAACCAATGAAGGAAAAACAAAAGAAAACAAATAAAGATGTTCATACAAAAAAGTACAGATGCAAGCGTTTTTGCAATAAAATCAACCACAGCAGCATCCTGCTGGAAAGATAGGGGGAACTTAATTCTACTTTCACTTCTGCTTATGTTCTATTTCTTTAAATTTTGTCACTTATTTTATTTCTATTTTATAGCTATTTCATGTTACTAATTTATTTAATATTTTATAGTCTAACCACAATCTATTATTCAGATATAGTTAACATTCATTGACCCCAAATTATTGTGAATAATATTTTGTCATATCTGTTTCATTTCACCTCGCAATGTGCTTGAGTTTGATAGTTTACAAAGCTGTAGCTTCATAAAGTTCAATCACACAATTACTGTTCTATATGTACCTCTATAATGCTACATGATATTTCTATTCTATTTTGTTTATTTATTTACTCCGCCAGGGCTGCCCTTTGTCACCGGTTCTGTTCATTGTATATATGGACAGAATTTCTAAGCGCAGTCAGGGGCCGGAGGGGACCCGGTTTGGGGACCACAGGATCTCTGCTGTTTGCAGATGATGTTGTCCTGATGGCTTCATCGGACCGGGACCTCCAACGTACACTGGGGCAGTTCACAGCCGAATGTGAAGCAGCTGGGATGAGGATCAGCTCCTCCAAATCTGAGGCCATGGTTCTCGACCGGAAAAAGGTGGCTTGCCCTCTCCGGGTGGGTGGAGAGTCCTTGCCTCAAGTGGAGGAGTTCAAATATCTCATGGTCTTGTTCACGAGTGAGGGGAGGATGGAGCGTGAGATTGACAGGCGGATTGGTGCAGCGTCGGCAGTGATGTGGTCGCTGTACCGGACCATTGTGGTGAAGAAGGAGCTGAGCCAAAAGGCAAAGCTCTCGATTTACCGTCAATCTATGTTCCTACTCTCACCTATGGTCTTGAGCTTTGGGTAATGACCAAAAGGACAAGATCACAGATACAAACGGTCAAAATGAGTTTCCTCCGCAGAGTGGCTGGGCACTCCCTTAGAGATAGGATGAGGAGCTCAGTCACACGGGAGGAGCTCGGAGTAGAGCCACTGCTCCTCCACATCGAGAGGAGCCAGCTGAGGTGGCTCGGGCATCTGTTCCAGATGCCTCCTGGACGCCTCCCTCGGGAGGTGTTTCAGGCATGTCCCACCGGGAGGAAGCCCCGGGGAAGACACAGGACACACTGGAGGGACTACATCTCTCAGCTGGCCTGGGAACACCTTGGGGTCCCCCCGGAGGAGCTGGAGGAAGTGTCCGGGGTAAAGGAAGTCTGGGAGTCCCTGCTTAGACTGTTGCCCCCGCGACCCGGCCCCGGATAAGCAGAAGAAAATGGATGGATGGATTATTTATTTACTCTACATACATGATGAATACTCAATGCTTATATTTAGTTAAATAATTACTTTTAACCTATTTACTCGTTCATTTAGTAGATTCTTATAATTTGTAACTAATTGTCAACAGTCCATTTGATTATTCTACACCTTGCATGTAGTGTACATGCTTAGTGCCTTGTGCTGGTTCTTACAATTTAAGTTACAGATGCGCAATCAAGAATTTCTCTCTATTTTACTTGCTTTCTCAATTCCTAACACAATGTGTTCAAAGATTCCTAATCAAAACAATTTAATTTAACCTCTTTCCTAAAGTCATAACAGTTCAACTTATTTTTGAGTAATGGTGGTGTAATAACTTTAGTGTCATGATAAAACCCTCAATTACTCTTTTTTCCATTTATTTCTGAATTTTTCAATGAAGATTTCTATTGTCTGTTTATTTTGATTATTTAGTATTTTTCAATTTTTAGTATTATCAAGTTTAGCATTATACTTATTAGTATTATACAAAACCTGTGGAGTTATTAGTTATTTGGATTATTACGGATTTCCATTTCAGTGTACTCTATATACTTAGCAGTATAAGTCAAACTACGCCTCCTGCTGTCATTTGGAAACATAGTCACTCTTTGCTTTAAAGCTGCAATATGCTTTGTCTCTCACTGATAATTAATTTGTATTTCTAGGCAATTCTATGTTTGGCTTATAGAAATTGTTTAGATTCAAACTAACTAATTCTCGCTTTCCACTCATACTCTTCAATTTCTATGTTATATATAATATAATTTCACGTGTTACTAATAACTACTGTGTTGGGTCATTCCAAGTGAAATGACCAAATATTCCTTGGGAGTGTTGCTGCACCATTTTCAAATTAGTCTCAAATTTCCATGCCACTAGATAGTAACAAAAGTACTTTCTATGCAAAATTGTAGACCTGTAGCTCAAATAGTTACTGAGTTGTGGGGGTCTGAAATTTTCAGAATTTGGGCTATAAATAGCCAAGAAAAGCCTCGCCAGGGTTTTTGGCATCTTTAAGGGGTCAATTCTCAGCCTCTAGACATACCAGAGAGCTGTAAGTTGGTATACAAGTCCTCTGCATGTAGCTAGTGCTCCACAAACATCCCCAGGTGTTTCCCTACACCCTGCAGGCCATGGGGGCTTGCTAAAAATGCCAAAAATTAAGAAGAACCTACTCACGAGTGGGGTTTGGGGCCTTAAAAGTACTAGAAATACTGCACAGAAGTGTTCTGACATCCCTGGGTTCCATTCTACACAAACTTGTGTGATAACTTAGCAATCTGGGGCTTTCTAGGTGCGTCAGTTTGGAAAATATGAGCTCCCAAAGTTGGACGAGATTTTTAATTGGCTGTTTTTGGTGGCAAAAATCTCCATGTGGGACAGGTGCCAGAGACCCCAACTTTTTCTAAAAGACAGTTCCATCTGTCTTCTATCACTGTACAAAAAAGCAGCAGGGTTATATTTGTAGTTACTGAGATATTCTCACTCAAAATGGCATAGGTGGTGCCAAAATCGTACTGCCGTAACACAGGAATTACTCAGGAGTAATTCCTGTGTTACGGCAGTACAGAGTTTTATGACAGTCACTGTCTATGCCTAGTCTAATTCCAAGTGAACATGAGGGTAGGCTGGCCATTGCAGAGTATCTAATGTAAATGCTACTAAGGAATAACTGGTTATCTAGTTGTTAAAACTACAGACTACTTCACACCAACACCACAATGTTTGTTAATTAAGGCAGAAACAGAACTCTTGGGCAACACCCGTCTGCATGGAACTGAACTCTGAAAAGAGAAAAGCACAGGCTATATACAACTAATTTAATAGATACAATTATTACAAAATTGGAATATTTTGAAAGTACATGTAGTCACCTCCACCAATCAGTTGCTGAAAAGAGAATAATAAATTTAGTAAAACAAGTGCTTGAAACTGTCACTGGAATGGTCATTAATACCTGTGTCTCAACTTATAACACTGAAAAGCAAAAAACGATTTTGGCACCACCTATGCCATTTTGAGTGAGAATATCTCAGTAACTACAAATATAACCCTGCTGCTTTTTTGTACAGTGATAGAAGACCGATGGAACTGTCTTTTAGAAAAAGTTGGGGTCTCTGGCACCTGTCCCACATGGAGATTTTTGCCACCAAAAACAGCCAATTAAAAATTTCGTCCAACTTTGGGAGCTCATATTTTCCAAACTGACGCACCTAGAAAGCCCCAGATTGCTAAGTTATCACACAAGTTTGTGTAGAATGGAACCCAGGGATGTCAGAACACTTCTGTGCAGTATTTCTAGTACTTTTAAGGCCCCAAACCCCACTCGTGAGTAGGTTTTTCTTAATTTTTGGCATTTTTAGCAAGCCCCCATGGCCTGCAGGGTGTAGGGAAACACCTGGGGATGTTTGTGGAGCACTAGCTACATGCAGAGGACTTGTATACCAACTTACAGCTCTCTGGTATGTCTAGAGGCTGAGAATTGACCCCTTAAAGATGCCAAAAACCCTGGCGAGGCTTTTCTTGGCTATTTATAGCCCAAATTCTGAAAATTTCAGACCCCCACAACTCAGTAACTATTTGAGCTACAGGTCTACAATTTTGCATAGAAAGTACTTTTGTTACTATCTAGTGACATACAAATTTAAGACTAATTTGACAATTGTGTTGCAACCACCATCTGGTGAAACCACACGGAATGACCCTGTTGTATTTAGCTTCTTTCTGTTTTCTAAATTATATTTTACTCTATTTATTGTTACATTTCTGTCAGTCTCAAAATTGGTACCTATTAGTTTATATATTTTGTCCTATTGTTTTTAGTAAATCCTTAATCTATGAAAAAAATCCATATTCAATTACTTTTGTTCTAATAAATAGATGGATCTATAACAAATGGTTATTCAGTTACTTTGTTTTCTTTGAAAAATAAAAATGTATGCTTTTCTATGCATATCTATCAGGGGGGAAACATTTCCCTCTCTAATAAAATATTTCAATGAATACTTTCACTTTGTTTTGTGTATTACTATCAAAACAACATACTTGATCCTATATTTAGTTTTCTCATTTTAAGACTTCATTTTCCGCTAACCTCGATTCTGTAGTACTTTCATGTCTACATTCATCAAAAACATAATTGTCCTTCTGATTATATGTTTCTGATTTTATATTTCTAAAATATTCTTTTTTTTTTAATAATACAAATTTTTATTAATTTTCACAAGCTTGGTACATGGTGTCATAGAATAGGAATCATGTTCACAATCAAGATGAATAATCATACAATAATTGTACAACAGGGTCAAGGCAACATACAAATTATTTTAGTTGGATATGGTTTGCTGGTTTGATGAAAAAAAAAAGTCTTTATATAGTTCCAAAATGTATCCCATGGTGTCCCCTTCTTCTTTGAGGTATTGTTTATTCTGTTCAACATGCTTTCATAGGATGCAGTTTCAGTCATTGCCTGAGCCCACTCCTGTACGGTTGGGGCAGCTGTGGTCTTCCAATGTCTCAAAATTATTCGACAAGTTGTAATCAGCCCCACAGAAATGACAGAATAATCATTTTTAGATATATTCCCCAAACAACTCTTGTCTCCTAATAAACAAAGCTCGGGTGAAGACGGTATATTTCTACCAAACCAATTACTTAGAATATGTAAAACCTGAGTCCAAAGAGGACTAACTAAGATACAATTCCAAAAACAGTCTAGACTAGGGTTTCCTTCACATATTTACACTTCCAGCATAAGTCATCACCCATCAGTTTCATTCTGTGGAGTCTAGAGGGAGTATAATAGAATCTATGCAGTACTTTATAATGTGTTAGTCTATTCCTAACCTCTCTCACATATTTGCCACACTCAGCCACATTTTTTTCCCATCTATCTGGTTCAACCTCATGACCCAAATCTTTTTGCCAAGCTGTTTTAAGACTATCTAAATCATTACTTGTGACAGAATTAGCAGATTTATAAAACTGAGAGGCTCTACATTTTTTTAGTGGAAGTTTAAAAAAGGATGTAACATCATTATCACCAAGTTTACATAATACTGAAGTAATACAGCTCCTTATCTGTAGATATTGCCAAAAATGACACCTATACCCACTAATTTGTATTTTCTTAATATCTCATTATAAGATAAAAATATACCATCCTCGTGATTTCTAAAATATTCTTGTTACAAATGAGCAAATTTAACATTTGTTGTGGATATTTTATGGCTTCTATTTAACTATTTAATCCTAGCATATTATTCCTTTCGCAATCTTGAAATCATAAGGTGATTCAATTTGTTCTATATCGTTTCCATTAAACATTAACACTTTAACCAAGTAGTTCTGAATAACAGCATTAAGAATTAATAAATTTCTCATTACAATCTCCCATTAATTAGATACAACTCAACTCAACACTATTAAATTATATTTTCCCATGATCCTCAATAATGGCTTAAAGTTTACAAATTTGCGTAATATAGGACCTTTAAACTCTGTTAAAATACTGGGGGTGTTTCGTTATTAATGACAGCATTAATGACATGTTTATGAGTGAAGAGTGTGGGAGGAGGAGGCAAAGGTTTGGAAAAGGATCCAAATAAAAATACCTCTGCAGGAATACAAGTTTTTTTCTATCATACCTTTCTTCTGGTTTAGTCTTAAATCAGACCTATTCTGCAAAATGGACTTTTAACCATGTAGTTTATTTTTAACCATCTATCTTCTCATTGACTTTCTGAAGTTGTATTTGGAGTGATTTGTGCATGTGTCATCTTTTTGCTTATTTTCCATTTTACTAATAAACTCCTACTTTCACCGTCCCCTGTACATGCCCACTGTGACGTATGCACTTTCCTCTCCAGTTTTATCTTTCTTAATGGGTGATACACGTAGGATTCAGCACCGTCGCGTTGTCATTTTGGTCCAAATGTTAAAAATGCTCTGCTCTAGTGTGATGTGTAGCTCTCCATAGGAGGGGCCCACAGCAGGCGGTGCTTTGTTGTCATGACGTTTATGGCCACGTCAGATTGGACACTACAGTTTTCTAATGCAGAAGTCCAAGAAATACCAGAAGTATAATAATAATAATTCTCAAATATTTAGTTTTTGAATGCCTTTTTTTTCTCTTTTGGGTTAATCATTACTTGCAGTATCTTTGGACCTGTTTTATTCCTGGTTTAGATTTGGTGGTACTTGGTGTGTTACGGTAAAACCAAACGTTTAGGTGTGAGCTCCTGTAACACATCAGGACTGTCTCTGAGCAGCTCCCTTCATCTAGTGGCGTGTGTCCGTAAATGCATCTAAAATATTGGCCTACTTCTGATCGTAGTACAGTATTAGTGTGGTAGTAGTAGTACTCGCAGCAGCAGTAGTTAAAACCCTCACCCACCAACCCAAAGACCTTGTCAGGAGTCTTGTTGTGTCCTTGGGCAAGACGAGTATCCCACTTTTAATGATGATCAGTGTGGTGTGTGAGTGTTGGTGGAGGTGAGAGGGGCTGACGGTGCAGATTGGCAGCCTTGCCCTTGTCATTCTGCCCCAGGGCAGCTGTAGCTGCAGCAGTATCTCACCACCGCCAAGTGTGGAGTGAATGAAGAATGCTCTGCTTTATAATGATTCAATAAATCAGTAAATGTAAATGTTCTTTGCTCACCTTAATTGCAAAAGCATGCAGTAGTAGTAGTAGTAGTAGTAGTAGCAGCAGTAGTAGTAGTAGTAGTAGTAGTAGTATTAGTAGTAGTAGTAGTAGTAGTAGCTGTACTAGTAGCAGTAGTTGCAGCAGTAGCAGTAGTAGTAGCAGTTGCAGTAGCAGAAGTAGCATTAGCAGTAGTAGTAGTAGTAGTAGTAGTAGTAGCAGAAGTAGCAGCAGTCATAGCAGTAGTAGTAGTAGTAGTAGTAGTAGTAGTAGTAGTAGTAGTAGCAGCAGCAGCCTTAGTAATGCACAGACAGACCAGCAGTATTCCTTTTTGTTTCAACTCTGGAGCTTTAATAAAACAGAGACAGTTTTTGTAGAATTCAAGTTTTATTCCAAAAGTTTGTTTATATATAGAACATCAGGAGCACCCCCTACAGCCACACGCTGCAATCATCAAAACCCAATAATAATAATAATAATAATAATAATAATAATAATAATAATAATAATAATAATAATAATAATAATAATAATAATAATAATAATAATGTCTGTTCAGGGGCGGGGCTTCTCTGAGGACAGGAAGAGGAAATGGACAAAACAGGAAACGAGAGGGATGTATAAAAATATGAATGATATTTATGTGTAAAAGACAATCAGAGAGAGAAGGGGATGGACAGACAGAGGAAGGGAGACAGAGAAGAGAGAAAGAAGAGAGAGACAAGAGGAGAGGAGGGAGAGCGAGGGTGGGGTGTCTCCAGGCTCTGAGCTTCACAATGTTCCCCAATTTAAAAAGAAAAAAAAAAAAGTCACAAGGTTCTAAGAAGAATTCAAAAGCTAAGATGACAATTCAGATTTCTGTTTTTGCCCCCAACCTCCGACCTATCCCCCTGTCTTATCTCCCTAACCCTTGACCTATCTCCCTGACCTCTGACTTATCCCCCTGACCCCTGACCTAGCCACATGAAACAAACACTAGCACAAAGTCCAACATCAGAACTAATGAAGATGACATGTTACATAATCGCCACCAAAAGCTGTTCTGTTATTCAGGTGTGACTGCAGATCTGATGCTCAAACCAGGAAATCTCAACATGTAGATTTCCTGTTTCCTGGATAAACTCAACAAATGTATTCTTTAAGCCTTTCCAATTTAGACTGATCCAAAGCAGAATTTTGGATTTCAGTTTAATCAGTTTAAATAAAAAATAGGACATGACATAATACACATACCCAAAGTCACAACATCTGACTATCTGGTAAAAGGAAACACTGCCTAGAATAATAATGGCCACAGCAACGTCTAGAAAATCTGAAACTTGAACACATCATTTTGTGCCGAAGTAAGGTTGAAAAAACAAAAACAAAAAAACAACAACAAAAAACAGCTACAACGCCTACCGTGAGCCACCAGATGTCACTGTGGGACCTTACAATGAGGGGTGTTTCCTGTGGGAAGCTCAGGACATGAAGAAGCGTAGACATGACACGAGCCTGCACCGACCTGACGAGTGGAGCACACGGTTAGACCTCCTGCCCCCTAACCACAGGGTCTCCGGTTCTATTACCAGATTCAAATCATTATACACGACCATATATGTGAATGACACCTCAAGGTCACAACGGCATTACAAGAATAACAGAAAGCAACTGGTTTGATGCACTTGGTGTTGTTGTGTCACTGGGCAAGACACTTTCACAGTATTGGCTTAAAGCAATAGGAAGGGCATCTGACTTAAACCCTGCCAAATGCCTCTTTGAATGAATTAAAAGAGTAACTAAACAAAGAAAGATAGATTCAAAATCTCATATTATGCTAAATAGACTCTTGTGAGCTTTAAACTATATTTTAATGATGCTACCTCCTCAAAAACATACCTGGAGTTTACCTGTTTAGTTTCATTCACACGTTTTATTATTAGTCTGTCTACATCTCCAAAGCTCAAAATGCTCTGTTCCACCTTGTGATGTCATGAAGTGGCAGTTTTCAGGTTTACAGCTACCTTTCAGCTTGTTTAGTAGAGACAATTCCAAGGCTGAAATCATCCAGATGATTCTAGTAAAGATGTGTGGAGTTTTAAAACACAGTGGAGTGCTTCCTGTATCACCAGGTAGGACAGGTGTGAACAAAACACAACTCCAGGTATGTTTGTGATGAGGAAACTATATTATAACATATGTAGAACTGAGGAAGCAGCTTGGATGAGCTGCGAAACGTATTCAACCAAATAAACTATGTCCAGTTGACAAATTAAATTTTCTCCTTTTTTTGCCATGGATTCTACCTGGACGACTGAGGGATTTTACATATAACATATGTAAGAAAAGAGCATAATATGACCCTTTAAACTAAAACAAAAATCTAACTTATTTTTGCTCCGGTGGTCAGGTCGGTGGACAGGAGCAGCGCCAGATGACTCTTTAGTGACATCAGCAGCTACAGGGTGGAGTAATGCTGAGAAGCCCCACCCCTTTTTCAGCTAAACCCGCCTCTTTACTGCCCCTGAGAGCGGAGACTAGCCAACGACACCTAGCCAATATGATGCCCACTTCCTGTTGACTAATTGGCTCATTAAATACAGCTCTTCTCCGACCTCCAAAATCAGTCCATAAATCGATATGTGGGTACAAACTTTAGATCTGCTGAAAAATGAAAAGATCTTGAAAATCGGACCAAACGTTTCACAGAGACATGGTCACGAGCGGACATCTTGGTTATAAGACTGCAGTGACCAAAGCATTGTCCTTTCAGCTGTTCAGACCGAGACGGACAGAGGCATAGAGAGAGTTAGGCATAGAACCAGGCACCTCTGTACCTCCACACACAAACTGAACAAGGCTTCACCACCCAGACCCTGCAGCTGTTCACCCCCAGACCCTGCAGCTGCTCACCCCATACCCTGCAGCTGTTCACCTTCATACTTTGCAGCTGCAGCTGTTCAAGCCCAAGACCCTTCAGCCGTTCACCACCCAAATACTGCAGCAGTTCCCCCCTATAGATCTTGCAGCTGTTCACCTCTATAGACCTTGCAGCAGTTCACAGTGTTATTGCAGCCCAGACTTCTTATGGATCTGCAGCAGGTTGGTCTTAAACCTTACTGGACCTCTGAGATTTGAAAACTTTTCCCTGAACCAATCATCTCATGTTATACAGTTCACCAGTGACCCACAACAGCTTCTTAAGAGGCTCAAACCATCTGTACAGTCCTGCTCCTTTCGGCTGTTCAGTGAAGCTAAAATGGCTCCTTCAAATTATTTCTCCCGGGAGGAAAGCAGCACTAAAGCTTGTTCAGGCCAAAAGACCACCATGTTCTTCTTGTAGTTCAATTTTTTTTTTTTAAGTTCACCGAATTCAGTCCATCAATATGCAGAGACACCTGTGCATTATTCCTGAGCCGACATACATCACTTTAGAGCATCCAAAAACTGTTGAGTTCTTTCTGTATCTGAATGTCACAAGTACATAAGCCTTAGAGACAAAAGATTCCCATTCCCATAATTCTTTCCGCTCATATCTCATGCAATGTTTTTGTCAGTCATTACAAAAATATTGCAAGAATCCCACATACTCCATGTTAATCCCTGGGGCGGCAGCTCTGTTCTGATACACATTCACTTTTCTTAAATGTGTGTTTCAAAGACTTACAAAACTAGCCACTGTCTTTTCCACACCTTTCAGCTGTTTGTTTAGAGCCTTTCATTGTCTCTCACTGCAGGTTTCTGTTTGCAAAAAGCCAGACTTCTCGCTCATGTTAAAAACGTATCCATTTTGTCCATTCAGGCGTCCAGGCTTTTACAGCACAACTTTGCTTCACACTTGTATTTCTGAATGAAACTACATTTGTGCATTAGCCTGTCTATCCACTAGCATTCACATGATTTTTGAAGCTCAATTGTCAAAAAGTCTGACAAAAAAGCCACAATTCAGAACAGCTGAATGGCCCTCTTCTATTGGAGTACCACAATGGGAACATTCAGCTGTACAGTTCTAAAAGTTTGGTTGAATGCTGTTTTGAATATCAACATATTTCTTTGACTCCCATGGTATATCTTTGAACAGCATCACTGAGGTTGACCATTCAGCTGTTCACTTTCTAGTTGTTCTGAAATTCACATAGTGCCTTAAACAAAGAGCTTATTCATCCTGGTTTCTGTTGCCTTATTTTTTTTTTCTCTGTGATTACTCTCTATAACAAACCATTCAGGTGTCCACTATTCATTCATTCTATCCCCAAACCTCTCATCTCAGAACTGCTGGCTTGTATAGACTTTAGTTTGCATCTCCTTCTGTTATTTCTTGAATTCACATTTAGGCAGTCGCTGCAGTTTTCCAGCCGTTGTTGAATATTTCCTGTTCCCTCTCTGTCAAAAGCCCCACCCTTTGGTCACATAACACCACACAGCCAATCAGAGCCTGTCCCTCAGTCATGTGACCCCAGGAGGTCCGTGGATGTGGGTGATTTGGCTGGAGGCACGGGTCTAGGCGGAGGTAACGGTTTGGATTTGCTTCGTCTGGGGCTGTTGGCCGTCCCCCCGTCGCTGTCCGCGTGCTCGGCCGCGATGGGAGGGGCATGCTGGGGTAACCGTGGTAACGACATGGACCCGTGGTGGTAGTGGTAGTGGAGGCGAGGGTTTTGGTGCGGATTGGGCGTGATTCTTGAGGTCATGGCGGAGCTCTGAAGAGGCGGTGTGAAATTCGCCGGTCGTAAATTCTGTATCCTTCTACACTCTTGGCAAATGCGAACGTGACTACAGCTCTGGAGGAAACTGCGAGGAGGAGGTGGGGGTGGGGCTATGAGAGCAGTGGGCGGGGCTACGGCTAAAGCGGGCGGAGCGGTGGATAAGTTCAGCCCCAGTGCCTCGTCCAATAGTCTCTGAGGTCCCGGGCCCAGATCAGGCGGCACAGATCCAGTTAGCGTACCCGTGCCGCTGTACAGTTTGCCGTTACTGAGGCGCATGTCGCGGACCAATCGGATCGGACGGGGGCCGGCCAAAGCCAATCGGGAGGGAGCGCGCAGGATCCCGGCCCCGGAACTGGTGAGATGTCCAAGATGGCGGCGACGGCGAGAACGGGAGCTCTTCTTACACGAGACAGCGTTTCTGAACTCGGTCAACATCTCCTGACAAACGGACACCTGCGGAGAGAAGGGGGGGGCAGAGGAGAGAGCGAGAGGGAGAGAGAGATGGACAAAAAGAGAGGGAGAGAGAAAGAGAGAGAAGGGAAGGGGGTTTAAACCAGGAGCATTTGAGAGAGACTGAAATACAAACTTTAAACTAATCCAAGAATCCCATGCATTTCAGATTAAACTACAGGGTTAGAAGCTTTAACACAGAATAACACCCCATGGAGACACAGGAAGGGCATCTAACACACAGGGAGGGCACCTGACACACCGAGGACAGGAGTTTCTCTAAAACCTTTGGGATATTTTTGGCTTTCAAACATGCTTTTGAGTACCTTTGCTTTGGTGATGATTTATGGACTTAATAACTGCGCCCGATTTTTATCTGTGACATCACAATACAGGGAATATTGAAATATATCTCTTGGTATGTTTTTGCATAGAATGTGTCCCTTAAAATCTTGTCCACAGTCCTTCTTCTCCGTGGTCTTAAATGCCAATATGAGCCTGGGGTATAAAGGCGGTACCTCATCGGTTTCTGCCGAGCGTCGCGTGGACCACACAAACTCCATGATGGCCACAAACACGGAGATGATCAGACCACAGATCAGGACCACGAAGATCCCCCCAATGTTCTCCATCCCCAGACCTGCAAGAACCAACCATGCAGCTGTTAAGACATTAAAGGAACCATGCACATGTTAACAAGACGTAACACCCTCAATGTCAGACTCTTAGACGTCGTAGAAGTCTTATCTAAACCTAGATCTGAACCAGGACAAACCTAAAATAGACTGGTCCTCCTGGCACACTGCAGGTGCTGTCTCTGAGGGTACTCACCTTTGGCGCGGTGGTCCTCCTCTTTGGGACACTGCCCCCCCTCCCACCACCTCCTCTTCAGGATCTCCAGACGGTTGCTCTCCTGCAGCTGGAGGATTCCCAGAGTGATCTCGTCTCTGTATGGAGAGCCTGAGGGACAGAACACGCCGAAGTCTCACGTCACATTGCACCTCTGCTCCTCCTTCTCTTCCTCGTCCCCTTCCTCACCACTCTCCTGCTTTTCCTCCTCCTCCTCCTTCTCTCTCTTCCCTTGCCGCCTGTTCCTTGTCCTCCTCTCTTCCTCCTCCTCCCTCCTCCACCCACTTCTCCTCTCCCTTTCTTTTCCTCATCCTCACACTTGGAGCCTGAGTCTGACTCAGGGCCAGACTCATGCCTCACTACTTTTACTGAGGAGATTTGGAGCTTCATGTCGCCGTAATCCAGTGGTGGAGCCCCTATTAAACTCCATCCCTCCACTCACCCATCTTTCACTCTCTATCTCTCTCCCTCTCTCACCCATCTCTAGCTCTCTCTCACTCATTCTTTTCTTCTCCCTCCTCTCTCTCCTCTCCATTACCCCTTATTCACACTCACCATCTCTCCTCTCATCCCCTTCTCCCACCTCTTTCCTCATCCCTCTCTCTCTTTCACCTTCTCCCTTTATATCCTGCTTTTTTCTCTCTCTCTCTCTCTCTCTCTCTCTCTCTCTCTCTCTCTCTCTCTCTCTCTCTCTCCACCTCTTTACCCTCCTCTCCCCCTCTCTCCTCACCCTCTTCCTCTGCCTTTCCACCCCCTCTCTCCTCTGTCCTCTCACCCTTTCCCTCCCCTTCTCCCTCTGCCTCTCCACCCCCTCTCTCTACCTCTTCTCTCTAATCTCTCTCTCCAGATGCGTGTGAGTGACTTTAGCCATCAGACAGAGGGTTCATCTCCTTCAAGGTAAAACATGATGGAGGTCTGAAGCGCTGACACTAAAGAGGCTCATATTTCAGCGGGTGCTCGTTAGTGTACCCCCTGCTGACGTCCTGCAGCGTTTACATGGCGGCACAAGGGCCCTGTCAGGGACACTACGTCCAGACAGACGGCCCCACCCTGAAGAGGAGGAAGAGAAGGAGGAGAAAGGAGCAGGAGGAGGAGAAGGAGGGGACTGAGACAAAGCCAAAAAAGACAAACTATACAAGCTACTGTCCCCTCCTCCTCCTCCTAGCAGCAGATCAGTTTAAAGCTGCACTGTGTAACTTTTCTGGTGGAGGGACCCTGAGTAATAGTGATGCAAAGGTCAAGTTTACAGGTCAGCTCTGTGGAAAGGCTACCCCCGCTCACAGTAAGAACGCTCGGGCTTTAAAGCAGACATAGGCTTGTGCTTGTGTGTGCTCTATAGTTATGATCTATGACACTTGTGGATCATTCTGTTATAATTTGGACAGTTTAAATCACAATATTGATCTAAAACAATTTAATAAAAGAAACAAGTGCGCTGACTTCTGTGTTAGAAAACTGTGGTGTCCAATGTGGAGCTGATGTTGCCGTAAATTTTATCACAACAAAGCGCCGCATGCTGTGGGCCCCTCCTGTGGACAGCTGCACATCACACTAGAGTAGAGCATTTTTTTTACATTTGGACCAAAATGACGATGCGATGGTGCCCAATCCTACTTGTATCACCGAGTGAGAAAATCAAACTGGACAAAGAAGTGCGTACATCACAGTGGGCGTGTACTGGTGGAGGTGAAAATGGGGGTTGAGTGACAAAATGGCATCATGAAATTAAGCGATAATTAAATAATTTCCTTTCTGGATCAGTAAAATTTCAAGTTTGCTCAAACATGCATGAACCACTCCATGTACAACTTCAGGTGAGTCAATGGTGAGGGGAAACAACAAACTCGTCTGCTTTAAAGGAAATCTATTGAATTGTGTAGACCGAAAAGAGTGATTAAACTTGAAAACCATCTGGAGTAAAGATCTATACTTCCTGACTACATATATGAGTCTAACACAAGGGTCAGGAGGTTGTTATGGCTCATCTCTGTACCACTGGGGGCAGTGTTGGTAGTTGTAAAAGTGCAATACAAATACAGCTGTCCTATAAGGCGACCTAAGGCTTGCCTGTGCAGCCAGTCCCTTCTACAGCCTGTCTGAATCCAGAAGGGTCTGTAATGGCACCATAGAGCATGACAAACCTCCATCCTAACTAGACCTATCACGCTGTCTGGAATCAGGGAGACAGGATACAGCTCCCGACCCTCTCGTCTTTGTGTGTGTGGCTCTGACTGGACAGGTAAAGCTAATTATTCTAGTAACAGTGGCAGGGCTCTCATCTCCAAACCAGAAGAGCCAAGATATATGTACCCTCTGTTTAACCAAGATCACCCCACTGAGATCTGGAGTTTCAGGTCCTGACATCAGCAGAATCCCAAATGTTAGGATGTCTGTGTGGATTTTTCATATTGTCCAGCATTTGATGGATTTTCTCCATAAATCTTTGCACACGTCTCTAAAATCTCTGCACATGTCTCTAAAGGAGAAGCACTGCGTTGTGCACAGTCGACAGGTTGAACCCAAAGGTGTTCAAACTGCAGAAGCACTTCAGTCACAGTAAATGAGTTTTCCCCTCAGAGCACACTGGGACAGCAGCACTTTGTAACCAAACACACAGTATACACTGTCAGCATCTGATTATAAAACATGTTACTGATCACAAACACACAAGAAAAAGTCACTATATGATGCTTTGGGCTCACAGCTGATACACTGTGAAGGTTTGTGCTGAGAGCTGATTGGCTAGGAGTGGTTTGTGCTGAGAGCTGATTGGCTGTGAGGGCGGTCCACCTGCTTCACCTCTCCGTTTGAAAAAAGCAGTTCTAAAGCTGTGCACGTTTCTGAAAACTCATGCATGTGAATACTGGAGATGTGTTTGGGAGAGACAGGTAATAGTTCGACAGATTTAAATAACTATTTCCTCCAAATGCAGAAACATGTCCTTATACGGTCCAGTTTAACCCTGTTCTCACCCAGGGGCATGCCGATGCCGTAGCCCTTGGTATCCAGCAGCCCTCCAATCTGGGTCAGGTTACAGTTGGTACTGCGGTAGTACTCGTTCATAGTACTCTCCATAAGGAAGGCGTACTTGGAGTTGAGGACCCGGGCAATGCCCTCCTCGGTGCTCTTCACAAACACACTGGGCTGTTTGGAGTACATGTAGTTCCACATGCGCTGGTATGTCTGGTACCGAGAGTTCTGGAACAAACAGAAGCAGGAGCACACTCACACACACACTCCTGAACATTGTGCTTTGTTCTTTGTTGGCATTATCTTCCTCTGCGGGTGCCCAAACCTTTTGCCTTGGCTGGCCAGCATTAATAAGCGTTAGCGTGCTGAGAGCTAAACCTGATTATGTTTTGTATATAAAAATTTGAAAGCAATGAAATTGTCATCAGTTATTATGCTTTTTGGGGAATTACCTTATTTGGTCTTATTTGGAACTGCTGGCAGTCTTTTCCATATAAAAGAGATATTCCTTTTATATCTCAGCACCTGTTTGGAGCCAAACTACCTGGAGGGCCAGCTTTGGCCCACGGGCCCCACTTTGGACAGCCCTACTTTAAGGAGTGAACCGGGCATTTTAGGAGTCTGGTCCCAAACAAACTCCTTTTCTATTCTGTATTATGATCATGTAAGGGTGCAGTTTGGGTGCAGTACCATAAAGATGGTCATGGTGGAGCCTCCATGGATGGTGCTGTACTAGATGTTGGGCAGGTCTGTGTGTGTGTGTGTGTGTCTGTGTGTGTGTGTGTGTGTGTGTGTGGGGGGGGGGGGGGGGGGGGGGGGGTATGGTTGTGTGGGTGGTGTTTGGGTGGGTGTATGGGTGCAGTTTGGGTGCAGTACCATAAAAAAAGTCATGGTGGATCCTCCGTGGATGGTGCCGTACTGGATATTGGTCTGGTCAGCGAGGTCGTCCGCAGACTCGATGGGGACCTCCATCCTCTGAACGGTCAGAAACGCTGCAAGATTTGCCGTGTACGAAGAGATGATGATCAGAGTGAATGCCCACCTGAGAGAGAAAGTGAAAGAGAGGAGAGGATAGAGAGAGAGAAACAGAAGAGAGGGAAAGGGGAGAGAAAAAGGTTGGAGAAGAAGGAGAGGAAGGAGCAGAGAGTGGGAGAGTGTAGAAAGAGGATAAAGAAATAAGCAGCAGAAATAAGACAGAGAGAGAGAGAGAAGGAGACAGAGGAAAGGGAGAGAGAGAGGAATAGGAGAAGGGGAGAGAGAGGGAGTTAGGAGAGGGTGAGCGAAGGACAGAGGGAAGAAGGGGAGAGAGGAAACAGTGAGGGGTAGATAGAGAGGAAGAAAGGGAGATAAAGGAGGAAACAGTAAAAGAAAGTGCAACGTGCAAAAGAGGAAGAGAGGACGAAAGAGGAATAGAGGAATTGAGAGACAGACAGACAAAGAGAAATAAAGCTAAAATTAAAAAGTATAATGAGTTTGTGGAAAAGGAGGGCATCGCCTCATGACATCAGCAGGTGGTGCCCGGAGCTGTGCAGAGGGAGATAAATAGATAATAAATAAATCAGACACATTACTGGCTCATATGAGTGAAACAAAACACAAAATAAAAAAAAAAACAGGATCTTAATGAGAAAATATTCATAATTTTAAATCAGAAAAAAAGACCTTAATTATCATCAAAAACTAAAAGTAATGTTCCAGTCTCTTCCTCTCTCCCTCTTTCTCTCCTCATCTCTCCCCTCCCTCTCCCCCCTTCTCTCTCCTCCCTCCTTCTCTCTCTCTCTCTCTCTCTCTCGCTCCTTTCTCTCCCCTTCCATTTCTTTCCCATCCCTCTCTCTCCTCTCTTTTCTCTCCCTCTTTCCAACCTCTCCCTCTTTCTCCCCCTCTCTCTCACGCTCACCCTCCCTCTCCCTTCTCTCCCTTCTCTCTTCTCCTCCTCTCGTTCCCTCTCTCCGTCCCTCTGTCTGTGGTTGGGGCAGAGCAGATGGGGCTCAGTGGGACAGTTGGATTGTAATTCATTAAAACCAAATTAAAACACAAACATCAGCGTGTGTTTATGCAGCTCTAGCTCCACTTTACACGTTTATTCGTCTGCCTCATGTTTCATTTCAATAAAACAAACTCACTTATTTCATTTCTGTTCCGAAAAACAAAACAAAACAAAAAACTCAAAAAGATGGTTTGATTTTAGGACTGGAACAAACTGGAGTAGACAGAACCTTGGACTGGATTGAACTGACTTCAGACTAAATCTAAGACTGGACTGGACTTGACTAAGCCTGGGGCAGGACTTTGGTCTGGACCTTTGTCTGTACCTTGCACCAGATCTTGGGGCTCTGGAGGTTGTGTCATTTCCTGCATTCTAGTGCATTTTATATGTTATACAACCTACAAAATCATGTATTTATTGTCATCCATCTTGGCCTTCCTTTGAATGTGAACAGACCAGAAGACCACAGTAAGAAAAGTCCCATTTTTGAATGACTTTAAGTATTGGACACTGTTTGTTGTAGTGGTCTGCGGTGGTCAAATATCGACTTAATAAATAACCCATAGTCCAGTAGAATCCCTTTTCCTAAATGTTTTTTCCTCATTCAAAGTGCAGAGGCTTTAAAGAGCCGGATGTGGCCCTGTGGACAGTGGTTGTAGACTCCTGATCTGGACATTGGACTTGTCCTTCAGTCTAAACTCTGACACTGAGAGTCTGAAATGGATTTAATGTTTTTCAACAAAAAGAAGTGAAACTCTCAAATAATCCAAAGAGACAAGGTCAACAGGAACCAGCAGGAAATATCCTCTAAAAGTGGAGGAGGAATGTTCAGTGACTCAACACCAAACACACACACATACACACCCACGCACACACACACACACACACCTACGCACACACACACACACCTACACATACACACACACGCACGCACGCACACGCACACACACACACACACGCACACACACACGCACACACGCACACGCACATACACACATGCACACACACGCACACACACACGCACACACACCTACACACACACGCACACACACCTACACACACCTACACACGCACACACACCTACACACACGCGCGCACACACGCGCACACACACACACACCTACACACACACACCTACACACACACGCACACACACGCACACACACACACACCTACACACACGCACACACGCACACACGCACACACACACACACGCACACACACGCACACACACACACACACACACACACACACACACGAACACACACACACGCACACACACACCTACACACACACCCCTACACAAACACACACACACACACACGCACACACACGCACACACACACCTACACACACACACACGCACACACACACACACACGCACACACGCACACACACACACACACACACACACCTACACACACACGCACACACACACACACACCTACACACACACATACACGCACACACACGCACACACACGCACACACACACACACACACCTACACACACACACACACACGCACACACACGCACACACACGCACGCACACGCACACACACACACACACACGCTGGCACAGACTATTAAACACATGAAACACCGCCGAGCTCAGTATGAGCACAAGTCACTTTTACAAGTCCTGTCTACATCATCAGAGTAATCACATAACCCGATAATCAGATCTGATTTGGTGTGTGTTTACAAGAGAACTCCGATCATCACAAACACCTGGTGACACGTGTCTGTGAATCAGGTAGATTAAGTTAATCTTTACTCAGCTCCTTAAACTGCTCCCTCTGTGGGCAGGATTTATGTTAAGATTTCCATCAAATGTAAAATGTCAAAAGTTTGTCCAGATGACTCCCAATGAAGCATTTTCTACACTTAAGCTTAACTGTAATGTTCTTTTAGAGGAACTGTTCTATTTCGAAGACAAAGTACAATTAATTTTATAATCACTCTTTCTGTCTTTACGTTTTCTCTCTCAGCTTTGTCTTTGCTGTGTTTGTTTGTCTTTTTTTTGCTCATTTCCTTGGCTGTGACATGTAGATGATGTTAGAGACTCACATAACCAGGCTCTGTTTAGACTGACGTGTGACCTTCTGAACTCTCCACATCAGTTTGGAATTGAACCAGTGACTGGAGCGTTCAAACAAATACTTCACACTGATTGGTGGAAGCTTCACAACTGCGAACAAACCGAAAAATGTAACTTTGATTATATTCAGTTGAGAGAAAAACGCAGACATCTTTCCCTCCACAAATGCACAAAGAGCTTCCCTCTGCATGTTTTTCACAAGCTAAATAGACTGTATTTACACTAAAACAGGCTGTTTTGATTCGTTAGGTGTCGGCTGCGCTGTGATCGGTCAATCTGTCATAAGCAATGTTTCAGCCGGAGCTGGAACAAAATGGATTCTCAAGAGTTTGTGAACTCACAGAAATTGTGAGAATTCACCCTTGCCCGGTTAACACATAACCTGATGTTTAGAGCCTTTTACCAGAGTATGCCCAGTACTATTCACGTACCAGACTCCGCTGACACAGCGCGTGGACAGCGCTCGGGGCATGACCTCTGACCCCTGCTGCATGAACCCGCCCACAGGAAACCACAAGCTGTTCCCCAGAGAGTATTGATTCTCCACCACGTCCTGTCTGTGCTGCGAGCAGGGGTGAGGATTGTACCACTCGTAAGGACTCAACCTGCAACAAGACCAGAGAGAGACTGGGGTTAGTCCTTGGTTTAGTCCTGGTTTATTCCTGGTCTAGTCCTGGTTTAGTCCTGGTCTAGTCCTGGTTTAGTCTTGGTCCAGTACCTGGCTGCGAGGAAGAGCACACAGGACACAGCGAGGTAGGCAAGGAGCATGAAGAGCCACACGGCCGGAGAGAAGGGGTCCAGAAAGGAGAAGTACCCGGGCTTGCGGCCCTGAGAATGAAACAAAAACAAAAGAAAATGTGATTATAAAAACAGGTCCAACAGTAAGTGTAAGGACCAAGACTTCAGCTGGACTCTGGGATCAGCCTGGGTCTTTTTCATGCAAAAAGGTCCAGCCCTGTCAGTAATGTATGTGTTTAGAACAGACACAAGACTTTAAAGGAAGAAATGTGACTATTTTCTGTGGGGCTGTCGGCCTTTAGTCATTTAGTCAATTAATCGGTCGATGGAGTCTTAAGACCGCCACACACTACAGGATTTTTCGGTCTTAAAAATTTTTTAAATGTGCAACAAAAAGCGCACAACAGACATGAGAAGAATCTTATGAGACTTAAAATCTCCGATTGCAACGACTGTAGCGGTATTTGGCTGCAGATCACAGGCTGTAAAGTTGTGAGCGCGATCGCTTCAGCTGTTTTCTGTCTACAGTAAAACCACTCGCACTGAGACTCTTAAGTGTTAAAAAGATCAGAGCACTGCACTTACAAGTCAAAACTGAGTTATTATTATTTGTGAAATGTGGTGCAATACTTCAGATACATGATTTTAATGCATAAAAGGATAAAGTCCACAGGAAGTAGAGTCACTATCACTAATCTGTAGCTTCACCTCGATCCATGCGCTGTGTGGATGTAAACAGACACACGTGAGGAACGTCTCTGGACTTTTTACTTTTAAAGAACCCCTCAAACTGGATTAACAGCTCTGTTTTTGGACTGGGTGTCAATATTTGTGGAGGACAAATTCTATGGATAATGTGGATGTGATGTTGCAGTTTAAATGTACAACTTTACGAGAGGTGAGGAATAATTATTTTCACTATTTTGTTTGTATCTTGTGTCTCTGTGTCCGTCACTCCTCTGCCCCTGACGCTCTGTTTTATTGGCTGTTGCCGTAGCGTTGCTGATGTTTAGTGGTTATGATATGACAGAGAAGCTCAGAGTCACACTGACACCATACAAATCCCAGCCAAAATCAGGCAAATTCTCTAGTAGTGTTTAGACGATAAATTGGTCGATGGATTCTTCATTGACCAAAATGTGCATTAGTCTATTAATCGTGTTATTTCGATGATTAGGATTCCTATGGGACACAGCAGAAAGGAGAAATGAGCAAGAGAGCTGAAGATTTTGTATTTTGTTTTGTATTTATAGGTTCCTCTGACCTTCCTCAGGTTTTTCTATTTAATAAGATAAAATAACACACTCAGTCAGACACAAGAGTTCAGTCCTAGTTCATGATTTCAGTCCTAGTTCATTGCAGGTCAAAAAAACAATAACAAAAAAAAAACCAAAAAACAACATGCTCAATCGGCTGAAAAGGCAGTGTTCTTACAAATGCATTTGTACTTAAGGCCTTTTTTTGGCATTCACAAAGCGTTTTCTTAACTCAAAATGTTCTTCTGGAAGAACAAATCCTACGGACAGTCAGGAGCACTCATACACACAAAAATTCTAATATTTTAACTTTTATAAAATTCTAATTCCTCCATGATTATAAGATATATACTTTCAAAAATGATTTCTTATAAAAATATTACTATGTGATACAATGACATTTTTACGAGGAATTGAGCATGTGGTCTATTTGGAGAGACTTTATAAAGGCTGCAGTTCTGCTGTGGCAGTCCCAGCCCCAATGCACTCTATATGACCCCCTGAACAGAGGGTCTGGCATTCTCTTTCATGAGGCCCATTATGATGAAAAACTTTGGTCTACTTTTGGTTTATAATGAAATGAAACTGGGACAAAGTATGTGTTACAATGGTGCACAGGCTTAGAGCACACACAGCCAAATGGAGAGTTTATTATTCTGACGGAGAATCGACACAGACATGATCAGATTCAACATTTGTGGATTTTCACAATGTTTTTAAGAATTTCCTCATCTGTTCATTTATGCAGAATTTTTGTCAAATGTGTGAAAGTGTCTTTAGCCTGTCAAATGGTTGTCATTGTGATGACAAAACATAAAAAAAAAGAATTGAAAGACAAACACACAGGGCTGAACAGCGTTGGGGATAAGAGGGTAAACTGGAGTTGCTTTTCCCAACATTACATCATCCACCGGAACATTTCACCATTAATCATCCACCATGGTCCCTGCTCTGGTGTTTGGTCTCTGGTCCTGGTCTGGTCTCTAGTCTCTGGTCTGGTCTCTGGTCCTTGGTCTGGTCTCTGGTCTGGTCTTTAGTCTCTGGTCTCTGTCTGAAATCATTGGCTGTGATTGTCAAACAGACGTGAGGCCAAACACAGCTTTGATTCTGATCCTTTTAAACGATTTGAGTCGTTTTTTGCCCAAAAATTCCTCCGCTCAGTGTCTCTCCTCTCCCTGTGTCCCCTCTCTCTCTCTCTCTTCTCTGTGTCTTCTGTGTTTCTCCTCTCACGTTCTTGTTCATTTGAGCTCCAGCCCAGACACAGGGAAAGCTGTTGTTTATTATTCTCAGATGGTGCTAATATGCCAAACACAAACGCATTCCCTATTTAACATGCCCTTATGTTGTTCCATATGTTTATCAGAATTGAAGTTAATCAGAGTATCAGAGCTCATATTATGTATTTTCCAGGCAACTTCAACAGCAGAGCTTCACTGGACTACATTAGGTCTAAGGGTGGTGGGTTCACACACACCACATCAAAATCAGGGCTAAACTAGGGCTTAACCTGGAACTAAACCAGTGTAAACACAAACACACATAAATTAAGTTTAAAGCAGGTCTAAAATGAAACAAAACCATGGATAAAATAGTTCTAGTAATGACACAAAGGTGCATTGTGTGACTTTTCTGGTGGAGAGTCCGTCAAATGCTTTTCTCCATGGAGGTAAAGCAAATGCTTTATCTGGAATGTTTCACAGTAGATACCACAGCAAGCATAAAGGTATCTTCATGGAGACCAAACCAGGCCAAGTTACAGGTCAGATCTGTGGAGAGGTGACCCCGCTGACAGTCAGAATCCCTGTTTTTGTAGGTATCTTTGAGCTCTAAAACCAACTGTAATTGAATAAATGTAAGGCAGAGCTGTTTAATGTCATACAGTGGAACATTGCAAGTAAAGCAATGACATATCCATAGAGACAAGCAGGTGAACGACCCCCATCTGAAAAGTTACACAGTGCACCTTTAAATATATCTCATCAAATAGCAGAGGAACCCACGTCCCACTGGATGCAACCTGTGCCCCGCAGTTTGAGAAACACTGAGTTAGAGAAACACTACTCTCAGTGTTTCTCAAACTGCAGCCCGTGTCCCGCAGTTTGAGAAACACTGCTCTCAGACTGAGGGCCAGGGGCTCCTTTTGTCAATAACAATGGCAGTGAGCCCAAAGCTGTGAATTCTGTCAGCTATTAAAATGCAACCTGCCTAAAAATAAATAAAAATAGGAATAAAAAACTTTTGTATCACAACTCACATTTACCAGAAGTCAAATAAATAGCGTTAAAAGAGTGTTCACATACAGAGCGATGTGTGTATGGAATCTACCTCCAGATGAATAGTCTCACTGTGTCTCAAAGAAAAAAGTCATTTGCGTTAAAATCGTAAAACATAAAATGAACAACCAATTAAAATTCAAATAAGTTAAAATAAAGACTACATGATTATTTGTATATCTAGAATACTTTAGTTGGTCTTGTTTTAATACGTATTATGCCTCAAAGTTAGCATTAGCATTAGCACTGAGACACAAATCTCTCCCTTTTAAAAAGTGTATTTGTGTACTTTTTAACATGTTGTCAGTAGGGATGTAACAATAGCAAAAATATTCTGATATCGTATTGTCAAAGGTCTCACAATAATATCGTGGGCCATCACAATATATCAAATTACAAGTCTCTTCTCTTAAGTGAACAGATATGGTGCAGAAATAGCTAAAAAAAAACAACAACAGAGGACTACATAGACCATGATCCTTTGCTCCATTTCAGTGCAGATTACATGAAGAAATAACTGTTCTAAGCACTTTTAAATCTTACTTCTTTGGGTTTAAGTCTCGTCAAGGCATTTTAAGAGGAAAAAGATTTTTGTTGCCTCCACAAAATATGACATGAAAATACCGTACCGAGACATTTGGATATCCTTACATCCCTAGTTGTTAGTAATATCATATATATATAGCTCAAATATTTATTCATTTTAGCACAACTCCGCATACGTGTGGGTGCTGGGTATTGTTGCGCACAAAGCCTTTTAACTTTAGAAGTTTTAAAGTATTACTGAAACAATTCTGGACATCAAATGCGTTGAACCAACTATCTCTGATGAAGCTATGAATGCAGTGAATTGGATATGGCCTAAGGATAGACAGTATGTTATGACTTGAAAGTATTTAATCATTTTGTACTAATGAACTTGTATATGTTGTCAGAGAAGGTACTGAAAGATTGTACTATTTGAATTATATAAGTATATTTATCCATTCTGTATTAATGAACTTATATATGGCTGAAATGTAAATATTTCTATGATAATGGGGTTCCTATCAGTAAACAAACAAACACTCCATCCGAGTCTTTTGCACTTCTGATCTGTGTGAGTGAATGCAGCTTTGGCAGTTATTGTAAAATGAGCTGCTGCAACAATGGAATTTCCTGACGAGTGTCATGTGCCTGAGCGAGCGAGAGGCTTTGTGTGTGTGACATGTTCTGACGGGTGCACGACACCGGTCCAAACATGTACACATAATATTCACATTCTGACAGACGTGTGGAGGAGCGTCTGAGTCACCACAGCAGAGGAGAGAGGAGAGGGAGAGAGAAGAGAAGGAAAGGGGAGGTGAGGTGAGAGAGAGGGGGGTGACAGAGGAGAGAGGTGAAGGAGAGGGAGGAGAGAGGGGTGAGAGGAACAGAAAGGGAGGAGAAAGGGGCAGAAAAAGAGAGGGGGTGTAGAGGGAAGGGAGAAAGCTGAGGGGGGCAGAGAGAGGAGGGATTAGAGAAAGAGAGAGGGGGAAGAGGCGAGCGAGAAAGGGGTGAGAGAGGGGAAGAAAAAGAGGAGAGAGAGCGGTGGGGCAGAGAGAGAGAAAGAGTGGTGAGAGAGAAAGAAAGAGAGGGGGATTGAGGGACAGTGAGAGACGGGGAGAGACAGGGGGTGACAGAGGGAGAGAGTGCAGGTGGTGGGGCAGAGAGAGAGAGGAAAGAGGGGGGAAAGAGAGAGGACAGAGGAGGAGAAATAATGAAACATACGGTGCAGTGAGGACCTGTCACGTGTGTCACGAAAGTCTAAATTTAACCTTGTGTTTCAGACCAAACCTCCTGAGGAACTCTGGACCTCCACCGGATGATTTCACAAAGACACAAAGAAAGAAGGTCAGTGATCAAAACTTGTCTCCATGGAGATTTTAAAACTTTACTTGGAATGTTTTACAGTATGGCATTAAAAGTTTCTTGCATTTATTTATTTACAGGTGTACATGTTTATTGCTTAAGACGTCTTTGGAAAACATGTATCCTGGCTGTGAGTGGGCTCGCCTCTCCACAGATTTGACCTTTAACTTGGCCTGAGGGTGTCACATGTTTGTCTCCGTGGAGATAACGTCATGTATAAATGAGGGATTACATGTTTAATGGAATAAGTGGAACATTCCAGGAAAAGCAATAACATCACCATGGAGACAAGGAGCAGAGCCTGCACCAGGAAAGTTCCATAGCGGGTCTTTAAATCTAAGGTGAAGGGATTGTGAGGGAAGCTAAAGTGAGGCTAACAAGATCAGCTGCTATTTCATTATTAAGATGAGATGTGTCAGTGAATGTGATTTGAGCTGAGGCCACCTAAATGAGTCTGGTGACAGAGGATGGAGTTTAAAAACACAGAGGAGCACTTCTAAAATACCACCTGATGATGTCACCAGGTGTAACCGAGTGTTGAGAGCTGAGCAGAGGGAGACAGACGAAATGTGCAGGAAACTGAAACGTGTGAATGAAACAAACACAACTGCAGGGATATTTCTGAGGAGGACACTACATTATAACAGGATTAAAGCCTCACTTCGGGACATTTCCTCACATTAGAACAGGATTAAAGCCTCACTGCGGGACATTTCCTCACATTAGAACAGGGTTACAGAGGGAGAAGACTAGAGGAACATAGGTGCTTTAAAGCAGCAATTCTTAATCATATGTTAAGAAAGTAGGGCCACGAGCACCTCCAGTCAATAGAATATAATGCATTTAATATGAGATTGGGCCCCAGGTTACTTCGTACAGAAAATGGTGGGCCCCAAGATTAAACAGGTCAAGCACCTGTGCTCTAAAGGGCCTGCAGCTAATTTGAATTTCCTCTTGTTAAGAGAAACGCTCTGTACATCATGCAGAGTTTGGGAAAAGCTGCTAAATAAGAAAAGTAGAGACTGGGCTTAGACATAATAAATTAATTTTACTGCATTTCCTCAGATAATAACTAACACATAGATACATAGATACTGACAGGAGAATCATGGGAAACCAACTCTGACACTGTCCCAGACACCAGATTTTTTGTCATAGTGCATCTTCGAGAGACAAAAAAAAAAAAAACTAATAGTGGAAGTGATATGAGAATTATAAGCAAACAACTGCAGGACACTACCCCAGACAGTTGTTTCTGTGTCATTGTGCAACATCACAGAGGCACAAAGGACAAAGTGTGTGGAGCATGTTTGTGACTCTTGGTTTAAAATCATGTACAGGCTCTTTAAAGATGGGATATTTGACTGCTATGGGGTATTAACTGTAACACGTAACATATTTACATCACCATGTTCCCTTTTATTTCCTGAAAAAAACATATTAGCACATTTTATGTTTCACTTTCGTTTTTCACACTCCCCCTTCAGAGTGCAACACACAACACAATCAGTATGCATCTCACTAGTGAAACTACTGCACATCACGTCAGGATTGTCAAGTTGCACTTTTGTATCATGTTTAATTTTTTTATATATTTATGAGAATTGTCGTGTGTGAGCCTTGTACAGCCTCATACTGCTACCTGTAAGGAGGGTTTGAATAGGGCCCTGGAAAGATCACGAGATAGTCAAACATGCATGTATGACATCTAAAACCTTTTCAGGTTCCCTTTTTGATGAGGGAACAATGCTAAACATTGTAAAAAGCTAAAAATAATCTATTTAGCATAAAAGCCCCTCTTTAAAAGTCCTTGTGGTGAGCATGGCTCCCTGATATTGTGTCTGAGCTATAGTTTCCATGTAGTTTTGAAAACGCCGCCATAAAGACGAGTTATGAGGCCCCATAAAACAGGAGCAGTCACACACATAAATCTGTCAGCAGAGGGCAGCAGAGGGCACCAGCAAGAATAAACATGACGAGACTGCCAAAGAAGTCAATGTGCGTGCTATAAATGTGCTACGCTAACACCAGCGCAAGGATCCGCGCTAAAGCTACACCCGCAAATGCTGGTTTCTATCAGTGACAAGCTCCATCCCCCCACTGTATTTATCCAACCACACCACAACACCCGGGAGGGCATCTGACACACCACAACATCTGCACATTAACTATAGACATGTGAAGTGCCTCCATCTCAGTCTAACACTACAGGGATACAGGAGGATGGGAGGGCATCTGACCAGTGGCACAGTGTAGTTGCTCAAGGCCCCGGTGCAAGTCTGGCACCCCCCTCCGTCCAACTAGGAAACTGTGGACACAATTTGGGACAGTCGTTCATGTTCGACAGTCGTTTATACTGAGGTGGAGTTAATATGATTAACTTAGATTCAGGAGCTGGACCATGCCTCAACCTCCTCACCAGCCAACCGCAGCTCATCTGGACCACGCCTTCAATTACCCAGAAGCCCTATTTATACAGCCTATCCCGACAACACCGTCAGTGTCAGCTCTCTCGACTCGGGCTGCGAACAACCCGTCAGATTCAAACACAGACCTGTCACATGTTTCCTAGTTCCTTCCAGTTCGCAAATTCCTCATGCCGCGACACATCCCACGAGAATCTCATCCAGGGATCTGCAGCCGGAGGATCTTCCATCGCATGTCCGCTCTGCGGTAAGAACCGCCGGCAGGCGCTCCAGCCCACGGCCCGCGCCGGCCAGCGAACGCTCCAGGCTTGCGCCTACACAACGGACCTCCGTCTCCAAGGAGTGCCGCGTGTCCACCGTCACTATCTCTGTAGCTGGCAGTATCCATGGTTTATCCTCGTTGTCCTCCTAGGCCGCCTCCCCCTCCTACTTTAGGCGTTCGGCGCAGCCCAACTCCCAGTGACCACAGCATTCGGCGCGGCCCCGGCCTCCAGCGACTACGGCGCTCAGCACGGCCCAGCCCCAGCAACCACGGCATTCGGCGCGGCGCGGCCTGGCATCCAGCGACTATGGCGTTTGGCCCGGCCCGGCTTCGGCAACCATGGCATTCGGCGCGGCGTGGCCTCCAGCGCCGGCAGCCCGGCCTCCGGCGCCCACGGCGTTTTGCACCGCCTGGCACCCGCCTAACCCTTCAGGCTGACAACACATCAGGACAGGACCTTCAACCGTTTAGGTCAAGAAGATAACCCTGGCGCTCTGAAACGAGATGAACGAGCTTCCGGCTTCCCGCCACGGTTCCCGCGCACAGCTGCTGACGTCATCACTCCCACCTCTCCTCTACTACAGTCTCACAGCTCCCCCTGTGGGAGGCTAAGTAGCATCACCACCAGTGGCCGGTAAATATCTTCTGTCTACTGTGCAGTCTTCTCTGAATCCCCTTGCATCCATCTCAGCCTGATTCCACAGCCCCCCCTAGAGGGGGCAGGTTGTTTCTCCCCCCGTGCCTGCTCCCTCAGTGTTAGACCTCGATTAGGTCACTCCGTTCGTCTTATCCCTGTCTCGCAGGCTGCACAATTCCCCATGCACACGCATCTTCTCTCCATTGTTTTTCTCTTTTTCAGTCATCATGAGCTAGATGGCTTCTCGTGCTCTACCCACAACAGGCAGAGCCTCTAATTCGTTTCCCCTCTTCTGCTCTATCCCTTTCCCCGCAACCCCTTCCCTTACCCAACACCCAAATGTCATTTCTCATGTTGTTGCACAGCCTACAAAGTCACCACGCCCACTTACACTATTCTCGTTATCACTCCAAAATGTCATACCGACACATTCGATTGCTTAACCCGTCTCTACACCTGCACACTACGCCATCTCGGTATTTAACCTCTCCTACCGACTTGCATCTGCCCATTCTAGCTCATGCAACTCAGGCTAGCTCATGCTATTCCAACACATGCTAGCTAAGCAGTCTCTATACCCGCTCTCTGCTATTCCGATATTCAGCACCCGTCGACTCGCGTCACTCACTCTATTCCAGCTCAAGCCAATCATGCAATTTTGACGTACGGTAGCCGTCTTTACACCTACTCGCCATTAACTCATATTCTGGCCCTTGCTGTCTCACGCTATTATAGCTCGTGCAGCTCCCGTCATTCATTACATGCTAGCTTAAGCCGCCAGTAACCATGTGTCATGCTATACAGCCCCTCCCAGCGCTGCCCTCACCCGGGTTACACCATCTCGGCTCACCACCTCTTACCCAATCGAGAATTCTGCCATCGATGTCAGCTCACGACTTCTCCACTGTTCTATCCTCATACACGTCCTCAGCGATGCTCTGGCCATCTCGCCCTCACCTCCCCCTGCTCATGCTACATCATTGTAGTCCTTCATCATTCTCTCCTCATGTTGCGATGTATACTGTCTCCACATTCGCCCTCTCTCATCCATCCAGCGTTCAACCCGTAGCCGCCCCGCCTACACCCCCAGCATGCACCTCCACCCTCAGGTCCTCGGCCGACCCCCAGCCTTCCCACAGGTTCCAAGCCGACCAACCCACGACAGGTCCCCCCCCTCTCTCTCCTGACCCACGACGCCCCCCCCGACCCACAACGGGTTCCCCGTTCTCTTTCTCCCTGACTCACGACGGGTCCCCCTCTCGTCTCCCTGACCCACGACAGGTCTCTCTCCTTCCCTCCCTCTCTCCTGACCCACGACGGGTCCCCCTCTCTTCTCCCTGACCCACGACAGGTCTCTCTCCTTCCCTCCCTCTCTCCTGACCCACGACGGGTCCCCCTCGCTCTCTCCTGACCCACGACGGGCCTCTCTCCTTCCCTCCCTCTCTCCTGACCCACGATAGGTCTCCCTCCTTCCCTCTCTCTCCTGACCCACGACGGGTCTCCCTCCTTCCCTCCCTCTCTCCTGACCCACAACGGGTCTCCCTCGTTCCCTCCCTCTCTCCTGACCCACGACTGGTCTCCCTCCTTCCCTCCATCTCTCATGACCAACGACGGGTCTCCCTCCTTCCCTCCCTCTCTCTCGACCCACGACGGGTCTCCCTCCCTCCACTCCCTCCCCTTGACTCACGACAGGTCTCCCTCCCTCCCCTCCTTCCTCTCGACCCACGATGGGTCCCCCTCTCACTCCCCCGACCCACGACGGGTCTCATCCCTTCGACCCTCATTGCATAATTCAGCAAGTCGAGCAGTGCTTCCTTCACCTGCAGGTTCCCACGCTTGCCATCCGCACCCATGCTGGAGCACACACACATCAGTTTTATCATGATCACCTTTGACAACCATCCGTGCCAGCGCGTGCAACCCCAACATCTCCACTCCAGAGAAGGTCCAGCTTCTCCGTCAGGGGAGAAGACCCTCCACACCACAGTCTCTCCACATCACTCCTGACTCTTTCTTCATTTCACCTTCACAACGCAGCTCCAGTTTCTCCAGCGTTTAATCTCCGGCAGTAGTTGGCTTCCGCGTAGCTTCCAGAGCCCTCGAGTTGCACAGTTAGTCTTCAGCTTCATCGGCACTTCGCCCTAACATTCCACCATTCTTTGGGGGTCTGACTAATCCAGAAGGGAGATTCCCATTCATTCTAACAATAATAGATCAGTCAACACCATCTACAACATAATACCTTTCCTCCAGCAATTGCAATTCCACAACCCACTTCAATCTCCAGGAATAAGTTGTCATTCAGGACATTCCAACCCTGGACACCGAAATCCTATTGCCTTCTACCACCTGCTCTCATGAAATTAAGATTCTCGACATTAAACTCTAACTCCCTCCCTCCCACCCCGTCTCTCTTCCATCCTTCAGCCCGAAGACATCATTGTTAAGGAGGGGGGGTTCCGAATCAGCTGGGTGACCATTTTGGATTGGAGACAGAGCCCCCACCCTGAGTCTCCCCCCAGCCATCACATCTATTCACTGTCAATAAATATCTTTATCGTATTTCATTGTTGTGGCGTGGTCCTTGCTAGTGAATCTGTACTGGGGAGGGGGGCCAATCGCTCGTGATGGGCCCTCAAAGTGCCGTGGGCCCCACTGAATGCTACGCCATTGTATCTGACACACAGGGATATGGAAAATTCTGAAGCTTTTATCAGGCTCAATTTACTGAAAATCCTCCTCTGGCTCTTGTCTCCTCACAGATTCAGCTCTGGGGGGACAGGGCCTTCATCCTCCCCTCTCCATCTGTTCTCTCCCCTCTCTCTCTCTCTCTTTCACTCCTCACCTTCGTCTCACCCTCCTCATCCTTGGGAACCTTCCCCCTGGACATTCAAAACACTTCAACTCTTCAAAATCCCACCTCCTCAGCAATTCTGCCTTAAAGACAAGGCATTATGCTTATAATTATGCTTCTACCATCTTATAACATTTTCCCCTCATCAAAAACACGCATGTAGAGGTTTTAGAGTCATCCATGCATGTTTGAGTAATCTAGGGATCTCTCCAGGCCCTGTCCAAACCCTACGGTCAACAGTTCGATCCTGAACATGACTCCGCCCACAACTTCACAAACTTGATGCGATGTGCACTACAGTAGTTACAATAGTCATTTATTCCGTTATGTTAGTGCTCTGAAGGGGGAGTGACTTAGTGCAGAGAGAAAAGGGAGGGGAAACTTACAAAACATGTTAATGCGTTATTTTCAGTGAATAGATCATTTTCAAAACAATAAAAGAGACATGGTGATCTAAATGTGAAGAAGAAGAAAGCAAGAAGAAAGAAAGCTGCTCATACAAAGGGAAAGTTTTTATATTTATTCCATAAAAAATGCTGGTCCCTTTTTCCTGAATCAAGAATATGAAATTAAACACTTATGTCAGATGTAATCTACTTGCCCGATGATAACAAATGACTGATAGACTTGGGTAATGTCTTATGTTGTCTGTATCTGAGACTCTGAGTCTGAAATCTGTTGTTTGCAATTTGTGCAATTCTGCATTATTCCCTGTTTGAAGAATCTGTTTCTGAGTTATTCCCTGCCTGTTTTCTAATTACAGAGTTTCCCAGTTTTGGAGGATATTTTAGATCACATTATATAATCATATCTTCCTTTGCTGTTTATCAGCCTGATTTGTCATATTAAGCTTTTCCTATTGAAGGACACTTTCTGCTGAACTGAACCAAGGCCTTTGCATTTGACTGCATTCTTTTGTGTTGCATTTGGGTCCAAGTTGCCTGCGTGATAAATGTTATATGATGTACAGTGTATATTGTGTTATATATTGTGTTGTGTGGACATCTCCTGTGGCTCACTTTTGAGTCAGTGGACAGTGACACAGAGAGAACCATGACCTGATGAAGATCCACTGATCCAGATGTTCATTAAAGGCAGTAAAACACTAACAAACGTTAACATGCATTCAGCTAGTTTACTTTACTCACTGCTATGAATTTGTGGAGCTTAATGATTGTGGTAAAGTAAGAGTTCAAGACGAAAAAAGCACATTACTTGTCAATTAGACTCAGGTCAATTTGAATGAGACAAGTAACCAACAATGACGTAGAGTCCAGCTCCATTTCCCAGTCTGTTCCGGTCCTCCTTTTGCTCCCTCCCTGTTCCTCCTACAGCTGTCACTCATTCCTTCATCATCCCAGGGCAGTCTATACACTCCCTCTGTTCAGTCAGTCTTTGCCAGTTTACACCTCTGCACCTGTTTTGTTTCTTCCAGCATTTTTTGAGCCCTAAGTGCGGGGGCCTTGATTGAGTTCACATGGAATGACCGAGCGATATTATTTTATTCTTACACATGTTACGAAGTGTTTTGAACTTAAACTGAACAAAAGTTTTGCTAGTTTTTTTTCAAATAAATATTCAAAATCCTTGTGTACCTGATGCAGATCTAAATGGCATTATTGTAGAGTAGAACCTGTTTTTACTCTAATTTGTGTCTATAAGTAACATTTTCTTACTCAATTCAAAGCAATCAGTTTCCATGGCTTGATGAACTTACTCTTTAAGTAAAGGTTATTACTGATTTGAGGAACTGCCTGATTAGTTGGCACAGCTTCACAACATGAGTTCTATGAATGAAAACTAAAGTACACTTAACTTGCCGTGCCTAGTTGGATGAAAGAGGAATTTACTGCACATGACACTGAGGAATTACTTGTGAGTTCAGTTTTAAAGTCAAAGTCCGCTTTAGTCAGATTTTCAAGGCAATCGGTTTCCTAGATTTTTAAAGTAAGGTCTATTTATTAGATTTTACAGTGTATACATTTTGTAATTGGCGGCACGGTGGCTGAGTGGCAACACTCATGCCTCACAGCAAGAAGGTTACGGGTTTGATCCCCGGGTCGCCCTGGCCTTTCTGTGTGGAGTTTGCATGTTTCCTCCCCGTGTCTGGATGGGTTTCCTCCGGGTACTCCAGTTTCCCCCCCATCAACCAAATACATGCAACACCCCTATGAACAGTAAACAATCAAGGAATTCCTCCCTCTTGTGGGATCACCACCTGCAGAGGGGTTCATAGGGGTCTGGATCTGGTGCACAGAATAATGGGCAGCGTGCTGCCCCTGTGACCCAGCCGGATTAAGCGGGAGAAAATTGACGGATGGACATTTTATAATAGGAAAGAAAAGTACTACTAATGTTGAAAATCATATTCTATTGTCTAACAAAAGAGGGTTTATTATAATCATTGTGGTATCCAAATAGTATTGAGTATCGATTCTGTTCCTTAGTATCAAAACACAGTTTGAAATGTTTGCATGTAATAGATTTATAACAAAATAAAACCTAGAATTATAATGGTTCAAAACGTTCAGTAACCTATAAATAAAGTCTGAACATGACCTTGAAATGAAAAGCAGCCTCCACTTTTCATTTTTCAAATCGAAAACAACATTGTAGCAACCCTGGAACAGGTTCAAATCTGCAAAACAACTTTCGAGAAAACAGAGCTGGAGTCCTGACATCAGCACATCATGTTTGGTGAAAAGTCTGTAGTTAGTTAATTAGTGGAGTCACTTTTATCCACCTACAAGAACTGTTGTCATCAGTTTTTTTTTTTTTTTTTTACAAAAGCAAAACTATTAGGCTGTTGGTAGAAGACCAAATCAAAAAAGTCCTATATTACACAAAATACACTCTTGTTTGCCATGTTAGAATGTTGTTATCACCTCAAAAAAGACCTGGAGTTGTGTTTTGTTTCATTCACACATGTTTGAGTAACACTTTATTATTAATCTGTCTACATCTCCAAAGCTCAGAATGCTCTGTTCCACCTTATGATGTCATGAGGTGGTAGTTTTCACATTAACAGCTCCTTTTACCTTTTTTCAATAGAGATTGGCCCTTCCAGGGCTGAAATCATCCAAATGATTCTAGTGAAGTTGTATAGAGTTTAATCAACACAGTGGAGCACTTCCTGTTTTACCACATGACATCACAAAGGGGAACAGAGTGTTTTCTGTTTGAGAGAAGAACCTAAATCTGCAGGGTTTGTGTTTTAAACATATGTGAATGAAAAAAACAGACAACTCCAGGTCTGTTTGTGATGAGGAAACTACATTATAACATAGATCAGAAAACAAGTGTGATATGGGCCCATTAAGCACCAATAAACTACTTATAATAAGCTCCTTTTATATTTCTTTAGCAGAAACACAGATACAGTTTGGGGGGCGTGTCTTTGAGGGAGGGGGCGTGTCTTTGGGGGAGGGGCGTGTATTTGGGGGAGGGGGCGTGTCTTTGGGGGCGTGTCTCTGGCTTTGGTCTGAGTCCGACTCGCTCCTCTGGGAAGGACACACAGAGCCAACGCAACAACTTTTATCATCTCATTAAACCTGCACTCACCTCCTCTGCACCGTCTCACAATCCTCTGCACCACCTGAACCTCCACTGCACCATCTGAACATCCTCTGTACCACCTGAACCTCCTCTGCACCATCTAAACCTCCTCTGCACCACCTGAACCTCCACTGCACCATCTCACAATCCTCTGCACCACCTGAACCTCCACTGCACCATCTCACAATCCTCTGCACCACCTGAACCTCCTCTGCACCACCTGAACCTCCTCTGTATCACCTGAACCTCCTCTGCACCACCTGAACATCCTATGTACCACCTGAACCTCCTCTGTATCACCTGAACCTCCTCTGTACCACCTGAACCTCCTCTGTACCACCTGAACCTCCTCTGTACCACCTGAACCTCCTCTGTACCATCTGAACCTCCTCTGTACCACCTGAACCTTCTCTGCACTATCTGAACCTCCTCTGCACCATCTCACAATCCTCTGCACCATCTGAACCTCCTCTGTACCATCTCGCAATCCTCTGCACCATCTGAACCTCCTCTGCACCATCTGAACCTCCTCTGCACCACCTGAACATCCTATGTACCACCTGAACCTCCTCTGTATCACCTGAACCTCCTCTGTACCACCTGAACCTCCTCTGCACCACGTGAACCTCCTCTGTACCACTTGAACCTCCTCTGTACCACCTGGCTCTGCTCTTTGATAAATCTGCTCTAACCTTCTCTGCACTATCTGAGAATCCTCTACACCATCTCATACTTTCCTCTGCACCATCTCTCCACTAACTGAACCTTCCTCTCCATCAGCTGGCTCTCACACAGAGCCAACACAGCAACTTGTATCATCTCATTAAAGCTCCACTAACCTCCTCTGCACCATCTGAAACATTCTCTGCACCATCTGAGTATCCTCTGCACCATCTGACCCTCTCCTCTGGGAAGGACACAGAGCTAATGCAGCAACTTTTATCATCTCATTAAACGTGAACCCACCTCCACCACCTAAGCATCCTCTGTAAAATTTGACCATCCTCTGCATCATCAAACTCTCCTCTAGGATAGGAGAGGACAAACGGAGGTGACACAACTTTTTTTAAGCTCCTCTGCACCACCTGGACATCCTCTGCACCACCTGAGCGTCCTCTTTACCATCTAACTGTCTCCTCTGCACCATCTGACCCTCTCCACTCAAAGACACACGGAGCCGACACAGCAACTTTTATCATCTCATTAAAGCTCCACTATCCCTCTAAAACCACCGGCATCTAAAGACCTGACACCAGCATTCATCTGAACCTCTCCTCTACACCATACCTCCACTCCTCCTCTGCACCATGTATCCCCTGTCCCTCCTCTGCACCGTATATTCAATATCTCAGTCTGTAGTTATATCTGTATAAAATCTAACATGGGCTCACCGCTCCTAAGCCTCATGAGCCTCTAAATAAATAATATCCGGTAGTGTATGGCTTTTATATTACGTATCTCATCAGTATTCAGCTCATGCCCTCTTTTGCTCCACTTGCAGTCACTGTCCAGTACCGTGCACTGTTATTATGTGCACGCCCCTGGCCTCTGTGCACGCCCCTGGCCCTGTGCACGCCTCTTTGCACTCAGTTCATTTTCTAAAGTGTGTCTTTCAGGATGAAGTGTCCGTCAGATGCCCTGTCGTCAGCTAATGTCCCGAGACGCGCATGGACTGAACAGCTGCAGGGTTTGAGCTGAGTTTGATTGAGTGCGCACAGGACTCACAGCTGCTGCCTGTCACTTTAGTTAAATGTATGGGATCATTGTGTGGGGTTTGGTCACTGTGCGCTCGGCGTCAGCGCTAACGATCAGGCTAATGCGCTTTAACACAGCTTTCACACAGCTTTCACACACGTTTTCAGAGAATACGTGATTAACACATGTGACAATATTGTCCTGATGGTTTTATAAGAGGTTTGAAACGATCAGAACAAATGAGGGTAAATAAACAAGAATACACTCTAGGCTCCACAGCAGCTGCAGGCTCTCATGTGTCCCTACAGCACTTCTGTGTGCATGTGCATACATCCATCCATCTATTTTCTCCCGCTTAATCCAGCTGGGTCGCGGGGGCAGCACGCTGCCCATTACTCTGTGCACCAGACCCAGACCCCTATGAACCCCTCTGCAGGTGGTGATCCCACAGGAGGGAGGAATTCCTTGATGGTCCTTGATTGTATACTGTTCATAGGGGTGTTGCATGTTTTTGGTTGATGGGGGGAAACCGGAGTACCCAGAGGAAACCCATCCAGACAAGGGGAGGAAACATGCAAACTCCACACAGAAAGGCCCGGGCGACCCGGGGAACCCGTAACCTTCTTGCTGTGAGGCATGAGTGTTGCCACTCAGCCACCAGCACATGCACACATGTGGAGTCAAACTCAAGCATGGAGTGTATCAGAGTCACACAACCTTCACAGAGGACATGAAGGAGAGCATCTGTTACATGAAGGGCCCATCTACACAAGGATTGTTCAGACCCCGACGATTCACACAAGTCACATGGATGCCATTTTGAGGGATTTTAACATGACAAAATAGACTAGGGATGCACCGATATGATACTGGTATTGAATACTGGTGCACTGACATTTTTTGGATATCAGTTCCAAGATACTTTGTGTAATAAGATGATTTACTGAACAAAACACCTCATCATAAGTTGTTCTGCTACTTTAAATGATAAAATAACATAAAATGAAAGCATGCATTTTGTTCCTAGGCAAGGTTAACCTTCACCTGTTCTCACATACGCTAATTTTAACAGTTGTGGAAACACTTGGTTGCAACCAATACTTCTCAAATTCAGACCTTGTCACTGTCTGGTATTTTTGGCTCACAAGGAAGTCCAACAACACTCCATATATGTAACACACTCTGGTTGTTTATTTTTCTCCAGCATATATAAAGACCGAACTGTGACCTCTTAGAGGCTTGCTTTTCTATCCTCGCATGTCTTCTGTGTATCTCCTGCTTGTAACTCCCTTAAATCTGCCCAGATAAAGAACTTCTTTTACGAGTCTACCTGGTCTATTGTCTCTTACTTTTTCCAACCTTGACTTCATAAAACACATGGATCTTTTTTTTTTTTTTTTTTTTAATCATACCTTGTGCATTTAAAGGGGCAGATACACTGAGCCAAAGTATGGACATCAGTATTAGAAATGGAAAAATCTGGCTTAGTTCCTCCCTAAAAAATAACAATAATCATCCAAGTACACTTCAGAGCCTGTCCTGCTGGCCTCCAATAGAATTTTTGGCATTCATAAGTTAGTTGTGTCATGTTTGATTTTGTTCAAGTCCCAAGTGAAATAAATCTGCTCTTCCCCCCAAATTGTGTGTGCTTCTAATGCTCTGCAACAGAAAGTGTAAAGAAACCGTTATGAACAGCCTAAGGTCAGTACTGGAGCTATACATTTGTTTACAGTGAGTGAACACTAAAGACATTTTACTGAAGCTTTAATGCTGTCACCATAACAAGAGTTTAAGATTTAAACAGAGCAAAGTGTTTTACATCAGTTTCACTTTCCTGTCAAAACAACATTTTAATAAACATGTACAAGCTCTCAGCCAAATGTGTCCATCTGAAAACAGGGAGTCCAGCTGAGAAAGACAGGAGAGAGAAAAGAGAGGAGAGAGAGACCGAGAGAGGGAGAAAGAAAGAGAGAGAAGGGAATGACAGAGGGAGGGATGGAGAGAAAGAGATAGAGGTAAAGAGTCGAGAAGAGGGAGAGGAGTGAGAAACAAAGAGGAGAAAAGGCGAGAGAGAGAAAAACAGAAGAGAGATAGAGGTAGAGAGAGAGAGGAAGAGAGAAAAAGAGAGGAGGCCGAGAGAGGAGAGAGAAAGAACGAGAGGAAGGAGAAAAGGGGAAGAGAGAGAAGACATGACTCCGGAGTGGCATGATTTATGTCCATCATTTCTACATTAACCTCAGCTGTCCTCCCTCTCTCTCTCTGTCCCTCTCTCAATCTCTCCCCCTCTTCCACCTCTCCCTCTCTCACTTATCCATCTCTCCCGCTCTTTCTCTCTGTCTCTCTCTATTCTAAAGCGCTCCCTCCCTCTCTTTATCTCTCCTCCCTCCCCACACTCTCTCTCTCTTGTTTTTTCATTTCATCTTTTGGCCTGGCAGCGCTGCACAGGAAGCGGCCATCTTTAAATTTCCGTCACGCGGCGCAGAGCCAGTGATCTGCCCCCAGGCCCCAAAACTCACATCTATCAAACCGTATGTTCTGTCACCTCCTCCTCCTCCTCTCTTCTTCTCCCTCTCTCCTTCTCGCCTCTCTCCTCCTCTCTCTCTCTCTCCTTCTCCCCCCTCTCTTGCCTCCTTCACTCCGACACCCCCAGACACAACGTGCTTTTGCAGTCACTTTCATTATAAAGTCACAGTTTAACCTCAGCAAGTTTCACTCCACAAAAATAAAACTATAGAACGTAGAGAGAGAAAGAGAGAGAGGGAAAGAGGTAGAGAGGGAAAGGAAAGGTAGATGAGAGAGAGACAGTGAGAAGAAGAGAGAGACAGAGGTAAGAGACAAAATACAAGAAGAGAAAAACAAGAGAGAGAAGGAGCAGTGCAGACGGAGAGCAGGGTGCAGAGGCGGAAAGGGTGCAGATTGGGAGAGGGTGCAGAGGAGGAAAGGGTGCAGATGTGGAGAGGGTGCAGAGGAGGAGAGGGCGCAGAGGAGCTCAGATTAAAACTTTTCAAATATTTCCTCTGAACAAAAACAACTGATCCAGGGTCAGAAAAACAAAACTACAAAACAAAATACTTTATTTTAGAAACTATAACAATTCCGGCTCTTATGACTTCCCCGTGACTTTTTATCACAGACAGATGTGTGACAGATCGTGTCATATAATTGGGTTACAAGGAGCTGTTACAAGGAGCTGTTTAAGATTTGGAGTGTCTCATCTGCGACAGACAGTGGACTCCCAGGGATGTATGTGACTGGATTAACCCTCAGAACCACCAGCACATGAGATAAACCCCCAGAACTACCACCACCATGAGATAAACCCCCAGAACCACCAGTACCATGAGATGAACCCCCAGAACCAACAGCACCATGAGATGAACCCCCAGAAACACCAGTACCATGAGATGAACCCCCAGAACCAACAGCACCATGAGATGAACCCCCAGAAACACCAGCACCATGAGATGAACCCCCAGAACGATGAGTCTTGTTTGCACTCTGCTCCACAGTCTTTCACTGTGGACTGGCTGTAGACCTTTGCTTTAAAACCACATGAGTTTTAGATTTAAACAGGTTTTGCAGCTACTGGTGAAGGGTCTTTAAACTGGGACGAGGGGGCCTTTTTACTCTCACACACCTGGGATACTGTCGTGAAGATGTCGGTATGCAGATGGTGCTGTCATCCTGCCTCCACAGGTAGGAAGTGCAAAAACCTGTTTAAATCAGCTAGACAACTAAACCTTGGTCTGAAGAAGTGCTTGTACTGTACCATGTGGACTCTGTAGAGGATGCTGATGCCGAGGGTCATAAAAGGTTTGGAGAAATCGATGACTTTCTCTCTCTCCGAGGTGATGGTGAATCCGGCTACAGCCAGGTCAGCTTTCTGTCAACAAAACAAACACAGGAACACATAAATTACCGAAAACAATAGGATTTTAGAGTCTCCTGAGACTTGTTCATTCACAGAAGACTGACTGATTTCACATAAAAGACACTAAATACTAAATAATGGCTAAACAAATATTGAATCACTGGTTTTGATCCTGGTTGTGGCCCGTCCAGACACAACCACACACTATTGTATCTTGTCTCCCTAATTTCACACGGGTGCGACTGACAGGGAGATTAACCAGAATTAATCAGAGAGACGCATGGACTGTTCATGTCAAAACAAGCATGTCAGGTTATGAGTATGTCTTCTGTATTTGAGAAACACATGATACAAATGAGAGGCTGTGATTGGACCGTCCCAAGTTTGGACGGAGATTTGTCCAACTCTCACATTCCAGACACTTCTGAATTCTAACAGGATGTAGAAGGGACAGGCTGCTCAGGCAAGTTTTAGTCCCGATGTAGACTTGGTTTGGTCTTGTTGTAGTCCTGGTCAAGTCCTGGTTTAGTTCTGGATATGGTTCAAGTTTAGTCCTATACTTTATAATAACCTATACTTTAATTCGCCTTAATAAATAATAATTTTAAAAAAAAATGACCTAAGACCTATTTCATAATAAAACAAGTAGTTTATTAAGCTTAACTTCTTTATATTTTTTAATACAGTATTTCCCTAAACCCTATCTCTTTTACTGGGTAGTTACTAAGCCTGAACCATTTTAAACTCTTTGTTCACTATGACATAAGTTTTTGTTCATGCTTTAAGGCTAATTATAGAGTTGTAATTCTAAAGTTGGATCCAAAATATGATGTTAAAAAAGTAACTAAACTAAAAGTGTAGCTTCCTGCACTATAGTTTCATTCCCGTTGTTTTTGTTGCTTTCATGTTGTCTATAAATCTCCACTCTCTTCCTCACTCCAAACACTGTGAAAACCCCAGAGGATCAGCAGGAGCTTCAGAGATGGATTCTGGTTTGTTTTTCACCTCAAACCTCAAGACAGTTTCCTTGGCTCACACTGCTCCCATTGCAGGTAGGAGACAGAGACATGAGAGGAGGCGTAATGAGCTGTAGTTCCACTCACAGCCTCCAGGGGGAACATAAAGAACGGTGCTGTCTTTGCTCTTTCTGATCATCTCCACCTCTGTGCTGTGTGTGGGCAGGTTTTTATCACAGTGTGGCGACTCAAATCTGTACACACGCTCCCTTATGCCTCCTTTACGGGCATCCATGTCGTAAATCTTGTATTTTTAGATAACCAGCATGGTTTACACGTTCAGATCTGGATTCAGGTAGGTTAAGGTTAGGGTTTAGGTTAAGGTTAGGCAAGTAGTGACTATGGTTAAAGGCACTCTGCGTGATTTTTCTTTAAAATGTAAAAAACAACTAAACATTTCACAGTGGTCCAACGTTCTTCCTCACTTACCTTATGTATTCTGAGCATCCTAATTATTCACCATGATGAGTAGTATTGCAAACAACAACTATCATGCTAATCACACTTCCTGATTATCAGACAATTAAACACTTCATAATTAGATGCAGACAGTTACACAGTGGACTTATTTTGACCTCAAGAGCTGCTTATACAATATATGTGTACTGGGGCAAGATACACTCTGCTCAATACACGGAAATAAATCAGGTACAAGACCTTTAAGGTTAGTGAACTTTTGTAAGATTGTGCATGTGTGCGTGTGTGTGTGAGAGTATGCATGTGTGTCTGCGTGAGTATGTGTGTGCCTGTGTGAGATTTAGGGGCAGTGGGTCGTATTGATTCTTTGAGCTCCTCTTGGTTTTATGGAGGGATGAAAGGCTAGATTTATCTGTGGTGTTGTTTAGCCTCTCTTTACTCGGTGGTGTTCTGTGGTCTTTTCTGGTCTTCTGTGCTGTTCTGTGGTGTTCTGTAGTGTTTTGTGGTGTTATGTGGTCTTCTGTAGAGTTCTGTGGTCTTCTGTGATGTCCTGTAGAGTTCTGTGGTCTTCTGTGGTCTTTTCTGGTGTTCTGTGGCGTTCTGTGGTCTTCTGTGATCTTCTGTGGTGTTCTGAGGTCTTTTGTGGTGTTGTGTAGGCTTCTGTGGTGTTCTTTGGAGTTCTGTGGTCTTCTGTGTTCTCCTGTGGGGCCATGTACATGTGCAGGTACTCTCTGTTACACTAGACATGCACCTGGGTCCCAATGTCCACACTGTCCCCTCTGTACGCCATTAAAAAGTATGCCATTTCAGATTATAGAATATATTTTTTCCTTATTGATTACATTGTACTTTGCCATGAAATACCCCAATGTTGAACCTGATCTGTATATTATTGCCCATTAAAAGTACTGTATGAAAAAATTCCCACAATGCACCCTGAAACGTAGTGTCCAGCGATGCTCAAATCATTCTGTACTGTCAACATAAATCTTTTGTCTCTTGTAGACTTACAGTATATTACTCACATAGGAGTAAAAGTACAGGGTCTTATTAAAAGTAAGTTGTAATTGTAACTACGCGCCACTGCTTGAAACTAATATTTGAAAGGCCTAAAGTGTGAGTAACTGTCAGGACATAATGTCTGGTTTATAATTGAATTGAAGTGAATGTAATATGAGGATAAAATATCAAATATTGCACAAAATCTGGCAAAACTGGCATTTTCAAAGGATCAACACAAAAAAGTAAACCACTGAAGGAGCGGTGTAAGAAATACACATGTTCAAATCATTAAATAGTAAATATAAAATTAATACTGCATGTGCATGTCTGTGATACTTGTGTGTACATGAAGCCACTGTTAATAACGGGTCCAGAAACTACCCCATAAAACACAAGGGCTTTAAACAAGAGTGGCTCAATACAACAGTACAGCTGCATCTACTCCCACAGCTCATACATAAGAATGACTCTATATCCTACTACAAAGTACTTATGAACTCTCAAAAGATCCCAGATTAGACAGAGACTTAGACCAAGACTTAGACCCAGCGCCTCTGGATCCATAAGGACCAGACTTGGATCAAGACCAGGATCAAGGCCAGGACTAAGACCAGGGCTGGGGCCAAACTCATAAATAAATATGACAATACAGATATAGAGAATGTATGAACCACCAAAAGACCTCATGCTAGACCGAGACTTAGACCAAGACTTAGATCAATACTTAGACTAAAAATTAGACCAAGACTTAGACCAGTTGCCTCTGGACCCACAAGGACCAGACCAATATCAAGAAGAAGACCAGGACAGGGGCCAAGCTCATAAATGAACACGATACTACATCCAGCTATAGAGAACTTATGAACCCCCAAAAGACCCCATATTAGACCACGACTTAGACCGAGTGCCTCTGGACCCACAAGGGCCAGACCAGGATCAAAACCAAGATTGAGGCCAAACTCAAAAATAAACATGATACTACATCCAGCTATAGAGAACTTATGGACCCCCTAAAGACCCCATGAGACTTAGACTCTGGACCCACAAGGACCAGACCAGGATCAAGACCAGGATCAAGACCAGGACTATGCCCAGGACTGGGGCCAAACAAAAGGATGTGTGCCTTCCCTAGAGCCCTGCGTAGTAGTGGAGCAGGCTAATACATTCTACTGCAGAGAAGTACACATGAGCGATCAATATTTCATTAAACAAACCCAAAGCCAAAGGGGCCTGAGTGGTGCTGTGTTCAGACGCCACAGGAAAAAAAAAACGAGTGCTGGCATTGTGCAGGAGCTGTCTGTCACACTTCAGAGGTGTTCAAGAACCAGAGCAGAATTAGCCAAGCCTAAACGTGCAGATTCGTCTCTGTTACTCTGAACCATGATAAGTGGCTGCCATTTTTCCACTCAGCTAAAACATAATGAACTCCTGAACGCTGAAAAATGAACGCAATTTCACAAAGTTTCTGTGCCGAGCTGTGAGAAGGCTCGGAAGGCAGCAGCGGAGAACGGGTCATTATCTACAATATGTAACCATGCAGCAGTTTGGAGTCATTGACAAGATTAAAGACTCCATAGAAAGAAAGGAAAACATTACACGTGTTTGTTTCAGACTCAGAATCACTTACATCATAAAAAAGAACAAAAATAAAATAACCTTCACCAGAGCAGGTAATCTGCCCCTAAATGAAGTTATATCAGACATATAGTGCTTGTGTGCACTCTATAGTTATAATCTCTGACCCCCATGGATCATTCTGTTAGAATATGGACATTTTAAATCACAGTATTGATCTAAAATGACTTAATAAAAGAAACAAGTGCACTGACTTCCACATTACAAAACTGTGGTGCCCAATGGGAGCTGATGTCACCGTAAACATCATGACAACAAAGCACCGCATGCTGTGGACGCCTACTATGGATAGCTGCACATCACACCAAATCCTCCGTGTATCACAGATATAAAGAGGGGGTATTACACTTCTATGCTAACACATAACACATTTAGATGTCATGTCACCTTTTTGAAATGCTATATTTGCTGAAAATAACATATTTACATGTTTTAAAAGGTTCACTTTAGTTTTTGCTGCCCTAAGTCCTCCGTCCCTTTGCTCCTTGCATTAATTCTCTCCCCCTACAGAGCACTATCACAACACAATCAGCGTGCATCCCTCTAATGAAACTACTGCACATTACATCAGGGTTGTCAAGTTGTTGTGTACAGTTTTATATCATGTTTTTGTATATTTATGGAGAATTGTCGTATGTGAGCATGGGTGACGTAGGCTTGTGGGTGGAGCATTGCACAGAATCTTACAGAGATTGCTAGATTACTCAAACATGGATGGGCGATGTCTAAAACCTCTTCAGGCATGTTTTTGATGAGGGAACAATGTTATAACATGGGAGAAAGCTTTAAAAATAAATTGATTTTGCACAATACCCCCTTTGTCACAGTGGGTGTGTACTGGTGGCAGTGAAAACAGCGGTAGACGGAGCAATGACGTTTTGAATACAGGAATCAGTCCAAATACAACTTCAGAGGGTCAATTAGAAGGAAACAGCTAGAACATGGTTAAAAGTTCAGAAAAATTCATTTTGCAGAATAGGTCTGATTTAAGAGCATGTGACAGGTTTTTAAATTATGACTTAGCTTGGCGGGATAATATCTGTTGTAATTATAAATCTTCATTTTACAGCAGTCAAGTGGAAGTTTGTGAAGAAAAGTTGAAATAAAAGTTGAAAAAGCAGTGCTGGGTTCTAAAAGATATTAATGACAGTAATTATATAGACTATGATTTAGTGAAAGGAGCAGCCTAACCTGTCTGACAGAGAGACAGAGAGAGAGACAGAGAGAGAGAGAGAGAGAGAGACAGAGAGTGAGACAGAGAGAGAGAGAGAGAGACAGAAACTGAGAGACAGTGAGACAGAGGAAAAGACAGAGTGAGAGAGACAGACAGAGAGAGAGAGACGGAGAGACAGAAAACAGAGAGAGAGAGAGAAAGAGAGAAAGGCAGACAGAGAGAGAGACAGAGAGACAGAAAACAGAGAGAGAGAGACAGAAAGAGAGAAAGGCAGACAGAAAGAGAGAGACAGAAAGAGAGAAAGTCAGAGAGACAGAGAGTGAGACAGAGAGAGAGACAGAGAGAGACAGATACAGAGAGGCAGAAAGAGAGAAAGTCAGAAAGACAGAGAGAGACAGAGAGTGAGACAGAGAGAGAGAGAGATGCAGAGAGGGACAGATAGAGAGAGGCAGAGAGACAGAAAACAGAGAGAAAGACAGAATGAGAGAGACAGAGAGACAGAGAAGAGAGAAAGACAGTGAGAGAGACAGACAGAGAGACAGAAAACAGAGAGAGAGAGAAAGGCAGACAGAAAGACAGAGAGAGATACAGAGAGGGAGATAGACAGATAGAGCGATACAGAGAGAGAGAGAAAAAAACAGAGAGAGAGATAGACAGATAGATAGATAGAGAGAGAGAGAGAGAGAGAGGGAGAGAGAGAGAGAGAGAGGGAGAGAGAGAGAGAGAAAGAGAGAGAGAGAGAGAGAGAGAGAGAGAAAGAGAGAGAGAGAGAGAGAGAGAGAGAGAGAGAGAGAGAGAGAGAGAGAGAGAGAGATTAATCCACAGAGGAGAAATGAAAATGCCATGAACTCACATTCAAACTACAGGTACACAACACATGAACATACCCTAGACCTTACACACCTCTGGACATAGTTAACCTGCTAGACACTGCGTTCCAAACAGGAAGTGAGCATGGGCACAATTTGAGTCCACTGACTCTGACTCCAATTCACTTCTTATTGAAAAAAACGTCATCCCTCTGTAGCTGCTGCTGTCAAACTCTTCATTTTGGTCTTAAAATGGTAGTTTGAACCTTTTTTTTTTTTTTTTTTTTTTTTTTTTTTTATTTTAAATTTCACTATTTTGTTCATAAATCAAGATATGAACATTGATAACAGACCAATCAGGTGCCTTCTCTTCCCAAGGCCGCTCCTGCTAGTGTTAGCAACAGGTTTGATTAACAGTTATTGCTAAGAGCCAAACCAGTAGGTTGGAAGGGGCAAGTACCAACCTTGCTCCTGATTGGCTTTTTGGTTATGACTTAGTTGCAGATTAGCTGTTATAACTGCTGGCCTCGATTGGCTTCATTTGCCTGGAGCTGAACACTATGGGTGATGTCACACTCCCTCAGTCCACTTCTTTGTACGGTCTGTGCACATGGACCAAACAGACATGAGATTGTTCATAATGGACTCATTGTAACATCAGACACAAAGAGGATGTCAACACCAGCGCTCAGACTAAGTGCTTTCTATACAGATGCACAGATGCTGCTACAAAAAAGCCATACGCACACAGTGTACACAGAGTTTAGCTGAGAGGACTGAAGCCTGTGCCTGTCTCTCCTAACAATAACTGTGTGAATAATTCATGTAAAAGGAAGAGGAGAAAATGAGAGATCTCTGCTCAAATCTGATGCAACTGTGAGTTTGACATGATTTCATCGAGTTTCAGAGCGTCTTCATTACTCCAGTGTGTGATCAGCCTGTCTGCTCGTCTGTACATGTGAGGGCCTGACCCGGGTTATTCTGAGGATACAAATCTACTCTACCTCATTACAACCTGCCTGTATCTATGGAGATTTACCAGGAATGTTCCACAGTATAGCATTAAAGGGTCCAGATTACGCTATATCATGATCTCTGTTCTAATGTTTCCTCATCACAAACACACCTGGATTTGTGTTTTGTTTCATTCACACATGTTTAACACACAAACCCTGCAGATTTAGGATGAATGCTTATATTATTAGCTTATATATTTAGGATGTCTATGGCAATGCAGGAAGTGCTCCACTGTGTTTTTAAACTCCATACCCCTTCACTAGAATTATTTGGATCATTTCAGCCCTGGAATTGCCGATCTCTACTGAACAAAAAGTAAAATGTATCTGTTATCTTGAAAATTGCCCCTACATGACATCACAAAGTGGAGCAGAGCATTTTGAGCTTTGGAAGTGCAGACAGACTAATAATGAAATGAATGAAACAAAACAAAACAAAACAAAACACAACTGTTACTCCGTATGCTTTCGAAGGAGTAACAACATTCTAACATGGCTTAAAACTCAAAATAATCAATTGCTTAATATAGGACCTTTAAATTTCTCTATGTTGCATTAATTCAGTTAAAGGTGTTTTTTTATTATTGTGAGTGGGTTCGCCTCTCCACAGATCTGACCTTTCTGACCTGTCATTGGCTTGTCTATTAATGCCATACTGTGCAACATTATAGGGAACACAATAACATCAGGATGGAGACAGCAGGTAGCGGCTTCTCTACAGAAAAACTACATAGTGCAGCTTTAATGGAGAAATAGTGAGTCTTGGGGCTGAGTCACAAACAGAAAAGGTTCCACATGTTTGGATTTTCCTTTGAGATATTTGGATAGAAGAAAGTTGCTGGTTCAATGCTAAGTCGCAAGGTGTCTTTGTGTCCTTAAGCAAGAAACTTCCTCTTCATTGCTCACAGCAGTCACATAATGTTGCTGGCCATGACAGGAAGAGCATCTGATGTAAAAATCTGTCAAATCACAGTCTGATGACCTATTTTGGACCTTGTTTGGCAACAGGTCTGATTACTTTAGTTCAGATTTGTTAGTCTAGCATTAGCCCCGTGTGTTAGCCCTGCATTAGCCTAGCATTAGCCCTGTGTTTTAGCCTAGCATTAGCCTAGTATTAACTGGTAGCGGCCGTGGGGACACAGCTGTGATTAAGAGATAATGGATTTACAAGCTCAGAGTTTCACAGAGTTACATCAGACTGAAGTCCAGTTCATTTATTCAGGACAAAGTGAATAGAGCCGTCACAGAGGGAGGGAGGAAAGAGAGAGGGAGTGAGGGATGGAGAGAGAGAGAGAGGAGAGAGAAAGGGGCAAAGAGGGAGAGGAGGGAGGAGGAGAGAGAGTCCAGTTTATTTATTCACGACAAAGCAAATAAAACCGTCACAAGAGAGGGATGAGAGGGGGAAGAAAAGAGGGAGAGAAGCGAGAGAGGGGAAGAAAAGAGGTAGAGAATAGTGAAAAGAGAGAGAGTTACAACAGGCTAAAGCCCAGTTCATTTCATCAGGACAAATTGAATAAAGCCGTCACAGAGGGAGAGAGAGAGAGGGGGAACAAGAGAAAGAAAGAAGAGAGAGAGGGGGGACAATAGATGAAGAGAAAGAAAGGAAGAAGAACAGAGGGGGAGGGGAGGGGACACACAGAGAGAGTCCAGTTAAGTTATCAGGAAAAAGTGAATGAAGTCTTCACAAAGGGAAGAAGGAGAGACAGGGTGGAAAGAAAAGAGGGAGAAAGGAGAGAGAGAGAGAGAGAGAGAGAGAGAGAGAGAGAGAGAGAGAAGGACAAAGTGAGGTTGTTACAGTAGGAGAGGGGAGTAAAAACGGAGAGAGTTACATCAGAATTAAGTCCAGTTCATGTATTTAGAACAAACTGGATCAAACTGTCACAGAGGGTGGGAAAAGAGAGAGAAAAATGGGAAAGAGAGCAGAAAAAATAATAAATACCGATAAACACTATGGGGAGTGAATAAAGCCTTCACATAGAAGGTTTAGAGAGAGAGAGAAGAATAGAGGAGAAATGAGAGAAAGAGAGAGTGAGGGAAGATAGAGAGAGGGGTGAAGAGGGATGATAGAGAGAATAAATATTGATACTATACTTGTATGGAAATCAGGACAAACAGAATAAAGCCGTCACCGAGGGAGATTACAGAGAAAGAGAAAGAGAGAGAGTAAAAGAGTAAAAGGGGGGAGAGAGAGAGAGAGAGAGGGGAAAGAAAAGAAAAGGGGTGAAGAGGGAATCAATACTGATACCACTGTGGAGATCAGGACAAACTGAATGAAAGAACAGAGAAGAGGGAGAAGAGAGAAAGGAGAGGTGACAAAGGGAATGAGAGAGAAAGAGAGAGAGAGAGAAAAGAAGGGAGGAGAGAAAGAGAGGGGGATCAGGACTATTGGACTGAATACACAAAGAGCCGGAATCAGTCCTCCACATAAACTGCTCCCTGTCCTCCTGCACTTCTCATCTTCTAACAGTTTAACCAGAGACCTCCCACTCCCCAGACACCTCCAGTACCTTTCAGGCTGGAGACTGAAAGGTACTGGAAGGGCATATGGGAGAGGGAGGCATCACATAACACCAATGCACAGTGGCTGGTGGCTCTGAGGGAAGACCACAGCAACCTCCCTGAACAAGATCCAGTCACCATCACAGTGGCAGACATTCAGGAAAGAGTCTCAGGCATGAAGCCCACTGCTCTCCACGAGCGCCTGGCAGCACAAATGAACCAGCTGCTAAGGGATGGGACTCACCCTGAATGGCTAACCCAAGGGCGTACAATCCTGATCCTGAAGGATCCCTCAAAGGGTACAGTCCCATCCAACTATCGGCCAATAACCTGTCTCTCCACAACATGGAAGCTCATGTCAGGCATCATTGCGGCTAAGATAAGTGGGCACATGGATCAATACATGAGCACAGCACAGAAGGGCATCGGCAAAAACACCAGAGGAGCCAAACACCAACTCCTGGTTGACCGAACAGTCGCCCATGACTGCAGAACCCGTCAGACCAACCTGTGCACTGCCTGGATTGATTACAAGAAAGCCTATGACTCAATGCCACACACATGGATCACTGAGTGTTTGGAGTTGTACAGTATCAGTCGGACTCTAAGGGCGTTCATTGCAAACTCAATGCGGTTGTGGAAGACCATCCTTGAAGCCAATGGCAAGCCAATTGCACAAGTGGCCATCAAATGTGGCATATACCAAGGAGATGCACTGTCCCCACTGCTGTTCTGCATAGGTCTGAACCCCCTCAGCCAAATCATTGACCGCACTGGCTATGGATACCGACTCAGAAACGGGGCCACCATCAGCCACCTCCTCTACATGGATGACATCAAGCTGTACGCTAAGAGTGAGCGAGACATCGACTCACTGATCCACACCACCAGGATCTACAGCACAGACATTGGAATGTCATTCGGGCTCGAGAAATGTAGTAGGATGGTGACAAAGAGAGGGAAGGTAGTTCACACAGAGGGGGTCTCACTCCCAGAGGGAACAATAGCAGACATTGAGGACAGTTACAAGTACCTTGGTATCCCACAAGCAAATGGCAACCTTGAAGAGGCAACAAGGAAAGCGGCTACGGCCAAATACCTGCAACGAGTAAGGCAAGTCCTAAGAAGCCAGCTCAATGGCAAGAATAAGGCACAGGCAATAAACAGCTACGCCCTGCCAGTGATCAGATACCCTGCAGGAATCATAAGCTGGCCAAAGGAGGAGATACAGACCACAGACGTTAAGACACGAAAGCTCCTGACCATGCATGGAGCATGGAGGGTTCCATCCCAAATCCAGCACCCTGAGACTGTATGCGAGCCGGAAGGAAGGAGGCCGAGGACTAGTGAGTGTGGGAACCACTGTCCAGGATGAAACAGTCAAAATCCATAAATACATCAAGGATAAGGCCCAAACAGATGATGTGCTCAGGGAATGCCTCAGGCAGTGGAGGTCAGAGGAAGAGGTGCTGGAGGGACCATCATGGCAGGACAAGCCCCTACATGGGGCATACCACCGAAACATAACTGAAGTGGCTGATATCAAGAAATCCTACCAATGGCTGGAGAGGGCTGGTCTGAAGGACAGCACAGAGGCCCTCATCCTGGCTGCACAGGAGCAGGCCTTGAGCACCCGAGCAATAGAGGCCCAGATCTACCACACCAGACAAGACCCAAGGTGTAGGTTGTGCAAAGAGGCTCCTGAGACAGTCCAGCACATAACTGCAGGGTGTAAGATGCTGGCAGGGAAAGCATACATGGAGCGACACAACCAAGTGGCGGGCATAGTGTACAGAAACATCTGTGCAGAGTACGGGCTGGAGACCCCAAGGTCAAGGTGGGGAACTCCCCCAAAGGTTGTGGAGAATGAGCGTGCCAAGGTCCTGTGGGACTTCCAGATACAGACTGACAGAATGGTGATGGCGAACCAACCAGACATAGTGGTGGTGGATAAGCAACAGAACAAAGCCGTGGTGGTGGACATTGCAATACCAAGTGATGGTAATATCAGGAAAAAGGAACACGAGAAACTAGAGAAATACCAGGGGCTCAAGGAAGAGCTGGAGAAGGCCTGGAAGGTGAAGGCATCAGTGGTGCCCGTGGTGATCGGAGCACTCGGGGCTGTAACCCCCAAACTGGAGGAGTGGCTCAAGCAGATACCAGGAAAAACATCAGACATCTCAGTCCAGAAAAGTGCAGTACTAGGAACAGCAAAGATACTGCGCAGAACTCTCAAGCTCCCAGGCCTCTGGTAGAGGGCCCGAGCTGATGAGGGTGAGAGAGACCAACCACCGTGGAAGGTGAGGAACACATTTTATACATATATATATATATATATATATATATATATATATATATATATATATATATATATATATATATATATATATATATATATATATATATATAATCACAAGTAATGAAACAAATGAGGTTTTTAGGTTCTTAGGTTCTTTTAGGTTCTATGACTCTGTGGTGGCATCAGCCATCCTGTACGGTGTGGTCTGCTGGAGCAGCAGCATCACAGAGAGGGAGAGGAAGAAGCTGGACAAGGTCATCAAGAAGTCCAGCTCAGTCCTGGGCTGTCCTCTGGACTCAGTGCAGCAGGTGGGGGACAAGAGGGTCCTGGCTAAGGTCATCTCTATGCTGGACCATGAGTGTCACCCCCTGCAGGACGCCCTGTCTGCTCTGGAGAGCAGCTTCAGTGACAGACTGATTCACCCTCGCTGTGTTAAGGAGAGATTTCGCAGGTCTTTCCTTCCTGCTGCTGTTAGACTGTACAATGAACACTGTTAACACTGAACATGTGTCTATATCTATGTGCAATACTGAAGACCTCTGATACAATTCACTCATGTCACTTTACTGATATTTATCCTGTCTGTACATAAACATAGTCATATTACTGTAAATACCATAATATACTGAAGCCACTTTACTGAGATTTACTCTGTTCATATGCTGCATTGTTACTTTTATTGTACATAATAGTTTTTTTTGGTATTTTATATTTTATATTTTGTATTTTGTATTTTATATTTTTGCTCCGGAACAAAATTAGAGTCTATCTTTAAGTCTATTTCTAAATTATTATTTTTTTTAGCCATTATCTATTATCTTGTTTTATTGCATGTTCCATTTTCCTGCTGTTCTTGAACTGTGCGTTGCAACACTGGAATTTCCCCACTGTGGGACTAATAAAGGCATATCTTATCTTATCTTATCTTGTTTCATATCTGCAGTAACAAGAATAAACATTTGTCTGTATTCCAAAAACTCATCAGGCTTCGCAAACAGATTAATTATTTTTCATCAAGAGACACATATTTTTTTCCAAAACACTCCAAAAGGTAAATTCACAGATGTTGAACCTGATAATTTCTGTGCTTGACTAGAGCCAAGAACTCACTGTATCACAACACAAATCTGCGCCTGAACATGATTCATCTGAGCTCCTCCCGTGTGTTAAATATGATTGGCCTGTAGAATGTTGTGATGTCATCTGTATTTGGCCAATAGACACATTTACACCAGATGCTGTGGACATTCCTCCAGAAAAGTGACATAGTGCAGCTTTAATGTGTGTCTTAATGACCAAAGCTGCTCCTGTGAATGAACTCTTTGAGAGTTGACTCTGGCTCTAAAAATAACTCTGACAGACGGAGCCTCATTAGGAGAGAGTTAAATAAAAGTTCGTCATCCCCTCCTCCTCCACCCCCTCCTCTCATTCCCCTCTCTGTCTTTCTTCTCCCTCCATTTCTCTCTCACACAGCCCTTCTCCTCTTTTCTCTCACTCTCTCCTTCTCCCCTTCTCTCTTTAACTCTTTTCTTTCTCTCTCACCCCCTCTGCCTCTCCCACTTTCTCTCTTTCTCCATCACAAGTGTTTTTCACCTGTGGAGTGGTGATACTCTCCCAGCCCCTCCTCCCATCCTTCCTCTCAAACCTCTCTCTCTCTTTGTCTTTCACCACCTCTCTCACATCTTCTCCCTCTCTAACCCCCACCCTCTACCTCACCCCTGACTCTCTCTCTGTTCTCCTCCTCTCTGCCACCTATCTCTCACTCCTGACAGCAAACAAACTCATTACGGTTTTAACAAACAACCTACTTCACTTCTGTCAAAGTCTCTCTCTCTCTCTTACCACTCTTTCCTCTATTCCCCTCCTCCTCCTCTCTCACTCTCTCTATCTCTCTTCATCCTCCATCCCCTCCCCCCTCCTCTCTTCCTTCACAGCATACAGACTCCTGTTTAAATGCCCTATTTCACTTCTCTCAAATCTCTCCTTCTCTCTGACACCCCTCCTCACTCTCCCCCTCTCCGACCCCCGTACAGACTCGTACAGACTCATTACGTCACCTTTCCCAAGCTCTCTCTCTTTTCATTCTCTTTTCTCTATCCCTCTTTTCCTCCACTTCACCATGATGAGTTGTTTTTCACCATGCTCCTCTCATCCCTCTCATCCTCTCTATTTCACAACCGCTTATTTCTCCTTTCTCTCTCTTTCTTTCTATCCAGCCGCCATTTCTCTCCCCTGTACCTCATCTCCTCTTTCTTTCAGCTCTCCCTCTCCTTCTCTTCCCTCCTCTTCCCTCTATTTCTCCCCCCTCTGTCACCCCTGGCTCATGACAGTTTTGAAGTCCTACTTTACCTCTGTCAAACTCTCTCCCTCCCCTCCCTGCCCCCTCTCTCTCCCCTCTCAGAACGTACAGTCTCCTGATTACACTTATACTTTCTCTCTTTCTTTCTCGCTGCTACTACCCCATCACTTTCTTGTGCCCCTCCTCTCTCTTCCTCTCTCTGCCCCCTCACAGCATACAGACTCATTGTCGCAACCTCCTTCACCTCTTTCTCTCTCTCTCTCCTTCTCTCTGCCACTCCCACTCTCTCTCTCGAACCTCCTCAGCTTTCTCTCCCCTTCCTCTCACTCTCGCCCTCTCTCCCCCCTCTCAGCAGACAGACTCATTGCAGTGATCTCCTTCTCCTCTCTCTCTCTCCTTCTCTTTCACTCCACGTCTCTCTCTCGAACCTCCTCTCTTTTCTCTCCCTCTCCTCTCTTTCTCTCTCTCTCTCTCCCCCTCACAGACTCATTGTATTGACTTCCTTCACCTCTTTCTCTCTCTTTCTCTCTCTCTCACCCCTCACAGCACACAGACTCATTGTTGCGACCTCCTTTACCTCTTTCTCCCTGTTTGTGCTTTAGAATGTCTGTAATATTTCAAGCTCCAGAGACATTTTTCTCATTAAATAAAATGTTTTTTTTTTTTGTTTTTTTTTTTTCTGTTTGACCTTGGATTAGTTTTATTGTTTGTTCCTTGGATTTGTTTCGTCTTTTGTTCCATCTTTGCTCTGTTCCTGTTTAAAAACACTACGATCAAACTGCTGTGGTAAAAACACATTTCACTTTATTTTTAAAACACCAGTGTGCTCCGTTCAGATAACTCTCATTTACAGTCCCTGACAAAAGTCTTGTCGCTTATCCATTTTGTAGAAACAAAAGCTTATAACCTGACTTTAAATTAATCGATTGGTTTTAGAAATGTCTCATATGAAAGCTAAAACCCTCCCAAATTATGCTCAATATACTAAAATAAATTTGCTTCACTGAAGAAAGATTGATCATTTAATGAACACAGAAAGGTCAGATTTTGGCAAGACAAAAGTCTTGTCGCCTTGTCATATGATGCACCCAATCCTAGATTACAGCCTCACCTGTGATCAGTTACTTATCAATCAATTAGTGGGTGTGTATAAAAAGAACCCCAGCACACCAGACCTTCACATCAACTGCAACTTGACCTCTGACAACATGCCTAAGATCCACCCTGAGACCAAAGCGTTAATTATCAAGAGGCTGAAGACCAGATCCACTGCTGAGGTGGCTGACACCTTCAATGTGTCTCAGCGTCAAGTACAAAGAATAAGAAAAAGATCTGAAAAGACTGGAGATGTTTTTGACAAGCCCAGGTCCGGCAGACCCCGCAAGACAACTGCTCGGGAGGACCGTTTGTTGATTCGAAAATCCAAGGGCAGCCCCTTTTCCACTGCAGCAGAGCTCCACCAGGCCTGGTCACCTCAAGTCCCTGTGTCCACCAGAACAGTTTGTAGAATTCTGTCTCGAAATGGCCTCCATGGTCGAATCAGTGCACAGAAACCAGCACTAAACAAAAGGCAATTAAAAAACCGTGTGGCATTTGCCAAGGCCCACAGCCTGCTAAAAGGATGGACACTGGAAAAGTGGCAGAAGGTGGATTTCTCAGATGAATCCTCGGTTGAATTACATCACAGCCGCCGCAAATATTGCAGGAGACCTACTGGAGCCCGCATGGATCCAAGATTCACCCAGAAAACAGTTAAGTTTGGTGGCGGAAAAATCATGGTCTGGGGTTACATCCAGTATGGGGGTGTGCGAGACATTTGCAGGGTGGAAGGCAATATCAATAGCCTAAAATATCAAGAAGTATTAGCTACCTCTTATATTCCCAACCATAAAAGGGGTCAAATTTTGCAGCAGGATGGTGCTCCATTGCATACTTCTATCTCTACATCAAAGTTCCTCAAGGCGAAGAAGATCAAGGTGCTCCAGGACTGGCCAGCCCAGTCACCAGACATGAACATCATTGAGCATGTCTGGGGTAGAATGAAAGAGGAAGCATGGAAGGCAAAACCAAAGAATCTTGATGAACTCTGGGAGGCATGTAAGACTGCTTTCTTTGCTATTCCTGATGACTTCATCAACAAATTGTATGAATCATTGTCGAACCGCATGGATGCAGTCCTTCAAGCTCATGGAAGTCTTACAAGATATTAAATATGGATCTCACAGCACCACTACTTAATTCACTGACGTTATGCAACATATTTTTGTATTTGAAGTAAATTATTTGTTCAATTTTCTGTAGGCGACAAGACTTTTGTCTTGCCAAAATCTGACCTTTCTGTGTTCATTAAATGATCAATCTTTCTTCAGTGAAGCAAATTTATTTTAGTATATTGAGCATAATTTGGGAGGGTTTTAGCTTTCATATGAGACATTTCTAAAACCAATCGATTAATTTAAAGTCAGGTTATAAGCTTTTGTTTCTACAAAATGGATAAGCGACAAGACTTTTGTCAGGGACTGTATAATGTAAAGGATGAGATCATGAGAGGTTCTTTCATTTTGTCATTTTGAAAGATCAGGACTTGGTTTGTACCTCGTGGCTGTGAATTATGTAATCATTATTTGTTTGTTTAAAGGTGACCTATTCTGCAAACTGGACTTTTCAGAGATTTAAACCATGTTATAGTAGTTTCTTCTGATTGACCCTCTGAAGTTGTATTTGGAGTTATTTGTGTATGTTTGAGTCATCTTTCATTGCTCTGATCTACCCCTGTTTTCACCTCCTCCGGTTGTGAACTAGCTGTCCCATAGTGGTAGTTTTATTCCAAGTTTAGGCCTGGTTCACTTCAGGTCTAGTCCTGATCTAGCCCTGGTTTAGTCCTGTTTCAGTCCTGGTTCAGTTCTGGCTTTGATCTAATTTAGCCCACATTTAATCCTGGTTCAATCCTGGCCCACTTCTTGTTTTGCTCTGGTCTAGTCCTGGTCTTGTCGTGGTTTAGTCCTGACTGAGAACCACTTTAGTCCTGGTTTAGTCCTAGTCTAGTCCTGGTTCAGTCCTGGTCTAGATCCGGTTGAGTCCTAGTTTTGTCCTCACCCTGTTGATGAGCTCTCCCACCATGCCGGTCCAGCTGCCGTTGGGCTCTGGAGCTCCGTACAGGCCGTCGTCCACCAGTTTGATCTTGAAGGAGAAGCGCAGGGTCTGGGCCAGTTCTCGGAGCATGTCCACACAGAAGCCCTCGTACTGATCGTTTCCTGAGAACTCCTGGTACCGGGACTTCCTCATCACGTATGGACTCTCCTGTGAACGCACAGTGAGTAATATATGAATAGAAATATATGATCTGGAACTTAGTGTTCAGAGACGTTTCTCATCTGCTCGTATCTGCTTTGTCCTTCCAAACTTTTAGTGGGTTTTTTGTTAAAGAAAGTTTGATTAGTTATTGAATGTTAATAAATTAATACAAGTCTTTTGACTTCCAACCGTCGTTACAATAATGTGCTATATTCTACTCCATTAAACTCTGTAGCACTGTTTAATACAAAGCAAGGATAAGTCAGTGTCCTGGGTGAGTTTACACTGGGCTCACATTTCACTTCAATAAATGATAAAACTCACTGATGCACGTTACATGAAGTTTGTCCGTGTATTTGTTGCTGTAGTAAATGATAAATGATGAGTTTGTGCAGAAGCTCTGGGCATGTGTAGAGGGATATTTTGTCAAATTCACCTCTGACTTAAATCAGAGTGACGATGAACGTCCTGTATTAGCCTGTATTAGCATCTGTTAGCTCATGTTAGCTCTTACTAGGATGGTGGTAACGATGAGTGTTGTGCTGTTAGCCTGTATTAGCCTGTATTAGCTGTTGTTAGCTCTTACCAGGATGGTGGTGACGATGAGCGTCTTGTTGGCCAGAGATTCAGAGGCGTTGAGCTCCAGAGAGGTGGAGTTCATGGCTAGAGTGTTGTTGGAGAACCATGTCCCGATCTGTGGCAGAACAGAAGGTCACTCTTAGAACAGGGTTTGGAACATGAGAAACAAAATAGAACCAAAGGGAACATGTGGAACACAACAGAACAAAAGAGTATCAGACACGCAGAACTTCACTTTGGAGAGACACTGAAACACCACATGGACAACAGTGTTCCTCTGTGTGAGCAGCTCAGAACATGAGCCTTATGTCTCCCTCTGCTCATCTGCTTTTGATTATTTTCATTCAACAGTTTGAGTGTCTTGTTTTAAATCACATAAACTATAGCAAAACCCCACAAACCCACAAACCCCTTACTGGAAAACACAGGCTAATCACTCTGCCACAATAATAATGAAATAATAATAATAATAATAATTATATATACACACATGTGTACCCTCTTTTCCTGGTAATCCAGACTGATATCCCTCTGTACAGATATCAGTCATGATCGTCCAATCGGATTTGTTTATTTCAGTAACACATGTGAAACACGTGAGTTCACTGGTCACCATCATTTACAAACAAAATCTCTCACTTTAGTGCTTCGCTCCACTGTGTTTTTCAGGCCCTGTGATTTTTTTTTTCCTTTCTTTTTTCCTCGTGAACATCTATAGTTGTGCAGATATGGACAGACCATGTACAGTATGTCCTTGATTGGCTAATCCACCTGTCAATCACGCCCATCAGAACTCATTATTCACTGATGACCAGCCCCACATGCTCATTAAGTGCTGAAGAAGTGTTTGTTCACTGAACCCTCCAATGCAAAGATACGAGTACCAACAAGGTCTTCACGGTAAAGAAGACTTAGTTCTCATTGTTCTGACTGGTTAAATCAAATCAAATGTACACACAAACACACAAATACAGAAAACAGTTTTAATATTATTTTACATTTTAATTGGAGTAAACATCAAAACAATGACTCCATACAATGTGTATTTCAATTTGACTTTGATTTGTTACTTGTACAAATGCAATAAGGCATAAACAAAGAACAACATTAGTTCCATCTGTGTGCTGTGATGGAAAGATTCATATTGTCTTTTCATCTGAATGCTCATTTAAACACTAAACATATTTCCATAGCAACGCTGTTCTTATCTTAATTAAATTCTGCCGACGCTTCGCCTCCGATGACCCAAGACTTTGCAAAATCAGATCCAGAAAGATTATTTTCAAAGAGCGCTTATCCTGTCTCCTCCTCTCAGTAAGGAGGTTGTGGGTTGGACTCCTGATCTCTCTGAGTGGACAGTGTTACTGCGGCAGAGTGGTTATCCTGTCTCTTCAGATCAGATTTACCTTCCTCAGTGGATCAGTTTGACCCCTGCGTGCGCTTGGCTGACATTTGACCTTTAGATGTGCTCGTAAAGCAGTGTAGCATTAGTTAGCATTGATTTTATTGGCAAAGTGGTGACACGCTGCTTACGGTCTGCTGCCCTGGCCTCTCTCTGATCCATCACAGCGTCCACCGGGTTTGGGTCACTTGAACTTTGATTTTTTATTTTTATTATTATTTTTTTTTGTTTACTGAGAGACTCTTATATAAGTGCAAAGTTCATTGGATCATACTTTTCAAGCCCAGAGCCCAAAACCTAACCATTAACCATAGACTGTACATATCTCTGGCTAGCCCAAAAGCCGCCACATTCCAAACAGGAAGTGATTCGGCTCCATCAACTCTGGCTCTCTGGCTGCATGTTTGTATTAACTCGCTCTACATGATCCTGGGGTTTTTATTTCACAATTTTGTCCCTAAATCAAGATATGAACATTAATAACAGACAAATCAGACGCCTTCTTTCGCCAAGGTCACACTCACTAGCGGGAAGGAGCATTACCTTCACCCGCCTTGCTCCTCATTGGCTCTTTGGTTGCTATGATACTCATGGTCGGGATTTCAAATATGAAACTCAGCTTTGGGAATTCTAAAATGTTTATATTACAGTATGACAGTAGCTCAATGGGTAGAGAGTTTAGAGAGGGAGTGTACACTCATCTGAAGTTTGGCAGTTTCAATCCCACTCTTGACATAAACATTAATGGTAGAGCGGCCAGTGTAATTCTAGCTCCGACAGATGAGTGCTGTCATTGTGTCCTTGGCCAAGACACTTTGCCCTCCTTGAATGTGGCAAAGTGCTATATACAAATGTGACCATTTACCATTACCAAAGTTAATATGGGGAAACTAACCCTAACTAACTCCATTTTAATTCTGAAAGACTGAAACTAAAAGAAGAGCAGGATTATGACTAAAGGCAGATCAAATATTGCAGGGGATCAATACATGTGAGATATGAGGTCAAGAAGATGCAGTAAGGTCCTTGTGTTTAAAGTAGACTAAATTAGCTCTTTTCTGGGAGAAGACCTTACAGCTCCTCTCTGCTCCTGATGAATGCTCCTAATCAGCACTGCTCCTCACACACCGCTCATCTGCAGAGCTCCTGATTTACACCTGTGTTTACATCATGACCCAGTGTGGCTCCAGTGTGACCTCTGACCTCTCGATGACCCCCACGGTGCTTCTCCAGGATCTTCAGCGTGTAGTTAGTCCTTTGACCTTTACTGTTAAACTCAATGTGTCCAGTCAGACCATCATACTCCACCTGGAACAGAGGAGAGAGAGCAGAGGGTCAGAGGAGCAGAGAAGAGGGTCAGAGGAGCAGAGGAGAGGGTCAGAAGACCACAGGAAAGGGTCAGAGGAGAGGGTCAGAGGAGCAAAGGAGAAGGTCAGAGGAGCAAAGGAGAGGGTCAGAGGAGCAGAGGAGAGGGTTAGAGGAGCAGAAAAGAGAGTCAGAGGAGCAGAGGAGTGGGTCAGAGGAGCAGAGGAGTGTTGTATTGTTAAAGCCTGTCTTTCTCTCTGAACAAGGATTTAGGAGCTGCTCGCGTCCATGGTAACCGCCTGGTGAGACCAGGAAGTGCTTAGTCTGATTTATGTTTGTTTTGAGCTGAGGAACAGGAAACACATGTAATTAAAACGGACTAAACGCTGCGGAGTGAAGCAGCGGGAGACAGATGACAGAGGAGGAGAGAGAGGGAGGGAGAGAGAGCAGAGAGTAAGAGAAGGAAAGAGAGAAGCAGAGGGTAGGAGAGAGGGAGGGTAAAGGAGGGAGAGAGCGAGAAAGGGTGAGAAGGAGAGAAAGAGAGAGGGGAGGGAGGGGGGGATAGAGTGAGAAAGAGAGAGCAGAAAGTAAGAGAAGGAACAAGAGAAGGAGAGATAGAAAGAGGGAGGGAGAGAGAGAGAGAGAAAGGAGAGAAGGAGGGAGGGGTAGAGAGAGAGGGAGAGAGGGGGACGGAATGAAAGGAAGGAGAGAGAGAGAGAGAAAGAGAGAGAGCAGAACGCAAGAGAAGGAACGAGAGGAGCAGAGATAGAAAGAGGGAGAGAGACAAATAGTGGGGGGGCAGAGAGAGCAGAGAGTAAGAGAAGGAAAGAGAGAAGCAGAGGGAAGGAGAGGAAGTGAGAGAGAGGGAGGCAGTAAGAGAAGGAGAGAGAGGAGGAGGGAAAGAGGGAGGAAGGGAGGGAGAATGAGAGGGAACAGAATGAGAGGGGGGGAGAAAGAGTGAGCGAGAGAGAGCAGAGAGTAAGAGAAGGAAGAAGAGAGAGAGAGAAAGAAAGGGAGGGAGAGAGATAGGAAGAGAGGGGGTATTATATGAGCTGATGACATTTAAAAAAGCTGGAGGACAGGTCTGACTTCTCGGCTTGAATCTGCTCTAAACATTATGCAGATTTGCGACCTGGTTTATGGTTCATATCTCTAGGCCTATCCACATGAAACAAAAATTGGCACAAAGTTCAAGGTATTCTCTGTCAGGAGAAATAAACTGAGGTACAATTATTTTCTTTTCCTGCAGTCTCTGAAAGTTGAGGAGGAGGTCTTCTCTGACAAACTTGAGACTTTAGCCCTGTCTTCACTAGCCCTTCTTGGCTCTACTCGGTCCTTCTTAGCCTGGTACTGTTTCCATTCCTTTGTTGAGTCTGAGCATACCCATGGAAACTGCTCACAGCGAACCAACATCCATGGAAACTCTTTGGGAATCAGAGAGAGTTAGAAGAGTTTAGCTCAAGTTAGCGCTCATCGGGTCTGGAAGGAAGTGATCACGTAGCTCTGGTTGCCACAGTAATGTGTTAGCCTCCTTAGCTATAAACAGGCCTTAAATATGATATTGTTGACAGTTTTATATTTTATTTCATGGTGTAAGTTGAGATAAGGCCGGAGGCAACACATTTGTTTATATAAGTGCCTTCTGCCCCATGTTAAGTACCCCAAAACATTTGCTTAACACTAAAAAATGTGGCATGGTGTGGATTAGTGCAGTGTATATAGTTAAATAAAAAATATCTAACTGTATAAATGTGCATTACCATGCGCAGGTAATTCATGAGGCTGGTCCCGTGTTGCCAGATCAGAGGAGAGCTGCAGCTGAGAGGCTTCACTCCGATCTCCTGACTTCGGTTCAACTCCCGCACAGCACTCACCACCACGTGCACCGCGTCAAACATGAGAGCTGACGAGATCTACGTAGGAGAGAGACGAAGGGAGAGGGGGATCAGTGTGGAGGAGAGGGAGAGCGAGAGAGAGAGAACTCCACATGCACCGCGTCAACTATGAGAGCAGAGGAGATCTACGTAAGACAGAGAGAGAGGGATCAGTGTGGAGAAGAGAGAGAGAGAGAAAAGAGAAAGACCACTACCTGCACCTCATCAAACATGAGGGCGGACAAGATCTATGTAAGAGAGAGAGGGATCAATGTGGAGGGGAGAGAGAAAGAGCGATCACCAAGTGGACCATGTCAAACATGAGGGCGGACGAGATCTGGCAACAAAGAGCGAGAGGGAGAGAGAGAGGGATCAGAATGGAGGAGAGAGAGATGACCACATCAGGGCTGAAGATCATGAGAATAGAAGAGAGAGAGTGGAGGGGACGAATGACACCACTCATACCTGTAATAAAAGAGAAAGAGGAAATCATTATTAATTACTCTAAGGAAAAATGCCACTCTCACACGAGCTGTCACACTACACCAGTGAAAGTGTCTTGCTCAAAGACACAACTCCAGCACTTCCAGTCGAGAGTTCTACTCATTACACAGCGCCCATCAGGAGACGTTTCTCACTGAGGAACTGTCCATGGTTCTGAAGCGATGAGAACTTAAGCTACAAAGTCCCTACAAACGACTCCAAAACAACAACACAGTACCCATATCACTGGGCATTATCAGCTTCATGTTTACAGGCGCCATTTTGAGGATTTTTGGGATGACAGTGGCTCAGTTCGTGTTGCAGTGTCTGTGTCACTGGTGTGTGGATGTATGTGTAAACAGGAGAGGGGGTTCTTAATGTATAGAGCTTTGAGAGCAAATTTAAAGTGCTACAAATGTGGTCAGAATATGTTATATTAAATTGTTAGTTGCTATGGCAGCAGCCCCAAATGAAACTCACAGATTTTAGCACTGTCCATGGTGCTAAAACATTTACAGTTATCTGCCTCCTCTTGTTCTCTGCCTGTTCAATCCTGGTTTAGTCCTGGTTCAAACCTGGTTTAGTCCTGCTTTAGTCCTGGTTTAGTCCTGGTTCAATCCTAGTTTAGTCCTGGTTTCCTGGTTTAGTCCTGGTTCAATCCTGGTTTCGTCCTGGTTTAGTCCTGGTTCAGTCCTGGTTCAGTCCTGGTTTAGTCCTGGTTTAGTCCTGGTTCAATCCTGGTTTAGTCCTGGTTCAATCCTGGTTTAGTCCTGGTTCAGTCCTGGTTCAGTCCTGATTTAGTCATGGTTTAGTCCTGGTTCAATCCTGGTTTAGTCCTGGTTCAACCCTGGTTTAGTCCTGGTTCAATCCTGGTTTAGTCCTGGTTTAGTCCTGGTTTATTCCTAGTTCAATCCTGGTTTAGTCCTGGTTTAGTCCTGGTTCAATCCTGGTTTCGTCCTGGTTTAGTCCTGGTTCAGTCCTGGTTTAGTCATGGTTTAGTCCTGGTTTAGTCCTGGTTTAGTCCTGGTTCAATCCTGGTTTAGTCCTGGTTTATTCCTAGTTCAGTCCTGGTTTGGTCCTTGTTTAGTCCTGGTTTAGTCCTGATAGTGATCTGGTGGCTCTGCTGTGTTGCTCGCTGATGACAGATGATTGGACAGAAGTGTGCTGTGTGCATCTGTCTGTGTCACGGTGCGTTTAGGTGTGAGTGGAAAATCTGACACTCTCCTCCATCACTGTGAAGGCATCTATGTAGATCCTGGTTCAGTCCTGGTGGTTTAGTCCTGGTTCAGGCCTGGTTTATTTAAGGTTTAGTCCTGGATTAACCTTGGTTTAGTCTTGGTTTCAGTCCTAGTACTGTCCTAGTGTAGTCCTGGTTTAGTCAAGGTTCAGTCCTGGTTTGGTTTTAGTTCAGTTGTGGTTCAGTTTAGATTTAGCCCTGGTTTAGTCTTTATTTAGTCCTGGTTCAGTCCCTGGACTAGTCTCTGTACCTTCCTAACGCAGACCCTGTTCAGTCATGGTTTAGTCCTGGTTCAGACCTGGTCTAGTCCCTGTTCAATCATGGTTTAGTCCTGGTTCAGTCCTGGTCTAGCCCTGGTTCAGTCCTGGTCTAGTCCATGTATAGTTCTGGTCTAGTCCATGTTCAGTTCTGGTCTAGACTTTGTTCAGTCCTGATCTAGTTCCAGTTCAGTCCTGGTCTAGTCCCTGTTTAGTCCTGGTTCAGTTCTGGTCTAGTCCATGTTCAGTTCTGGTCTAGAATGTGTTCAGTCCTGATCTAATCCCAGTTCAGTCCTGGTCTAGTCCCTGTTTCGTCCTGGTGTAGTTCCTGTTCAGTCCTAGTTTAATCCCTGTTCAGTCCTGGTCTAGTCCTGGTTCAGTTCTAGTCTAGTCCATGTACAGTCCTGGTCTAGTCCATATTCAGTCCTGATCTAGTCCCAGTTCAGTCCTGGTCTAGTCCGTGTTTAGTCTGTATCAGTGGATCTCTCCTTCATTGTGATTGGAGGATACAGAGTCACACAGAGTTGCTTGTGTTGCGTTCACGTGCATCTCGTCTCTATCAGTGCTCATCACTCAGCAGACGAGGCGTTCAGGCACAGCTGTCTGCAAATGATAACAGCAGACTGATTCTCTGTGGGCACTTCACATCTGCATAAACATCCCTCAGGAAATGAATCAACCAGAAACTCCACCTGAAAGAAGGAGACGGGCTAACCATTGCCGCAGTAACAGGGGAGGGCATGCGGTTTAAAGGGCCCATATTACACTATTTACTGATCTATGTTCTAATGTACTTTCCTCATCACAAACATACCTGGAGTTGTGTTTGGTTCCACACAGCTCATTTCCCCAGGTGTGTGAGACTGTATTCGCCCAACAGCTGCTATGGCGATGTGTGTGAACGAAACTGTCGGGAGATGATCCTGCTGGGATTCTCCGCACCTTGTGGTGTGTGAAAATGGCATAGAAGATGTTTCTCATTGAGGAAGTGTCCATGGTTATGAAACTTGTGTGCTACAAAGTCCATAAGAACTACTTCAAACTCCAAAACAACAACAGAGTACCATTATCACCACAGAGATAACAGGGCATTATCAGATTCTTGTTTACGGGCGCCATTTTGAGAACTTTTGAGATGACAGTGGCTCAGTTCGTGCTGCAGTGTCTGTGTCACTGGCGTGTGGAGGTGTGTGTATGTGAACAGGTGAGGAGTTTCTGGATGTACAGTGCTTTGAAAGCCCAGTAGAAGCTAAAACTCACAGACAAGGTTTTAGCGCTATCCATGGTGCTGAAACATCTACAGTTGTCTGCCCCCTCTTGTTCACTGCCTGTTCAGTCCTGGTTTAGTCCTGGTTCAGTCCTGGTTTTATCCTGGTTCAGTCCTGCTCCAGTTCTGCTTCAATCCTGGTTTAATCCCGGTTCAGTCCTGCTTCAGTACTGGTTTAGTCCTGGTTCAGTCCTGGTTTCGTCCTGGTTTAGTCCTGGTTCAGTCCTGGTTTACTTTTAGTGAAGTCCTGTTTCAGTCCTGGTTTAGTCCTGGTTCAGTCCTGGTTTTATCCTCGTTCAGTCCTGTTTCAGTCCTGGTTCAGTCCTGGTTTCGTCCTGGTTCAGTCCTGGTTCAGTCCTGGTTTAGTCCTGGTTCAGTCCTGCTTCAGTCCTGCTTCAGTCCTGGTTTAGTATTGGTTCAGTCCTGGTTTCCTCCTGGTTTAGTCCTGGTTCAGTCCTGGTTTAGTTCTGCTTGTCCTGGTTTAGTCCTGCTTCAGTCATGGTTTAGTTTTAGTTAAGTCTTGGTTTAGTCCTGGTTCAGTCCTGGTTCAGTCTTGGTTCAGTCCTTGTGTTTTTAAATTCCATATATCTTCACCAGAGGATGATTCGAGTCCTGGAATGTCCAGTCTTTACGGAACTAAAGGTTGTGCACTTGAAGTACTCACAGAGGGCCCGGGATACTGTCCCAGCACACAGGCCTCTCTCCAGGACAGGTTCAGGCTGCGCAGGAAGTCAGAGTGAAGGGCGTGACTGGTGTTCAACATCGAGAAGCCCATGATGTTCGACTGGTCGTCTACTACACCGTCCAGACGCAGGAGAGGGAAGTCCTACAGGAGACACAGAAGAGGTTTAGACACAGGAGCTGATCTGGCATCCTAAACCCAGAGCTCATTCTGCTCTCTGATTGGATAATCCATTTTTTAAGATAAGATAAGATAATCCTTTATTTGTCCCACAATGGGGAAATTGCAGTGTCACAACGCAAGTTACAGGAACAGTAGGAAAATAAGAGCATGCATCAAAATCAAGATAAATAATAAGTATTTACAATCAACTAAAAAACTAAAAAATTTTAGACATAAACAGCTGTTACGTCACATGCAGTGTTTTTGTGAATAAATCCACATTATTATTAGTCAACGTTCATCTGTAAAATAGTGCCACAGTTACATTCACACTCAAAATGTGATTCTGAACAGATTTTTGAAGTTAGGAGTCTGTTAAAATGACATGACAAATCCTCTGATCTCTCACTGATCCTGGTCCCTCTGAAGATCACATCAGAATGTCCAATCTGCATTTGATTTAAATCACTGAAAGGTCCATACATCAGACGTTGGTGTGCATGTGAACATGGCCATTATTCTAAAATCCATAAATACACTTCATTTAAAGAGACAATATGTCACTTTTCTACCTTGTTTCCTTTGAGATGCTATTGCTTTGCCAGTGTATGTCATTAAATGTATTTATTTTGCATTCATACAACTGGTGTTTTTGTTGCTCAGAAGTATCTTAAAATAACAGCTCTCCGCAGATCTGACATGTAACATTGTCTTAGTGGCATCAGCTGCTTATCTCCATGGAAATAAACAAGTTTAAAAAAAACAATAACATCTGCATGGAGATAAGTAGGTGGCAAGCCTGAAAGAAAAGTTGAACTAGAAAAGTTACATAGTGCACCTTAAATTAATCTGCAGATGTTGTGGTGTGGTTGGATAAATATAGTGTGTCAAATGTCTCTAGTTAATCTGCAGATGTTGGGGTATGTCAAATGCCCTCCCAGGTGTTATGGTGTGTCAGATGCCCTCCCAGATATTGTGGTGTGGTTGGATAAATACAGTGGGAGAACATTCCTTGTCATAATCTGGTTTTTAATAATTCAAAATGGCGTCTCCAGTCCCAGTGACCTCCACCATAAATAAAGTAAACACTGGCTCTTCTCACTTGGGTTTAGTTTGAGTTTGTGGTTTGTTTGAGCGTAGAATCTGTGGACGGCACATTTTCAGCTCCTGAGGAAAAAGAAGGAACATCAAACATGGAGGTTTCAAACATGTCTCTCCACAGCCACTCAGTCACAGCCAAACAAACCCACAGGCACCAGGGTATCCGTCACTGCACAGAAACACCCAAAGCAGGCTGAAATCAACATGGCAACGCACTGAGGGCTCCTGCTGAGACAGACCAGGCCTCATTTACTGTGCCCTCCTCTGGTGCACGTGCTTAAAGAGAGAAACACAAACCAACAATGTCTGAGTATGTTTCAGAGTGAAGAAAAAATAAAGACCCAAAAGAGGAGAATGGGAGGGCATCTGACACACAGGAATACAGCAGGATGGGAGGGCACCTGACACACAGGGATACAGCGGGATAGGAGGGCACCTGACACACAGGGATACAGGAAAATGGGAGGGCATTTGAAGCTCTCGTGTCACTAAACAGCAGCCTGGTCGTGCTTGAAATAAGAACTCATATTTATGGCCTGTATTATTAAAGAGGACATTAATTTAACACGAGGAGTTATTCACCACGGCAACGACAGAACGCACACGCTAAAACGAATATGTGACCTCCTGTGACCCCAGAGAGAGGGAGGACAGAGGGAGGGGGGAGAGAGAGAGGGAGGAGGAAAGAGGAGAGAGGAGAGCAGATCTGGGGGCATAATAGGGAGAACGAAGAGGGGTGAGAGAGAGAGAAAGGAGGAGTGAGGGAAGGAGGGAGAAAAGAGACAGAGAGGGATGAGGTGACAAGAAGGAGGTAGGAGTGTGAAGGGGAAAGCAATGAAGAGGGGAAGAGAAAGAGGGGGAGGGTTAGAGAAAGAGAGTAGGGAGAGAGGGAGGAGAGACAGACAGGGGTCGCGGTGTGAGAGAGAGAAAGAATGGAAGAGGGAAGGATGGAGAGGAGGAGAGGCAGAGAGGGATCTGAAGTGAGGACTGATGGAGAGAGGAGAAAAAAATCAAGGGGAAGAGAGTGGTAGAGAGAGGAGGGAAAGAGGGACAAATTGGAGAGAGAGCAAGAGAGAGAGAGTAGGAGGGAAAGAGGAGAGGGAGGAGAAAAAAAAGAGCAGAGCATGGGTGCAGCTCGTCCTTCTGTGTCGCCATTTAAACTGTGACGCACTGAAACCAAGAGTTATTATCCTCCACTCAGAGAGAGAGAAGAGAGAGAAAGAAAGGGGGGGTGGATAGAGAGAGAGAGGGGGCAAGAGAGAGTTGGACACAGTGAGATGAAAGAGAGAGAGGCAGACAGGAGATAGAGAGAGAGAGAAAGGGAAGAGAGAAAGGGGGGCAGGGAATAGAAAGAGAAAGAGGGGAGAGAGAGAGAGTGAGAGAGAGGGTGAGGGAGAGAGAGATAGGAAGGAAGTGGGGATCAGATCTGAGGGGGGTGGTAATATGGAGAAAGGAGAGAGAGAGAAGAAAGAGAGCGAGAAAGAGGGAGGGAGATAGAAGAGAAGGAGTAGAGAGGAAAGGACAATGAGTAACTTTGCAGAGAAGAAGAGAGGAGGGAGAGAAGGATCAGTTACTATGCTCAAACAGAGAGATAGAGTGAGAAAGATGTGCATGAGAGCATGACAAGAGGGGGTGGGAGAGAGGGATGGTACAGTGAGATATCCTCTGAACAAGGGATGGGGGGAGTATGAGAGAGAGAGAGAGAGAGAGAGAGGGAAGGGGGAAGGGGTGAGAGAGGGTAGAGAGAAATGAGAGAAATGAGAGAAATGCAGAGGAGAGAATAGAAGTTGGGATAGAGAGAGAAGGGAGACAGAGAGGGAGGAGGAGAGAGAGAGAAAGAAAAGGCGGAAGGGGTGAGAGAGAGTAGAAAGGAATGAGAGAAACACAGAGGAGAGAATAGAAGTGGGGATAGAGAGAGAGAAGGGAGACAGAGGGGGGGAGAGAGCAAGAGAAAGAGAGAGAGAAAGAGAAGGGGGAAACGGTGAGAGAAAATAGAAAGGAATGAGAGAAACACAGAGGAGAGAGAGTAGAAGTGGGGATAGAGAGAAAGAGAAGGGAGACAGAGATGGGGGGAAGAGAGGAAAAGAGAGAGAGACAGAAAAGGGAGATAGGGATGAGGGGGAGACAGAGAGAAGGGAGACAGAGATGGAGGGGGAGAGGGGAGATGATAATGTGGAGCACAGTAGACAGGACGAGACAAGGACAGAGGAGACAAGGACAGAGGAGACAGGAGACAGGACATGGCCCAGAATCCTCTGAGGACGAGTCAGACGGACCAAAGAACGAGGGACCACAAAGCAGAGAAAATTGAAAATGTGAAACCCCCCCTCCCTCAGTCTGTCCCTCGCTCAGGAGAAGAGTGATGTCATTTCACTTTCTGTCAAAACGATTTACCTGGAACTGACCAGTCGTGTCTTTTTTAAAGCACATTACCTGATCACTGATTTAGTGTTTTTCAGTTTCTAGAATGTGATGATGTCACACTCCCAGATGGGGACACAGACTTCCCTATACACTGAAAACCAAATTATTATGCAAATGATATTTTCCTCTGATTTTACCAACAATATAAATAACAGTCATCATCATTTTCAGTTCATCAACCTTTAGAGTACAATTTGAATGTTACTGAACAAATCTCCCAATGATAATAGCTTTTTTCTCAAAAATAAAAACTTAAAAAGCACTGTTTCAAATTATTCTGCACAGCAGAGTTTCAAACCATGTTATTGTTGTAAAGAAGTGAAAATGGTCATTTGTTTATTTTTCAGTTAGAAGCATTAGCATATTACTGAAATCAAAAGCTATTTCAATCAAAACATCTTAACAGGTCAAGTTGCATTTGAATATAGGAGCCCTTATATGAAGATGATTTTGCTATGAAAAGCACGGTTCTTCTTTTTGTACCATGGAAGAAAGTGGTCAGTCAGAAACTCCACATACTTTACAGAGGTCATTTTCACACTTCAGGGACCCTAAAGGGGCCGATCAGCTCTCTCCCCATGATTCTGGCCCAAAACATGACTCCACCTCCTTGCTGATGTCACAGCCTTGTTGGGACATGGTGGCCGTCCACCAAACATCCACCACTCCATCCATCTGGACCATCCAGGGTTGCACGGCACTCATCAGTGAACAAGACTGTTTGAAAATGAATCTTCATGTATTTCTGGGCCCACTGGAACCTTTTCTGCTTGTGAGCTTTGTTTAAGGGTGGTCGAATAGAAGGTTTATGCATAACTGCCTCTGGAGGATCCTACATATTGATGTTCGTGGGACTCCAGAGGCACCAGCAGCTTCAAATACCTGTTTGCTGCTTTGTAGTGGTATTTTAATAGCTGCTCTCTTAATCCGAAGTATTTGTATCCGTGTGTGCTCTGAATCAGCTACAAATCTCTTCATAGTACAATGATCACGCTTAAGTTTTCATGAAATATCTAAAGTTTTCATACCTTGTCCAATTTTCAACTATATTCAACTATTTCATGCTTTTCAGCACTAGGGAGATCCTTTTTCTTTCCCATATTGCTTGAAAATGATGCTCTGCTTAATAATGTGGAACGTCCTTAAGTAGTTTTTCCTTTAATTGGATTTACCTGGCAGATTAATTGGCACAGGTGTGTGAGACTGATTTCACTGACCCAATGAGCCTGAGACACAATAACATCCATGAGTTTCATTGGAAAACAAAAAAAAAACAAAAAAAAAAACCTTTATTTTTTATTTATTTATTTTACCTTTATTTAACCAGGATAAAAAACTCATTGAGATTAAAAATCTCTTTTTCAAGAGTGTCCTGGCCAAGAGGCAGCATCAGCACAGGCACAAAACAATAACACAACATATTCACATTTTCACACAAACCAAAGCATCATAAAACGAGTCTTATGTGAAACATTTACAAATTGATAGATTTGTTTCAAGTTCAGTTAAAAGTGACTTAAAAGAGTTAAACGACACCAGCTCTTTCAGGTTAAATTCCTTCTGGAGTTCATTCCAGGAATGAGCTGCAGCAAAGCGAAAAGCCTTTTTTCCAAGTTCAGTGCGAGCTCTGGGCACTGAGAGCAGGAGCAGCTCCTGAGAGCGGAGACTGTAAGTGCTACTGCTCCTCACCTCTATGAGCTGCTGGAGATAGGACGGCACCAGCCCAACAAGACATTTATAAATAAAAAGATACCAATGTTTTAATCTACGAAGTGTCAAAGAAGTCCAGCCCACACGGGCGTACAAGACACAATGATGGGTCAGGGACCTCATGTTCGTAATAAAACGTAGTGCACCATGATACACAGTGTCAAGAGCATGTAGACACTCAACAGAGGCATTCATATAAATGACATCACCAAAATCAAGAACAGACAGAAAAGTGGCATTTACAAGTTTTTTACGAGCCTCAAATGACAAACAAGATTTAATATGAAAATAAAAGCGCAACTTCAATTTGAGTCTATGAGTCAATTTTTGAATGTGTGGCTTAAAGGAAAAACAGTCGTCAATTAAAATCCCAAGATATTTATATTCTGACACTTTTTCAATTGGTTTGCCTTCATTTGTAGTAATTTGGGGGAGATATTGAGGTGTCGTTTTGGATTTGGAAAACAGCATGTATTTAGTTTTGTCTGCGTTTAAAACAAGCTTGAGATAATAAAAGTTTTTTTGTAGTTGGTCAAAGGCTCCTTGGAGTTTGGACAGTGCAAGCTCTGCTGAGGGGGCTGAAGAGTTTATGACACTTAAACACAATTTGCATAATAATTTGGAACGCGGGGTAGGTACTTTGTTCAAGGTTTAAGGTTCAAGGTTCTTTATTTGTCATTCAAGCATGTGAGAGAAACACATGACAGAATGAAATGTGTTCCTCGAGGCCCAGTGATTAAAAGAAAAGAACAATAGTAAATAAGCAATGTTAAAAAAGTACATCAAGAGCATTTCACAGTTCCAGTAGACAAGTACAAGTGAAGCACGATAGAGTGAAGCCTAAGCTGGAAGTCAGGGTGCTCTGTTCAAAAGTCCGACAGCCTCAGGAAAAAAGCTGAACTTCAGCCGAGATGTTCTGGCTTTGGTGGTGGGAGGGGTGTGAGGGGTCCCATGATCCTGGAGGCAGAGCAGAGCTTTCCCGTCCTGGGCTGAGCAGTACCACACTGTGATGGACTGGGTCAGCACACTCTCCACTCCACATCAATAAAAACAGACGAGGGCTTGGAGGCCTAGTCCAGCAGCCTTGAGCCTCCTCAAAAAGTCTAGGCGTCGGTGGGCCTTCTTCACAAGCAGGTTAGGCGGTCAGAGAGGTGCACACTCAGGTGTTTCCAGCAGGACACCACTTCAACTTCTGTGCCCTTGATGCAGAGGGGGGGCGGTGAGCAGCTGTTCTTCCTAAAGTCCACTATCAATACCAGTTCAATTCAGTTTTTAAAGGACTCAGGTAGAGGTTGTTATACCTGCACCAAGTGACGTTCTACATATGTCTCTATTGGCGGAGTGTTGGAGTGTTCAGTAGTTACCATGGTGACACAAGGCACACATTAGCAAAAACTGGCAAAAAGTTTTAAGATCGTCTGAAAACTCAAGAAAAAATACAAAATGGATTTAAAGAGCACATTTCCATTTTCGTGTGATCAGTGCGTGCATTCATGGTCCTGTTTAGGAGTTTGATTTTCAAAAACTGAAAAACTGTAGCTAATGCTAATGCTAATGCTAGCTATCTTGTGAGGGTAATGTTATTAGAGAGGGACTTGTTTAACAGCACAAATCATCTCACCTGTTGGAGTTCAGCTGAGTTACTTCTTTATGATTAGATTGTGTTAAAACAAAGCTCACATTAAAGTCTAACCTGAGTAACAGAGCTTCAGACAGAGTAGTGCTTTCAGTTAGCTTCACACCTCCAGGGAATGTTGGTGATGATGACAACAGCTTCAAAGTATCAGTTAAATATTGTCCAATAAAATGCACCGATGTCATTTGATTTTTCAATTGCTTATTTCTTTTCTAGTTTCCTGCTGTTCTTGAACTTTGCATTGCAACACTCAAATTTACCCAGTGTGAAACAGATGACGCTTTATCTGATTTTTCTTGTAGTATAGGGAGTTGTTAAAGCAGTTTTTCGTGTCAAAATGTGAGTGCGCTCCGTCTGAGGTTTGAATCATAAATCATGCGCTGTGGGCAGACTGTTCACTGTGAGGAAAGAAATGACAAAAACCTCCAAACCAAAAATGTGCTCACCAAAGACTCTCAATTTAAACCAAAGACATCTGTGTAACTTTTTGATTGGGAGTCCATCACCTTCTTGTTTCTATGGAGATGTCATTGCTCTGCCTGGAATGTTCCACAGTATGACATTAAACAGCTCTACTTTACATTTATTCCATTACAGGTGGTTTTAAAACTCTGAAATACCTAGAAAAACACACATTCTGGCTGTGAATGGGGTCGCCTCTCCACAGATCGGACCTGTAACTTGGTCTGGTTTGGTCTCCATGAAGATAAAAAGGTCTAATATTGCTTTTTTTTTCATTATTGTGATGACAAAAGGAGAAATTTAATTCGTCAACTGGACAGAGTTTATTATTATGATATTAGAGACAGTACAAACAGTAAAAGACATTAGACATTTTGACTTGACGGGATCAGAAGTGCATACATCAAGGTTTGTGTGTGTGTGTGTGTGTGTGTGTGTGTGTGTGTGTGTGTGTGTGTGGGTGTGTGTGTGTGTGTGTGTGTGTGTGTGTGTGTGTGTGTGTGTGTGAGTAGGTCAGTAATAAAACAGAAGAGATGTAAGAGGGTAAGGGCGTGAGGGAAAAAAAAAAAAAATAAGAACAAGAAACAAATAATTATTATTGTAATTAATGATAACGCTTTTTTTCCTCCCCTGTTCCTTCTCCTTCTCTTCCTCCCCTTTGTTCCTTTGTTAATTATTCATTTATTCTTTTCCCTTTTGTGTTTTTTTTTCTTTGTTTTGTTTTTTATGCCAGATAGTGTCAGTACATATTACGCTATTTTCTGATCTAATGTTGTTTCCTCATCACAAACAAACCCGGAGTTGTGTTTTGTTTCATTCACACATGTTTAACACACACCCTGCAGATTTAGGTTCTTCTCTCAAACAGAAAAAAACCTAATACAGGAAGTGCTTTTTAAGCTCCACACTCCTTCACTAGAATCATTTGGGTCATTTCATTCTTGGAATTGTCAGTCTCTACTGAACTAAAAGTAAAAGGAGCTGTTGACGTGAAAACTACCACTTCATGACATCACAAGGTAGAACAGAGGATTTTGAGCTGGGGATGTAGACAGACTAATAATAAAGGGTTACTCAAACACAACTCTAGGTCGTTTTTTGAGGAGGGAACAACATTCTAACCTGGCTTAATGAAAACAAAGCTCACAAAAGACAAATGTGTGTAATAATATATAACCTGTAAAAGTACCAGAGTGTGGTATGTCGTGTACAGGAGCAGGTCTTACCATCGTGGTGAGGATGTACTTGTAGAAGGCCGATGTCATGCCCAGCTCCTTCGCCTGGACACAAAGTCACAAGACAATATGTCAGATGCCCTCCCTGTGTGTCAGACGCCTTCCCCGTGTTCCCATGAAATCTTCGGCTGTTCGGTAAACTCCGCCTCCTTCGGCTGTTCAGATTGATGGTGTCGTTCGTCACATTAAAATCAAATCAGAGTTTACGAGGAGCAGGATTAATCTGTGCTGAGAGCAGATCGTTTCAAATCAATAGAATGTATCGCCAGGAGTTGGAGGACTCAGACACATGTTAGGACCTGGTTTATGGTTCATATCTCTGTCATTACTGGGCCTATCCACATGTAACAAAAACTGACACAAAGATACAAAGAATGCTAAATCTGGATTTCAGACCACATCATAACATTTTCCTTAAAGGTGCACTGTGTAACTTTTTGGTTGGGGCTCTGGCACCTGCTTGTTTCCATGGATACATCATAGCTCTGCCTGGAATGTTCCACAGTATGACATTAAACAGCTCTACTTTACACTTATTCAATTACAGGTGGTTTTATAGCTCAAAAATACCTAGAAAAAGAGGCGTTCTGACTGTGAGCGGGGTTGCCTCTCCGTGGATCTGACTTGTAACTAGGTATGGTTTGGTCTCCATGAAGATAGAAAGGTTTAATGCCATACTGTGAAACATTCTGGACAAAACAATAACAAATCTACAATAACACAACTGAAGTTCAATATTTGAGAGTTGACTTTTAAGATATTTTCGTAGCCATGTTCCATGCAGGAAGTGAGCATGGGCTGGATTCAGCTCCATCGACTAAAACAAGATATCAACATTAATAACAGACCAATCAGATGCCTTCTCTTCCTGAGGTCCATAGCGTTAGCAACAGGTTTGATTGACAGAGTTGGTAAATGCCCGCTCCCTGCCAAACCAACGGTTTGGGTAGGAAGGGGCGTTACCTCCAAAAGCCTCTCTCCTGATTGGCTCTTGGGTTGCTCTGACACTTGGAATTTCAAATATGGAACTCGGCTCCAAATTCGCTCCATAACTGCTAGCCTTATGAGCTTCATTTGAGTGGAGCCAAACACTGTGGATGAAGTCACACTCCCTTAGTCCATTTCTTCATACAGTCTGTGGATATTTCTCATGAGGAGTAATGTAATGAAGTACATCTGTCTCTCGCCCCCATGAGGGAGTATGACTTCATCACAGTCTGGAATCTAAAAAACAAACAGCTTCGCAAAGTGGAGCTCTCGTCCCTCACAAATCCAGGCACAGACAGAACGGCGAGCGCAGACAGAAGCACAGATCCTCCGACTTTTAGCAGCAGAACATCCAGGATTTACAGGAAAAACAAGCGCGACATCTGAAGAGAGACGCAGTGAGGGCAGATTTTGAGTCTATGTGAGACTGAGAAGAGAGAGTTTACCTGCTTTACCCACATACGCCCTATAGTTACAATAATGAAAACAAAAGATATTCATTGGACAAAGTTGGTTTGTTTAGTCCTGGTTTATTATTTCTAGTCCTGCTTTAGTTTTGGTTTAGTCCTGGTTTAGTCTTGGTTTAGTCTTGGTTCACTTTAGTCCTGGTGTAGTCCTGGTTTTAGTCTTGGTATGGTCTTGGTTTAGTCCTGGTTTAGTCCTGGTGTAGTCTTGGTTAGGTCCAGGTTTAGTCCTGGGTTATTAGTTCTAATCCTGGTTTAGTCTTTGTTTAGTCCTGATTTGGTGCTGGTTAATTCCTGGTTTCATCTTGGTTTAGTCCAGGCCTGGTTTAATTAGTTCTAGTTCTGATTTAGGCATAGTTCACTCCTGGTTAAGTTCTGATTAAGTCCTGGTTTAGTCCTGGTCTAGTCCTGGTGTAGTCTTGGTTCAGAATTGGTTTCATCTACATCTACATCTGAATAAACATACACAGACTAGTACTATTATTATTAAACATTGATTATCTAATGTATTTTTAAGAAAAAATATTGAAATTGAGTATAGGTTTTGTTCAGTTTGATGATGTTGTAATTTCAGATGGAGAACAGGGACAGATTCACAGTTTTTGAAAGAAATCTCCAAACTTCTGATCCACAAATGTTTCTCATTATTTCTCTTTCATTCTTTGTTTGGAATCGGCTCCACAAACTTGTCATATTAATCTTATGACTTAAAGTCCTTTCAACTGAAACTCACGTCCTCGGGGTTGAATAATGGCACCACTTTCTGAATCTGTTGTGAAAGACTCATTGACGTTGAGCCAGTTTTGGTTTATGTGGATAGGCCCAGGAATTCCAGAGATGTTGTAGGACTGGAGATGCAGATGTGTAAATGTGTAGGATGGCATAGGACAGTGTATAGAGTGTGTAGGCTGCAGTACCTTTCGTAGGATGCTGTAGGATGTAGAAGCATTGGCGTCGATTATGATGGTGGCCACTTTGTCGTCTCTGATCTCTTTGAGCAGAGGGGTGGGGTCCTGGCTCTCATCCAGCATCCGCACCGACAGCGTTTCCCGGGAGATCAGGAAGTGCCGCACCAGCTCCTCCAATCGCAGCAGGCCTGACAGGACACAGGAAGTGACACGTGTGAGGCGGGGTATCGGGGGGTCTGGGTTGTGATTGCCCAGGTTAAAGTGGGACTAAACACCTAAACTCCGCCCACAGCCACATTTCAAATAGAGCTGTAGCACCTAGAGTAATAAAGGGGAGCATGAGGGGAAGAGGGGGGAAGCCTGGAGGACTAAAGAGAGAGTGAGAAGAGAAGAGGGGCGGGGTTGGAGGTATATAAGGAACACTGTGATTGGTCTAACAGGTATTTACAATTCAAAACCCGCCCCTGCGGGCAGGTGTTTATAATCAGAAACACCTGTCTGTAATCAGGGTGTGATGTCACATAGTACTTACACTGTTGCCTCCAGTTGCTTTGACTGTTTTTGACCAGAAGGCTGCAAAAGTACCTAGTTTTCACTAAATATAAAAAAAAATAAAAAAATCACTGAGTAGATAATGCTATTGAAACACCACATAGACAACTCAGCAGCAAAAACAGTGGATTTAGTGTTGAGTGCTTCTGCATAAACACTGGTCACTACGGCAACACAAAGACAAACTTCATCTCATATGCAGTCATGTATGTGACTCTAAACCTGCGTATTTGACTGTAACTCTGAGCGTTTGTGTAAAGAGCACACTGAATAAACCTGAGCAGACGAGTGCAGAGAAACATGGAGGTCAAATCAAATGTGTTTGGGAACTGCAGCAGATACAGGATTTTATGAGTCATTATGTGAAAATAAAACTTTTGAAACTTTTTCTACAAACCCTATTTCACTTAAAGAACTAAGTCTTCAGCTGACAGGGGACCTTTCAACTGTTTCTGTCCAATTCTGATGGTCTGGATGATGATTTTAGCCCGGTTTAGTCCTGGTTCAATTCTGGTTTAGTCCTGGTTCAATTCTGGTTTAGTCCTGGTTCAGTCCTGGTTTAGTCCTGGTTTAATCCTGGTTTAGTCCTAGTCTAGTCCTGGTCCAGTCCTGGTTCAGTCCTACTTTAGTTCTTGTTTAGTCCTGGTTTAGTCCTGGTTCAGTCCTAGTTTAGACCTGGTCCAATGCTGGTAGTCCTGGATTAGTCCTGGTCCAGTCCTGTTTCAATGCTAGTTTAGTCCTGGATTAGTCCTGGTTCAGTCCTGGTTCAGTCCTAGTTTAGTCCTGGTTTACTGATGGTCCCGTCCTAGTCTAGTCTTGATCCAGTCTTGGCCCAGTCCTGGTTCAGTCCTAGTTTAGTCCTGGTCCAGTCCTGGTCTTACACTCAGCCTTGGCACAGATGAGGCTGGTGGTGGGCGAGCCAAAGGAGCTGAGCACAGAGGAGAGGGCGTGGCTCAGGTCCTCGTTGCTAGGATACAGAGTGACGGAGGCGAAGCGCAGGTATGGGAGCTTGGGTGTCTCCTCTGGACCGATCTTCACGTGAGGAATCTGACAGAACAACAGTACAATTTTAGGGGTACAGTAGAATTTTAAACAGTTTTGTTCATATTCAATTTAAATTAAAATCACATGTGTTCAAAGAAATACATCCTCAGTCATTTCAAGTCTTTGTACCTGATTTATTCTGTCTTATAAACAACAAACAAAACCAGAACTAGTTCATTTTAAACCGTTTGCAGTGGTTCAAATATATTTCTCACTGAGAGAATTTTCATTTATCTTGTTTTTTTATAAATGTATATATATGTGTGTGTGTGTGTGTGTGTGTGTATATATATATATATATATATATATATATATATATATATATATATATATATATATATATATATATATATATATATTGTAAAGTTTTGATTCTTTTCTCCAAGAGCGCGTTTATAAGCACTTTTCACAACTTTCAGAGGCTTAAAGCATGCAACACACACTTCCTGATTATTGGATAAAACACAAACAGACCGCACACAGTGGACTTGATTCATGGAAAAAAAAAAAAAAAAAAAAAAAAATGGCTACAGGCCCTTTAGACATGAATTTAAGCAAAGTGTGTTTTGCCCCAGAACAGATCTACTGTATAAGCAGCTCCTGAAGTCAAAATAAGTCCACTGTGTAACTGTCTGCATCTAATTATACATATTTTTTATACTCTTTATAGTTGTTGTTAGCTTTACCACTGACAGCAAACTCTGCTCTGGTCTGTGTGTGAGAGTTGTGAAAAGTGCTTATAAACTCATCTTGGTGAATAATTAGGATGCTTTGAATGCTTAAGGTAAGTGAGGAAGAACTTTGGATCATTGAAAACTGTTTAAAATGAACTAATTCTGTTTTTCACGTTTGTAAGATGGCAAAAATCAATTGTAAGATGGCAAAAATCAAGTACTGTGCCTTTAGTACATATTTCTTCTCTGTGGCACTGACCTCCTTCTCTCCGCAGATGTGACTCACGGTGGATCCAGAGGCGGGGCTGGAGGCGGGGCCAATCACAGAGACCACGCCCTTTGGTAAAATCTGACACACTGTAAGTAAATGAAAATAAACACTTAATGAAGAGCTGAAATACAAAAAAAATCACCATTGTGCTTCAGCAGACAGGGGGCGCCAGAGGAGAGGAGCGAGGGGGTGAGGTCTGTGGGCGGAGCTTGTGTCATGCGTTTGTGAAGTTTAAAGAGCCATTAAACACCCTCCTGAAGCTTTACTCCGCCCCTAAGCAATATCTGAAAAATCCTCTACATTTGTGCTTGGATCATGCCGTTTCCCTTTTCTCCAGACACGGCGAGACATGGCAGTGCCCAGCGGTGCCAGGTAGGGGCGGGGCTGAGAGGGGCTCCTCACGTACCACCCGTAGACCACCAGGGGCTGTGCTTGTCGCTTAATAACCTGCATCTGATTCACTGGCGGCCATTAGTCAAACCCGGAAATTCAAATTAAGTCGATCCTAAAGAGGCTGTTACAGACACGGGAAAAGTCTGATTTTTAACAAATATGCACTAAATGCCAAAATAAGCCCAGGGGTAGGTATACACTTCTATTTTAGACCCATTTACACAGCTAATCAATAGAAAAAAGTGATTTTGGTGTTTAGTGGTCCTTTAAAAGTGAAGAACTGCAAATATTTCTCCAGTGTGGTGCTTAAAGCTGTGCTCAGACTAGTATTGTCGCAATACTAATATTTCAAACTCAGTTTTCATACTAAGGAATAGACCAGATACTCCAGACTGATTTTGTACCATGATGATATTAATACATAATAATAAGAAAAAAAAAACACTCTTTCTTTAGACAATTAAATGTGACTTTCAACATTAAATGGGAGTACTTTTTTTTTCTATATCCTTATACACCCTATATGTGTGTAATCCCTCAGTGGTCCTGTAGGTTCCGTAGTGGTCCATGGGTGTATACTAGTCTATGTGCTCTTATACTTGTTCTGATACAGCTCAACATTTTTCTAAAGACATTCAGGAAAGGTTCTGCTCTGTCCTAGTATCTCGTTTTAATATGGATTAGTATCTGATATGCCAGACTCCTACAGTGCAGAGAGCAAACACACAGTGCTTAAAGGAGCAGAGCAGTGACAGTGACAGAGAGAACTACAGTATACAAGTACAAAACTCTTTATAATACTCATCGTCCTGTGTCCACATCAGGGGTTTGTGTGTTCAGCCTATGACACAAACCAACATGAAAACTCACATTAAACTGTTAATAATGCACTTGTATTAAGCCTACACAATCTACTGTTCACCTACTGTTCACTCACTTCAAAACATGTCAGAAATAAACTGGGCGTCCTACTTGTTTCTGTGGTGTGGTACTGCAGTGATAGTAGTTGTAGTAGTAGTTGTGGTTAGCCCTGTGCAATTACTGTAATGTAATGTAATGTAAAGTAACTGGTAGTAGTATTAGTAGTAGTTTTACTCACTTCTCTCAGTAGTGTGGTACTGCAGTAGTAACAGTAGTAGTTGTACTCACTTGTCTCAGTAGTGTGGTACTGCAGTAGTAATAGTAGTAGTAGTGCTCACTTGTCTCAGTAGTGTGGTACTGCAGTAGTAATACTAGTAGTAGTACTCACTTCTCTCAGTAGTGTGGTACTGCAGTAGTAACAGTAGTAGTTGTACTCACTTGTCTCAGTAGTGTGGTACTGCAGTAGTAACAGTAGTAGTTGTACTCACTTGTCTCAGTAGTGTGGTACTGCAGTAGTAATAGTAGTAGTAGTACTCACTTGTCTCAGTAGTGTGGTACTGCAGTAGTAATAGTAGTAGTAGTACTCACTTGTCTCAGTAGTGTGGTACTGCAGTAGTATTAGTAATAGTAGTAGTAGTACTTACTTGTCTCAGTAGTGTGGTACTGCAGTAGTATTAGTAATAGTAGTAGTAGTGCTCACTTGTCTCAGTAGTGTGGTACTGCAGTAGTAATAGTAGTAGTAGTAGTAGTACTCACTTGTCTCAGTAGTGTGGTACTGCAGTAGTAATAGTAGTAGTAGTAGTACTCACTTGTCTCAGTAGTGTGGTACTGTGAGTCCCTCTGTAGGTCAAACACGTCCACCTCCACTCTCCCTCGAGCTGAACCTTGCAGCTGTTCGTTGACGCTCTCTCTCGCCAGTGTGAGGGCGAGCCGCTCGCCCCGCCCACACCACGACGCCTGCTCGTCCAAGATGGCCGCTGTGACACCAGACACAAACACAAGGAGAAGAAGAAGTGTGGAGTTAATGAGAGGAGCTCGTGACAGATAAAACCAAACAACCAGAGTTCTACTGTATATCTGTATTTATCTGTGGACGGAGTCAGACGGAGTGAAAAAGGACGGATTCGGGAAGTCACTCGTCCAAGATGGTCACTGCAACACACAGACACCCACATGAGGGACTTGAGAAATCAAATGCATTATTATTATACAAATTTATTTTTTGTCTCCATGGTGATATTGCCTGAAATGTTCTGCTGCTTGTCATTGACCTTATGTATGTGGCATTAGGTGTTTTTACTGCTCAAAAATACTTAGTAAAAACACATTCTTCTCGTGAGTGGGTTCACTTCTTCACAGATCTTGACTTGAGGTGTCACCCGCTTGTCTTTATGAAAATAGATACATTTAATGCCATACCCTGGAACATTCTGGGCATAGTAAGTTAACATCTCAGTGGAGACAAGTCGGCTGCAGACCCTCCAACAGTAAAGTTACACAGTGCCGTTTAAAGTTTCTTTCATAAGTGGAATGAGCGTAATGCAGAGTCAGCTCCAAAAAGAGTGGAGTGTTAATAAATCCTAAATGGAGTTTTATTTAAATGTAAATTTGTATGTTCATATTTATAGCCGGTTGTCGTGGAAACAACGTAGCCTTTATTTTATGCGCCTTGTTTTTATGAGGCGCTATGCTAATGCAGCTCAGGGAAATGGTACGCTAACAGAGCAGAGATTGAAATGACAAACAGTCGGTGCATCTCTGTCCTCACCCAAACTCTCAGTAAATATAAAACTACGACAGGACGGGGAAATTGTGGATGACGTGGAACTGAGCGCCTGCAGGGACCAGGCTCTGAGACAAATAAATGTGAGTCCTGTGGAATATATTTCCATAAGTTTGTGTTACGTGATCGGCTGTGAGCTGGAGACATTTGTCACAATGAGGGACAAACTGGACAAACTGCTCTCCATCATGGACACTCCTGCTCACCCACTGCACCAGACTATAGAGGGACAGAGGAGATAATACTCCCTACAACTGTACAACAACTCACCCACTGCACCAGACTATAGAGGGACAGAGGAGATAATACTCCCTACAGCTGTACAACAACTCACCCACTGCACCAGACTATAGAGGGACAGAGGAGATAATACTCCCTACAACTGTACAACAACTCACCCACTGCATCAGACTATAGAGGGACAGAGGAGATAATACTCCCTACAACTGCACAATAACTCACCCACTGCACCAGACTATAGAGGGACAGATAATACTCCCTACAACAACTCACCCACTGCACCAGACTATAGAGGGACAGAGGAGATAATACTCCCTACAGCTGTACAACAACTCACCCACTGCACCAGACTATAGAGGGACATAGGAGCTCATTCTCCAACATGCTCCTGTAGCTCCGCTCAAACAGTGAGAGATACAGGACTACATTCATACTATAATACTCCCTACAACTGTACAACAACTCAACCTTATGGAGCAGATAATACTCCCTACAACTGTACAACAACTCAACCTTATGGAACAGATATTAGTCCCTACTGTATCCAAATCATTTCCCTTGTGGATCAATAAAGTTTGTCTAAGTCTAAGTCTAAAAGCAGTGCAAATATGAACAGCTGCAAGGACGACAGGAGCAGGGGACCGATCACACCAGAGAAATCGAGACTTTGCAGCTGATGTCATCAACAGTCCCTGGGGATGTGATGCTAACTGTAGGTACTGCTCTGTCTGAAGCTCTGTTACTCAAGTTAGACTTTAATCTGATATTTGTTTTAACACAATGACCTGAAAGAACTGACTGATCTGGAACTAGAACAGGGGAGCTGATTTGTGCTGCTAAATCGTGGATCTGAAGAACTGGATAGGGTATTGCTGCTTAGAGCTGTTTTGAGTTGGCGTAGTGGCCACTCACTGGAACTTCAGCGAAAAAATCCCTCCTGCCCAGAAAGGATTTTTTCCATGGAATGCAATGTAATCACTAACTGCTCGTGTTCGGATGACATGGGACTCAAACATTTTGTGGGATTTTGTGGCGATTTTGTTTTACCTATTTTTGGATCATAAACTTTTTCTCAGCTCAAAATCCTACAGTTGTCGTAAAAGCAGTTTTTTAATCATTAGCTCTGGCTCCGCTCTGGCTCTGCTCTAGCTCCTCTTGCTCTGTGTGAGAAATGGTGGCTCATTTCTTACAGTGAGAAAATGGTGGCTCATTTTCTCACTGTGTGAAAAATGAGCCACCGAAAGTACCTATCTCTGGAGACATGCGCTATTGAGCTCGGCCTATTGACTTGACCCCGGAGCTTGTAAGTCACTTCCACTTTTTTGTTGAAAAAATCAAACTTCTAAACAGGACCATGAACGCTCGCACTGATCACAGGCTCCTGAAAATGTGCTGTTCAAATCCATTTTGTGTTTTTTTCTTGAGTTTTCTTGGCAGTGTTTGCTAATGTGTGCATTGTGTTTCCATGGTAACTATTAAACATTCGCCGTAGGTATACATGTAGAACACCCCCAGCGTGATGACACTGGAAACTATCAATATAAACTAATCAGGAGACGAGGGAAGAGTCTAAGGAAGGGGAGACTGGATAGCTGCAAGTACGGCAAGAGACGGGATAATAAAGATGATTTGAACCTTGAACCTTTATCTCTCTTGTGTTTGTGAGAAAACTGAACAGCTGTAAGGTTCCTTTTGTGTGTGTGTGTGTGTGTGTGTGTGTTTGTGTGTGTGTGAAAAATGAACAGCTGTAAGGTTCCTTATGTGTGTGTGTGTGTGTGAACTGAACAGCTGTAAGGTTCCGTATGTGTCTGCTATGTGAAAGCTGAGCAGCTGCGGAGTCAGAGAAAAACACAGATCCCAATCACAGCTCTGTGTTTGAAATGGAGCAGAACAGAGCTGCACTGGTCCTCAAACATCCACACATGTTTGGGAGTGACACATTTCAACTGTAACAGATGTCATGTAGCGGTAGGTTTCAGCTTCTTTTACCCTTTGTTCAGTAGAGACAATGTTAATTCCAGGTCTGAAACCATCCAAATGATTCTAGTGAACTTGTGTGGAGTTTAAAAACACAATGGAGCACTTCCTGTATTACCACATACCGGGTGGAACAGAGTGTTTTCTGTCTGAGAAAAGAACTCAGTGTAAATATGCAGGGTTTGTGTGTTAAATATGCGAATAAAACAAGTATGTGATAGGGAAAGTACATTATAGAGAATTTATGAAGGAAATAAATCCAAAACAGACGTGTGTGTCCTCCTCAGATCTCTCATTTGCATACAGACAGGACCACAGCTGTTAATTCCTCTCCATAAAAGTGTGTAATATATGCGCATATGTAAATGAGCACACAAACATGTAAACACAAACGGCCCCCAGTATCTGCTGTCCGTTTGGATTTCACCTGCAGCCTCAGACCTTTCAGCTGTTCAGTTTGTGTGTAGATGTCATCACATTCTCTGCTCCTCTGACCCTCTCTTCTGCTCCTCTGTCCCTCTCCTCTGCTCCTCTCACCCGCCCCTCTGATCCTCTGTCCCTCTCCTCTGCTTCTCTGACTCTCTCCTCTCCATCGACTGTTGCCATCGTTTATACGTTTTTTTTGTTTGTTTGTTTGTTTGTTTTTTGTAATATATATATATATATAACCTTTTGTTTCTGTTTTTCATCATTAACTGCAGTTGACTTCACTTTGTGCCTTTTCTGTTCATTTCTGTTTAGCTGTTACTTCCTCTGACACAGGAAGTCACCAAAATAAAAGCATGTAACCTCACAGGTAAATACCATAGACTGAATGTTAAATATAAGAACTAACTTGACGTTTACACTGAATGTTACGAGGGTTTTGGAGAGGACATGTCTTCTGGATTTGAGAGACACATGAGACAAATGAGCGGCTGTGTCTGCGTCCCTTCTGGAATATATAGAAGACAGAAGAGTGTGGCCGCTCAACAGACAGACAAATCTTCCTTGTCTGTATTTCTAGTGTAATTGGAGCTTACAGCGGCCCCTGGTGTGTGGGTGGAGCACAGTGAACAGTGCGTTGGACAGAGGGGGCGGAGTCACGCTCTCAACTCTCAAATCACACTGTTTATGCATCCTGTCAAATGAAAGTAAGGGCAGAGCAGAGAGAGAAGGAGAGAGAAGGAGAGGAGAGAGAGGGAGGAGGAGAGAGAGAGAAGGAGAGAGAGAGGAGAATAGAGAGAGAGATAGAGGGAGAGGGGGAGAGAGGTGGAGAGGGAGAGAGGAGAGGCGAGAGAGCAATATGGGGAGAGAGGGGAGGAGAAAGGGGGAGAGAGAGTGGAGAGGAGAGAGAGACAGAGGAAGAGGAGAAAGAGAGAGAGAGAGCAGTCTTCAGGGGCCCATTTACAAACACAGTCCTGAAACAGAGCAGAGAGAGGAGAGAGTGAGGGAGAAACAGAGAGAAGAGGAGGAAAAGAGGGAGGGAGAGGAAAGCAAGAAGGTAGAGAGGAAGAGAGGGGAGTTGAAACAGGGAGGAAAGAAAGAGAAGAGATAAGATAACGAGGGAGAGAGACATAGGAGAGAAAGAGGGTGAGAGCGGGTTAGGGGAAGGCGGGAGAGGTGTTATAGAGAGAGAGAAAGCGAGTGTTATGTTTTAGAGGATAAAGTGCAGATACATCAGGCAGATGAGTGAAGGCTGTGGTGCGTGGAGAAAAAACGAAAAGAATACATTTAAATATAATGTGAAAGAGAAAACAAGGCCATACATCAAACTTCACCGCAAAGAGAAGACTCTGTGATTGGAGGATGAGTTGTATACTGCTCTGTGATTGGACGATGAGGTGTATACTGCTCTGTGATTGGACGATGAGGTGTATACTGCTCTGTGATTGGCTGTCAGACTCACCCATGCGCAGGCCGCTGGCGCTCTGGCCCCTGGAGGGCGGGGCCGTGGTCAGCAGCACGAGGCACATCCACAGAGAGAGAGAGGGCATCTTCCACTGCTCCGCATGGAGACCGCAGAGGGGCCCCTCGGACCCCCACCTGAACAATACAACATATACATACATGAGATTCTAACATGGAGACCACAGGGGGCTCCTAAGACCCCCACCTAAAAACATATAACATATACACACATGAGAACCCCCCTCCCCCCATGTGCGCACACACACATACACACACACACACGCACACACACACACACACACACACACACACACACACATACACACACACACGGAAAACACACATTTTTAAGTTTGACCATTTCGTTTTGATGGTTAATCAGCTTCATTTAGTCTGGGATTTGACGTAAGGGCATCAGGTTTACAATGATGAGGAATACCAGTGAGCAAAGGAGAACACATTAGTCCCAGAGGAGGGTCTGGCCCTCTGCCCAATATAAACCGATAAAGCCCTGTGTGAAAAGACATAGAGAACAGTGTGTGTCCAGCGGAGACAGTGAGAGTGTTTGAGAAAAAAAGAAAAAAACACTTTAAAAAGAATCTTTTTCACCAACAGTGAAATGACAACAGATCAGTGCAAAGAAACACTGAACTGACACTACACACACTGTGTGTGCATATGTAGAGTGAAGGAGTGAGAGTGTTGTGGTAGTATTAGTAATAGTAGCACTAGCAGTAGTAGTAGTAGTAGTCGTAGTAGTAGTAATAGTAGAACAGCTGAATGGCCAATTAGAGGAAGAAAGAAGAGAGAAAGAAAGAGAGAGAAGTGAATGGGGAGAGAGAGGAAAGGAGGAATGAGGAGGAGAGGAGAAGATGGAAATGAGAAAATGAGAGATGGGGTAAAAAGATGGGGAGAGAGGAGAGAGAACACTGCAGGGAATAAACACTTGCTGCAGAAGAAGGTGGGAAGGCTTTTCTTGAAGTTGACCATTTTCTACATTTCAGATACACACTGAAGACATCAAATATATGAAGTAAGATCTATGGAATTATGGAGCAGAGAAAAAAAAAAAGTTCAATGACTAAGTATATATGTTTTTACATTTTATATTCAAATCCTCAGTCTCCACCCATTGCTTTGTGGACAGAGACATGGCAAAAAAGAGAAATTTAATTTGTCAACTGGACAGAGTTTATTTGGTCGAATACGTTTCGCAGCTCATCCAAGCTGCTTCTTCAGTTCTGGTCAGATGCTGGCGGATACTGGTTTATATCTGCCTGAAGGGAGGAGCGAACTACAATGAAATTACTCTGAGACACACATATTTGTTTACAGTTTATGTTAGTTAGGTGGGTCTATTCAATATGGAGTGGGAGTGGGGGTGTAGTTAGCAGAACCATTCAGGGCCATGATGGGTGTTTTCACACCTCTGGACATGTCCTGGCTAGTCCCGTTGTTTTCTCTGTTTTGATTTAGGTTTGAGGATAGAGTTATAGATGGGAGACAAATGATGTCTGAGACCTCCATTTCTGTTCAAGGAAGGATTCTCTTTCTTGACAAAAATAGCTTCTTTAACTCCCCTCTCAAACCAGTTCTTTTCTCTGGCCAAGATCTGGACCTCGCTGTCCTCAAAGGAGTGACCTGTGGCTTTTAGGTGGAGATGTACGGCAGATTGCGGCCCACCCTGGTTTTCCCGTCTGTGTTGATACATTCGTTTGAAAAGTGGCTGTTTTGTTTCTCCAATGTAGCTCTCACTGCAGTCTTCACTACACTGAATGGAGTAGACCACATTGCTTTGTTTGTGGCTCGGTGTTTTGTCCTTAGGATGGACCAGTTTTTGTCTTAAGTCTTAAGAGAGGATACCGGTACTATGGAAGACCTCCTGCATTGTGCCTGTGCCCAAGAAGACTATTCCATCCGGACTTAATGACTTCAGACCAGTGGCTTTGACATCTCATGTCATGAAAGTGTTTGAGAGACTTGTTCTGGCTCAGCTCAGACCCCTGGTGGCACCATCCCTGGATCCTCTACAGTTTGCCTATCAGTCCCACATTAGTGTGGATGATGCTGTGATCTATCTTTTGCAGCGGGCTCACTCTCACCTGGATAGTGTTAAGGGCTCTGTAAGGATATTGTTCTTCGATTTCTCCAGTGCTTTTAACACTATCCAGCCCTTTCTGATGAGTGAGAAGCTGCTCAGGATGGGTGTCAGCTCCTCCATTTTCTCCTGGATTAATGACTACCTGTCAGGCAGGCCTCAGTACGTGCGACTGGGGACCACCCTGTCTGACACGGTGGTCAGTAATGTAGGAGCTCCCCAGGGTACAGTCCTGTCTCCGTTCCTGTTCACTCTGTACACCTCTGATTTCCAGTACAGTTCCGGGTCCTGCCATCTGCAGAAGTTCTCTGATGACTCTGCAGTGGTCAGGTGTATCAGGGATGGACAGGAGCTGGAGTACAGGACACTGATTACAAACTTTGTGGAGTGGTCCCAGGCAAACCATCTGCTCCTGAACATTGACAAGACCAAGGAACTGGTGATTGACTTTAGGAGAAAGAGGACACCTGTGAAGCCCATTACCATCCAGGGCCAGGACGTGGAAATAGTGGACTGCTACAAGTACCTTGGCGTCCATGTGAACAACAGACTTGACTGGAGGGACAACTGTAATGCTGTCTACAAGAAGAGCATGAGCAAACTCTACTTCCTGAGAAAGCTCAAGTCTTTCAATGTGTGCAGCAAGTTACTGGAGATCTACTACCAGTCTGTGGTGGCCAGCGCCCTGTACTTTGCTGTGGTCTGCTGGGGGAGCGGCACCAGTAAAAGACATTGGGCGGATTGACAAACTGATCCGTAAAGCTGGACACGTGATCGGCTGTGAACTGGAGACATTTGTCACAGTGAGGGACAGGAGGACACTGGACAAACTGCTCTCCATCATGGACACTCCTGCTCACCCACTGCACCAGACTATAGAGGGACAGAGGAGATAATACTCCCTACAACTGTACAACAACTCACTCACTGCACCAGACTATAGAGGGACAGAGGAGCTCATTCTCCAATAGGCTCCTACAGCTCCGCTCAAACAGTGAGAGATTCAGGACTACATTCATACCATACGCCATACAGTTGTACAACAACTCACCCTTATGTAACAGATAATACTCCCTACAACTGTACTACAAGTTAATCCCAAGTAACGGATAACCTCATGCCCTGTCAATCAGCATAGTATTTGCACTGTCGTTCTTATCTCTTGTACATAGCTGTGATTATATAGTTTATTACTTTATTACTTATATTTCTATTTTATTTCGACTTGTACATATACATTTTTATAATTATGTCTCATTTGACACCTGTCTCTTAATCTTTTTGCTATACCATCTATTTTTGTTACTCTGTTATTATATTATATTGTGATGTTTGAGCTACTGTATCGAAATAATTTCCCTTGTGGATCAATAAAGTTTGTCTAAGTCTAAGTCTAAGTCTAAGACAAAAACTGGTCCAAAAAGTAAACTGAGTAAGTTTGATCTGTCTAGGCTATTGTTGTGTCCTTGGGCAAAACACTTCACTTTACTTCCCCTGCATGTCCTCCGGTGTCCAGGTACACTGGCGTACGAATGATAAACTAATAAAAATGATCAGGTTCAACATTTGTGAATTGACATTTTGGAGATTTCATGGTAAAGCACAATGTGCACAATGTGACCATTAGATGCTTTACAGTGACATCACCCTGGGGATGTTCAGCATGTATGTCTGTGACGGAATGTTCAGCAGTTTCCATGAAGAAACAATGCACACATTAGCAAACACTGCCAACATTTGTTTATAGAAAAAACACAACATGGATTTAAAGAGCACATTTTCAGGTTCCTGTGATCAGTCCAAGCGTTCGTGGTCCTGTTTAGGAGCTTGATTTTCAATAAAAAGGTGAGAGTGACTCACTGAAAAACTGCTGGCTAATGCTAACTAGATTAGATTGTAATTTTATGTGTGAGAGATGTGTTTAGAGACTTTCTGATCAGATTGTGTTAAAACAAAGCTCAGATTAAAGTCTAACAAAGCCCCAGACAGAGCAGTGCCTACAGTTAGCATCACATCACCCATCTGAGAGTATGACCTCATCACAAAACACCACTTCATCACCGTACATCAGTTGAATTTGTGCCTCTGTCCATTTTAATCGTGATTCCAGAATGATGATATAAATTCAGATGGAGAAGGAGCCAGTATAACTCTATGGGCAAATCACTGTTTATGAAGGAAATAAACGTACTGCCCAAAGTCCTCACAGCTGAAAAGAATCTTATCTGAAGCTACTGAGAAAAAAAAAATCTTTTCACTTTAATTTATTTCTCCTGATAGAGAAGAACCTGAACTTTTGGCCAGTTTTTGTGTCCTGTGGATAGGTCCAGGAATGACAGATCTGAACCATAAACCAGGTCACACATCTGCAGGACGTATTAACTGTAACCCATCACATTTAGATGGTTTTGAAAATGTTATATTCACCCAAAACTGCGTGTTAACATGTTTTATATGTGTATATGTATGTCTTCCTTTCTTTGCTCCCCGTGTTAAGTCACTCCCCCTTCAGAGCGCTATCATAACACGATCAGCGTGTGTCCTGCTAATGAAACATCAGGTTTGTTTTTTTGTAAGTTGTAGTGTACAGTTTTGTTTCATGTTTTTGTATATTTATTTAGAATTGTCGTGAGGGAGTACGGGTGACGTAGGCTTGTGGGCGGAGCCTTGTACAGACTTTTACAGCTAACCATAAGGAGGGTTTGAATAGGGCCCAGGAGGGATCTCTAGATTACTTAAACATGAATAGATGACTCTTAAACCTCTTCAGACATGTTTTTGGTGAGGGAACAATGTTATAACATGTCCTGAGCTCAGATTAAACTAGAGGAATTTTATAATCTGCAGATGTTAAACCTGATCACAGAGAGTCCAAAGTAAGCTAAAGTTGCGTCGCTAACAGTCTTATAGCTGTATGTTAGGGTTAGCGTTAGCTCGGAGGATAAGACGATTGTGTGCCGGTGATTCAGACCGTGCTAATCAGGCTAATGACAAACGCTAACTCATGCTAATCACGCTAATCCTGCTTTAACCGCAGTGTGTGAGCGGGACAGCAGGAGGCAGCAGCGCACGCACGGCTTTAGGTCTAAGTCACTGGAATGTGATCAGATGAGGAGAGGAAGAAGAAAGAGCAGGAGGGGGAAAGAGAGAAAGAGAGGGCAGAGAGAGAGAGCGGGAGATAGAGGACAGACAGAAGGACTGAGAGAATCATTTCAAAGTGTTCAGAGTATGAGAGAAAGTATAAAGGAGGGGAAAGAAACAGAGGGAGCAGGAGAGAGGTAGGGAAGGGAGAGAGAGGAAGGAGACGGGTGGGCGGGAGAGAGGGGGGTGAGAGAGAGAGGAAGCGGGAGAAGGAGGTGGAGAGAGGGGGAGAGTCACGTTGAGGTGATCAGGAAGAATAAGTGAGAGAGAAATGGGAGAGAGGGGGGCATAGAGGGAAAGGAGGGAGCGGGAGAAAGAGAGATGCAGAGAGAGAGACGGAGAAAGAAGAGAGAGAGGTAGAGAGGAGGAAAAGAGAAGAAAGGCGGAGGAGGAGAGAGAGTCGTGGATGTGATCACAGTATGAGAGGAAGAATAGAATAAAGAGGTGGAAAGGCTAAGTGAAAGAGAGGAGAGAGGGAGATGGTTGTATAGGATGGAGGGATGTCTCAGTTTTGGAGCAGGTTTGGCTGTAGGACACATGAGCGTGTGTCTCTCCTCGGAGTGTTCAGGAGTTTTTTATTTTACTTCAACAACAAATATTTGTAGTTCAAACCCCTCCTCAGACCTCTGACCTGAGCTCCACAAACTCTGAACAGCACCGCTCACTCTGTCCAGATACACCTGTGTGACCTTAAGTGTTTGGCTTCTGCTCATGTCCAAGAACAGCTCAACCTCTGCTCTAGATAGATAGATAGATAGATAGATAGATAGATAGATAGATAGATAGATAGATAGATAGATAGATAGAACACATGAGCAGTGAATTCAGTTTGTTTGTTTGTTTGTGTTTTTTTCTCTGTTCTCACGTGCTAAAGGACTTCCTCTTTTCATCTACTTTCTTACTCAAACAAAACAGCAAAATTCCTCAATTTTTGAGCACCAAAAATCAAACAGGAAAAGATTTCACACAAAAGTCAAACAGGAGGAGGGTCTGAGCAGAGCACAGACTGTGTAAACACTGAGAATACACACTGAGACTACACACACATACACACACACACTGAGACACAGATACACACACTGAGACTACACACAGATACACACACTGAAACTACACACACATACACACACCGAGACACAGATACAGATACACACACCGAGACACAGATACACACACCGAGAATACACACTGAGGCTACACACCGAGACTACACACAGATACACACACTGAGACGACACACAGATACACACACCGAGACTACACACACCAAGATTACACACAGATACACACACTGAGACTACACACACCAAGACTACACACAGATACACACACTGAGACTACACACACTGAGACTACACACAGACACACACACCAAGACTACACACACCAAGACTACACACAGACACACACACAGAGACTACACACACCGAGACTACACAGAGATACACACACCGTGACTACACACAGATACACACACCGAGACTACACATAGATACACACACTGAGACTACACATAGATACACACACCGAGACTACACACAGAGCACATCACATATTACACATAGTCTAAGTCGTGTTGCGGTATTTGCTATTCATCGTCTTTCATTTTTCTTCAGGATAAATATTTTGACCACCAAAGAACCCCAGGGTGAGAGTACATAACTCAGAGCTTGTGTGTGGCCCCTGAGAGCCGCACTGAGGCCCCGAGCTGCTCTGTCACATGAAGGAAAGAGCACAGAGAACACACGGGCACAGGCTGAGCATTTGTGTTTAGGATTGTGTGTGAGCCGTCTTGCAAATGTCAGACTTCAACAGAGAAATGAGCCAAAGCGACTGAAGAAAAAGTATAAAAGACAAACTCAGTGACATCATTTATGTGTCTCAGGTCCTGGAGTAAAAGACAGGTGACTTCACATGAATGCCGCTCCTGTCACTCAGCACCTGTCATCACCTGTCACTTAGCTCTGTCTCTCTCTCGTTTGTGGAAAGACAAGTAAAAACAGACCTACTACAATCACAAATTCAAATGTTTATTTTTAAGACTTTTTTTTACAACATATTTTACAATTTGGAACAGATTTGGGCCTTTTTTTTTTTTTTTTTTTAATCCAAAGAGACAACTCCTTATTTATCTCTCTCTCTTCCTCCCTCTCTCCTCCTCTACCTTTCTCTTCCTGTCTTCTGTTCTTTCTTTCTCTTTTCCCCCCTCCCCCATCTCTCTCTCTATCTCTCTCTCTCTCTCTTTCTCTCTCCCTCTTTCTGTCTACACTCATTCCCTCCCTCTTTCTCATTCCCCCTTTCTCTTGCTTTCTTTTTCACCCTCTTCCACATCCCTCCCCTCTCTCTTGTCCTCTCTCTTTCTTTCTCCCTCTCACTCCTTTTTCTCCCTATGTTTCTTCCACCCCCTCATTCCCTCCCTCATCACTCCTCACTCTTCCCTTTTTTCTCTAGCTTTCTCTTTCTCTCTGTAGAGTACGCTCATTCTGCAGACTCAGCTCTTCCTCCCCCTCTCTCTCCCTATTTAAACCCACTCCTTTGCGCTTGTCCTTTTTTTTTTGTCTGTTTAAATCTTTCATTTTGTTTCTTCTCAGGAGAAAAGCAAACATGTTTTCAGGTTGATTCAGATGGTTTCCTTAGACACACACAGAGAGAGAGAGAGAGAGAGAGAGAGAGAGAGAGAGGGACAGAGACAGAGGGACAGAGACACCTGATGAGTCTCAGATCAGAGTGGAGTCCATTCTGTTCTTCCATTCTCTAAAACTTTGTTTAATTTATCAGAATATTCTGCAGAAATTATAATTCAGTAATAAATACAACATTTCTATTGGCCGATACAGGTCAGGACTAAACCAAGACTAAACCAGAACTAAACCAGCACTAAACCAGGACTAAACCAGGACTAAACCAGCACTAAACCAGGACTAAACCAGGACTAAACCAGCACTATACCAGAACTAAACATGCACTAGAACAGGATCTAAACCAGCACTAAATCAGGACTAAACCAGCAGTAAACCAGGACTAAACCAACACTAATTCAGGACTAAACCAACACTATACCAAAACTAAACCAGGACTATACCAGGACTAAACCTGGATTAGAACAGGATCTAAGATAAGTGGATGAAGTGAGAGAAGGTAACTGAAGGACAAATATGGAGTCAGCACTTTTACAAGGAGAGAAGGATGGGAGGGCATCTTACACACATGGATGTACGAGGATGGGAGGGCATCTGACTCATATTGTACATTTCTACTGACTTATACAAGTCTTGGTACAACACATTAAATGAGGACTTAACTGAGACCTAACCCGGATTAAATCACGACTAAACCAGGAACTAAACCAGGACCTAAACCAAGAACTAAACCAGGACCTAAATCAGGAACTAAACCAGGACCTAAACCATAACTAAATTAGGAACTAAACCAGGACCTAAACCAGGACCTAAACCAGCACTAAATTAGAAACTAAACCAGGACCTAAACCAGGAACTAAACCAGGACCTAAACCAGAACTAAACCAGGACCTAAACCAGGACCTAAACCAGGACCTAAACCAAGAACTAAACCATGACCTAAACTAGGACCTAAACCAGAACTAAACCAGGAACTAAACCAGGACCTAAACCAGGAACTAAACCAAGAACTAAGCCAGTTATTATCCACTATTCTGTAATGGTGGTATAAGCAAGTTGTACTGGTGGAAATGCTTTGCCCAAGGGCACATGGACAGCACTGGTCAGAGCTGGAGAAGTGCCTGTATTTAAGATGATAACTTTGACCTTCTCCGCTGCGTCTGACTCTGAATCTCACATTTAATATCATCATCTCATCATTAACTTTTATTACTCTGACCATTCTACGGACAGGCCCTGACTGTAATGAACCACAGGACTACTGCTCCCAGCATCCTCTGCTGCGAGAGTCAAGGCCTGACTGTGCACTGCACCAATGAGCACAGGCCATTGAGAGCAATATGGCTCCATCTTGGCTTGATCTTCCAGATCTTATTGTACTTCCATGGTTCCTGGGGCAGTTCTGTGTCATTTGAAGGAGCCCAGATCCAGAAAGAGCATCAGCGTGTGCTTTCAAATGTACTTCATACTACTATATCTTTGGTCTCTAGTCTCTGGTCTGGTCTCTGGTCCTGTTCTGGTCTCTGGTATTTGGTCTCTGATTCAGTCCTGTCCTGTTCAGTCCTTGTTCAGTCCTTGTCTGGTCTGGTCCTGTACTGGTCTCTGGTCTCTGGTCTCTTGTCTCTGGTCTCTGGTATCAGGTCTCTGGTCTGGTCTTGGTTTGGTCCTAGTCTGGTCCTGATGTGGTCTTGGTCTTGGTCTGGTCCTGGTCTGGTCTTGGTCCTGATCTTGATCTGGTCCTAGTCTTGGTCTGGTCTTGGTCTGGTCTTGGTCCTGGTCCTGGTCCTGGTCCTGGTCCTGGTCCTGGTCTTGGTCTGGTCCTGGTCTTGGTCCTGGTCTTGGTCTGGTCTTGATCCTGGTCTTGGTCTTGTCCTGGTCTTGGTCTGGTCTTGGTCTGGTCTTGGTCCTGGTCCTGGTCTTGATCTGGTCCTGGTCTTGGTCTGGTCCTGGTCTTGGTCTGGTCTTGGTCTGGTCTTGGTCTGGTCTTGGTCTGGTCTTGGTCTGGTCTTGGTCCTGGTCTTGATCTGGTCTTGGTCTTGGTCTAGGTCTGGTCTTGATCTGGTCCTGGTCCTGGTCTTGGTCTGGTCCTGGTCTTGGTCTGGTCTTGGTCTGGTCTTGGTCTGGTCTTGGTCTGGTCTTGGTCTGGTCTCTGGTGTTTTATACAAAGGTTTATTCTTTGTAGAAAAGCTGAAGAAGTCTGACCTTCGGCGAACAATAGAGAAGAACACTCACTCACAAAGAGAGACAGAGAGAGAAAGAGAGAGGGGAGAGGAGAAAAGAACATTTACTCTCATACAAAGAGAGAGAGAGAGAGGGAGGAGAGGAGGAGGGAAGGAGGGGAAGGGGAGTGAGACAAAGACAGATATGGGAAGAGAAGAGAGGGAGCAGAAAGAGACAGAGAGAGGAGAGAGAGGACAGAGATGTAAGAAAAAGTAAAGCTCTCTCTCTCATAAACAGATACACACCACAAACATCCTCCCACAGACTCCACCCTGAGGACCCCACCCATAGACTCCACCCAGAGGACAGCACCCACAGACTCCACCCAGAGGACCCCACCCACAGACTCCACCCAGAGGACAACATCCACACCCACAGAGACTCCACCCAGAGGACAACACCCACAGACTCCACCCAGAGGACCCCACCCACAGACTCCACCCAGAGAACACCACCCACAGACTCAAGCCAGAGGACACCACCCACAGACTCAAGCCAGAAGACACCACCCACAGACTCCACCCAGAGGACACCATCCACAGGCTCCACCCAGAGGACAATACCCACAGACTCCACCCAGAGGACCCCACCCACAGACACCACCCAGAGGACACCACCCACAGACTCAAGCCAGGGGACAACACCCACAGACTCAAGCCAGAAGACACCACCCTCAGACTCCAACCAGAGGACAGCACCCTCAGACTCCAGGCAGAGGACAACACCCACAGACTCCACCCAGAGGACAACTCCACCCAGAGGAAAACACCCACAGACTCCACCCAGAGGACACCACCCACAGACTCCACCCAGAGGACAACACCACCCAGAGGACAGCACCCGCAGACTCCACCAGGACACACTTCCACCCACATTTACCTCATTAATTTCTAGTTTGACATGAACATCTTTGTGTTGTCTCTGCTCTGTGTGTGTGTATGTGTGTGTGTGTGTATGTGTGCGTGTGTGTGCGTGTGTGTGTGTGTGTGTGTGTGTGTGTGTGTGTGTGTGTGTGTGTGTGTGCGTGCGTGCGTGCGTGTGTGTGTGTGTGTGTGTGTGCGTGTCACAAACAAAAAAACACATAAGTGGAGCTGTCCACATGTAGGACATATAAGGACATTATAGCAGAGGCATCAGATGTAGTTTGTATGATTAAGCACAGATCTGCAGTCGTGGAAGAGGTACTCCATTTGATTACTTTAGTAAAAGTACAGATACCAAAGCAAAACAAGTAAAAAGTTAAAAAAGTTTAAAAATCTACTTAAATAGTAAAAAGTAAAAGTATTTTGTGCATTTGAGATCTAAATAAATTTAAGATTTTGATTTTGATAAAGATTTGTGCTGAATTTTGTTCAACAGAAACAACTGAATCCGTATTTTTTTCCCAGTTGTTTTTATTTTTTGTATATTTATGTTTGCTCAGACCATAAATGTATTAAAAATAAACCCTCAGCATTTTCAGCATGCCTCGAACTATCATAAAAAAATATTTTTACTTTTCAGTCCTGTTCAATAATGTAGTGGAATAGAAAGTACAGCTAGTGTTTAAATGTTAGAACGGCTTGCCATAGCTACCTGCTCTCAAATGTAGTGAAGTAAAAAGGATCCACTTTAAAATGTGCTTAAGTAAAGTACAGATACCTTACATCTTTACTTTAGTACATTACATTACCACTTTTTACTTAAGTACAGTACATTACTACTTTTACTTCGTCACATTCCACCGGTGCAAATCTGTAGTGGTCAAGGTTAGGGAAAGGGTTTGGGTGTTTAGTGTAAAGTGGTCAGGAAACAGTAAAGTTTTGTCATTTTTTTGGCCTCTGTGTGTTTACTGTGAGGTCCTGTGGAGGTGAGTCACAAGAGGGTCCTTTGGGTGCAGGTCTGCAGCCAGATCCCTCTTACTTTGAGCAAAATGTGTCTCTCCAGTGCAGATATATTGTCAAAGAAGCTCTCCACTGTGTTCTGTCTGCATCTCATTAGAAAGTGAGAATCAGAAGAGTGTCCTTTTCATAATAAAATGTTCGAACAAATGGTAAATGGTCACGTGTTTATAGATTGCTTTTCCTACGAGGCTCAAAAAGCTTTATGTGTGTTCTTTAGGCAGCGGCTTGTGGATGGATTATTGGCTTTAAATCTCCAGCAGAGGCCGATAATCCATACGCTAAAAAGGGCAAATATTGGCCCTGCTCAGAATGCATAAGGTAAGTGAGGAAAAACTTTGGACCACGGCAAACTGTTTCAAATGATCTTGTTTTACAACTCAGTGCTACTTCCTGTATTTTTGTACTTTTCACTGAACTGACGTAAAACTGTGACAAATATTGACCCCAGGTACTTTCCAGACAAACATGAAAACCTGCCAAATGCACTTTAAAAAGACGCCCCCTAGTGTTTGACCAGGTGTCTGACCACTTCTGTTTAGTTCTTCGTTCTTTACCATTTAGCACCCGTAGTTCAGAGTTCAGGCTGGGGTCAAGGGTCAAAGCGGTTAGCCTAAACACAGGGTCACGCTGCGGTCAAAGCGCCCCCTGTCCCAGCACTCGCTATCAGGATGCTAATGCTAACACCTCCTGTTTAACCCCTGCATAATAGAATATTTATATAAGCTCATACATGAGTAATAGAGCAGTGTGAATATGGAGGGAAAAGAGAGAAGACAGGAGAGAGGGGGGAGAGAGAGAAAAGACAGGAGAGGGGCGTGAGTGAGAGAGAGAAAGGAAAGACAGGAGAGAGGGGGCCAGAGAGCGAGGGAGAGAGAGAAAAGACAGGAGAGGGTAAAGAGAGAGGGGGACAAAGAGGGAGAAATAGATGGGAGGAAAGAAAGGGGTGGATAGAAGAGGGGAATAGAGAAATAGAGAGATAGAGAAAGAAGGAGATAGAAAAGCAGAGAAAGGGGAAAGAGAGAAATTGAGTGATAAGAGAGGAAAAAATTAGAAAAATAGAGGGAAAGTGGAGAAAAAAGGTAGAAGTGTACAAGGGGGGGTAGAAGAGGGGGAAAGGATGGATGATCATGAGAAAGGAGAAAGGAAAAGAGAGAAAAAGGTAGAAAAAGAGAGAGAATGAGAGAGAGGAGAGCAGTCCAGAGAGCAGTCCAGAGCCTGGTGGGTAAAGACAAGGACAGACTGATCTTCGTGTATGGAATACAGAAGGAGCCAAAGCATAAATAAAACATCCTCACAACATTATAATGTGGATTTGGTAGTTTCCATGGAGACATGAGGCGCATGTGGAGGAGATTCCCATAATGCACCTCTGTATCAATAATGAATACACGGTTATTAAATAAGAAAATCAAACATACACATTTCACTGCCTACACTTAAAACGTGTCCAAGCAGCTGCTGGGAACTGGGAAAATACATTTAAAGCTACAGTGTGGAACTTTCTGGAGGTGGTCTGCATGTTTCCATGGAAACAGAAAGTTAAAATCATACTTTGTAACATTCTCCATGGAGATACGTTTTATATCATGATGTGGAATATTATAGCCAAAAAAAGTCTATGTCACCCATGCTCCCACATGACAATTCTCCATAAATATACAAAAACATACACAACAACTTGACAAACCTGATGTGTGCGGTAGTTTCATTAGTGGGATGCACGCTGATTGTGTTGTGATAGTGCTCTAAAGGGGGAGTGATTCAGATGGTCAAAAATAAAAGTGAAATAATAAAAAACATACAAAACATGGTAACACATTGTTTTCTGGTGAATATAGCATTTTCAAAACAATAAAAGGAAATTCTAAACCCCATAGAAGTGTACTTTGTTTTAGTTTTCCAAATCCAGCAGCTCCCCTAAAAATCACTCATAAGTGTCACCAGGTGTTTGTGATGATCAGATTTCTCTCACAAAATCAGATCTCATTGTTGGGTTATCTGATTACTCATTATCTGATTTTTCTGGCCTTGTGACTGTACCCAAACTGTACCCGTTACAGTTGGGTACCCATTGTATAAACCACAGAGGAGCAGCGGGAGCAGTGGTACACTGTACTTCACCCAAGCACATGTTTAATCTTTGAGTTTCTTTTATTTCTGTAAAAAAGAGTGTGGTTGTCATGCTGTGTTTCCTCGGCAACACCAACGTCAAACAGGAACACACTCATTCAGTAAAATCACCACATCTCATTTCACAT
>CM057097.1:2490000-2542500 GCA_029959045.1 Taenioides sp. WSHXM2023
AGAGAAGAGAGACAGACAGACAGAAAGAGCACGAAAGAGCGGAAGGACAGAGAGAGGGAGAGAGAGAAGATAAATGATGGCCATTTTGTTTTGTGCTTTCATTCTGATGTGTGATACGAAGGGACGAGTGTGTGTTCTGTGCCTGTGAAGTGCTCAGCGCAGTGTTGGAGCAGAAAGGGTTAAATCGAGTTTAATCAGAAAGAGTTGAACTGAGCGCGTTCTGTTCTCTCCTGACCTCTGACCCCTGACTCCAGTGGGACGGATCAGGCAGACAGATCAGGCAGGACCACTGCAGAATCTTAAAGCAGGTGTGAGGGTTTTCACACAGGGAACTGAAGTGGACTTTGATGGATGAGATGTTCTCAGGTTTATAGGGTTTCTGGTAGGGTATAGTTAGAGAAGAATCTGTGTTTTTATAACAAATATCCAAAAGAATTAGAAAAGGGAGTATTACACTTTTCTGGGACATTAACTCATCCCATATTTAGATCATCATGTTACCTTTTATTGTGTTGAAAATGCCATATTCACCCAAAACAGCGTACTAACATGCTTAATAAGTTTCACTTTCATTTTTGAAACACTGACTCTCCCCTCCCTTTGCTCTCCATGCTAAGTCACTCTCCCTCTTTAGTGTGATGTGCAGCTATCCATAGGAGGGGCCCACAGCATGTGGCGCTTTGTTGTGATGACGTTTGCGGCGACGTCAGCTCCCATTGTGCACTGCTGTTTTCAAATACAAAAGTCAGCGCACTTGTTTCTTTGATTAAGTCGTTTTAGATCAATATTGCGATTTTAAACATTTAATAAATTGTGTGAGCACACACAAGCACAATATGCCTTTAAAATAATCACAACTAAGTATAAAAACAGTTCGCTCTTTACATTTCCATCCACATCACAGCTCGTGCAGTTTTACCCAGTCTGAAAGAGGGAATTCTTTAAAACTCAAATAATCTATATGACCAGAGAAGCTACATCTAATCGTCTACATGTCGAGGTAAGTCATTACAACTCAAGCAGCCTCATTACTCAAGCCTGACTTATTTTATTTGTTTTTTTGAGCCTGTTGGTCTCTGCTTGTTTTGTTAATCACATACAAAAGTAAGCAGCGTTTTTGCTTTTCACTGATGTTCCATTTTGTTGTGAGAAAACTCTTCAGGTTTAAATAGAGCTCGTCAAATTCCGAGGCAGAACTCCAGAAGAAGATGATGAAGAACAGAGAGTTACTTTCGTGGTCTCACGAAACCACCTGAGGGGCAAAGTTCTGCTGTTAAATCCACATGTTTCACCTCATCATTTTATCAGAGGGATGCTCCAATCCGCAACCACAGCACAACATCTGGGAGGGCATATGACACACCACAACATCTGCAGATCTCACTACAGGGATGGAGGACGGGAGGGCATCTAACGCACAGGGATACAGGCGGATTCTCTGCTGCAGTTCATTTGCAGAACTGGACTACATCCACACCAAGTCTATCACTTTTTGCCTCTGTCTCTTCTTACCTTCTCTCCCTCCCTCCCTCCCTCCCTCCATCATTCCACTTCTCATTTCTCCATCTCTCCTTTTGCCCCCCCTTTCCTCCGCTTCATTTCTCTCTCTTGCCCACTTATTTCACTCTCTTTCTCTCCCCCTTCTCTCTGCTTTCTGCCTCTCCCTCCCCCTCTCACCCTCTCTTTCTTTCTCACCTTCTGTCTCTAACTCACTCTGCTTTCTAATCTCTGCCCCCCCTCTCGCTCGCTTTCTCTCCCTCTCGCTCTCAGTTCACTGTCTCTCTCAGTCCAGTCCAAATTTCACATTTAATCTTGGCTCTCCTCTGTTCTTTGTCCCTCCGTCTTTTGCTTTTGGCCCATTTCCTCGTTTAGATTTTTTTCGGTACAAAACTTCAGGCTCCATCTTCATGTCCTGCCCCAGTACAGATGTAGTGTAGAAGCAGCTCTGAGGTCTAATTATAAAGCTTTTTACTGTCCCATAATCAGGAAGTACACTGTTAGTATGCTAGCTGTTGTCAGCTTTACCATGAAGGCAAAACTCCGCTCTGGTCTCTGAAAGTTGTGAAAAGTGTTTATAAAGTCATCCGGTGAATCATAAGTGAGGAAGAACTCTAGACCACTGCAAATGGTTTAAAGTTCTGTGTTTCACATTTTAAATACATTTTAAAGTCAAAATCAAGTTCAGAGATTTGACAGCTGTGAGTGACGTCAAATGTACTAGTATATATAGACAAATAATGAATGAGTGTGTCCTGTGGGACAGTGGTCCTGGCTGTGTGAGACTATGAAACACACTTGGACATTGAGTTGATGCACAAATGAGACTGAGCAGTTTGGCTGAGACTTTGCTCTTTAACGACATCACAGAGTGTTTTATCTGGCAATGCACGCTACCTGGCAACAAACACAACCTGGCAACAAACACAACCAACGCACACACAATCTGGCAAAACACCCAACCTGGCAACTCAGGGCTGCTGCAGAAGGAAAATGCATTCTCACTAAATGAATGACTCTACATCACAGAAGGATTCTCTGAGGAGCAACTGCACTGAGCGCTCAGTCTGGAATGAGGAGTATTAGTATTAGCAGGAGTAGTACTAGTTGTTGCAGTAATAGTATTAGCAGTAGCAGTAGCAGTAATAGCAGTAGCACCAGCAGCAGGAGCAGTAGTAGTAGTAGTAGTAGTAGTAGTAGTAGTAGTAGTAGTAGTAGCAGTAGTAATAGTAGTATTAGTAGTATTAGTAGTGTGGCGCTTTTGCCTGTGACCTGGAGGGTACAGCTTTAATCTCCCTGACTGGAAGGGCTTCTGGTGTAAAATCAGCTAAATCATTGTGAAAGTGGCCCATTGGTGACCCTAATATACACTATATGCATCTTATTCTGTACACTGGACTGTACAGATCTTTGAACCATGTTAGAGTTGTTTCTTCTCATTGACCCTCTGAACTTGTATTTGCAGTGATTTGTGCATGTTTGAGTCATCTTTTATTATTTTCAAGATGCTGTTTTAGCAACAGACTCCTCTTTTCACCGTCCGCGGTACATACCCACTGTGATGTACAAGCACAATAGATCTGATTTAACGTGACTTCTTTGAGGACTTGAGGAAATACACAATATGAGTACACAATGAGAGTATTTATTCTGAAGAGTTTATTACTGTGACATCAGCTCTGACTTGACTGATCATTTCAAACCCATAGAGATAAAACATGACTCAGGTGAGTGATGGAGAGAATAGTGTAATAAAAGTGGAGAGTAGAGAGGACAGACTGACCCTGACTCTTAAAGTCTTTGGACCTTGATGTTTACTGTTTTAAAAATGGTGAAAAACAGAATTAGAATTAGAATTAATTTGAAACAGTTTGCAGTGGTCCAAAGTTCCTCACTTTCCTCATGCATTCAGAGCATCCTAATGATTTACCATGATGAGTTTTTTTTTTTTTTGTTTTTTTTTTTATCACAGTACCTTTAATGAGAGAGACACAGTTTCTTACAGTGACTGAGCTGCTCAGCCACAGCTTTTTCAACATGTAAAAGACAGAAAAGAAAGAAAAGAAAAACAAACTAAACACAAAAACTATAAAAACACAAAACCATGGACAGTCCTGTGTTCTGCTCCACTCTCACCAGACAGTCCAGTCTGGTGTTAGTCTGGGATTAATCCAGTTTTAGTCCAGTTTTAGTCCAGTCTAGATCCAGCGTCTGCTCATGGCTCCTGCTCCGTGTGTTTGTAATAATCTCACACAGAAGAACATATGTGCTCCAGAAGAAAGACTAGAAATATGTCCCGATGTCACCTCCACATCTGATCCTGTCTGCTCCTCTGGCTCTGCTCCTCTCTGCTCCTCTGGCTCTGCTCCTCTCTGCTCCTCTGGCTCTGCTCCTGTCTGCTCCTTTGTCTCTGCTCCTGTCTGCTCCTCTGGCTCTGCTCCTGTCTGCTCCTCTGGCTCTGCTCCTCTGGCTCTGCTCCTGTCTGCTCCTGTCTATTCCTCTGGCTTTGCTCCTGTCTGCTCCTCTGGCTCTGTTCCTGTCTCTGCTCCTGTCTGCTCCTCTGGCTCTGCTCCATTTTGCTCCTGTCTGCTCCTCTGGCTCTGTTCCTGTCTCTGCTTCTGTCTGCTCCTCTGGCTCTGTTCCATTTTGCTCCTGTCTCCTCCTCTGGCTCTGCTTCTGTCTGCTCCTCTGGCTCTGCTCCTTTTTACTTCTGCCTGCTCCTGTCTGCTCCTCTGGCTCTGTTCCTGTCTGCTCCTCTGGCTCTGCTCCTGTCTGCTCATGTGGCTCTGCTCCTGTCTGCTCCTCTGGCTCTGCTCTTGTCTGCTCCTGTCTGCTCCTCTGGCTCTGCTCCTGTCTGCTCCTCTGGGTCTGTTCCTGTCTGCTCCTCTGGCTCTGCTCCTCTGGCTCTGCTCCTGTCTGCTCCTCTGGCTCTGTTCCTGTCTGCTCATGTGGCTCTGCTCCTGTCTGCTCCTCTGGCTCTGCTCCTGTCTGCTCATGTGCCTCTGCTCCTGTCTGCTCCTCTGTCTCTGCTCCTGTCTGCTCCTCTGTCTCTGCTGCTGTCTGCCCCTGTCTGCTCTTGTGGGTCTGTAGTTTGAGCCCTTGGATTACCTGGTGTCCCTGAATGCCTGTGGCTGTGGAGGTGCAGGAGGTGCCTTCACTGATCTTCTGTGTGTGGGAAAAGTCAGCGGCATCCAGACACAAATGTGGATTTAAAAGATGCCCCGGAGCAGACACCATTAGCATTTCTACAATGTTTAGAAACCTCAGTATTCAAGGACGCAGCGCTTTGAAGAAATTCACAATGTTTTTCACTTTGTCAAACTGTCCATAGCTTAACCTGAGCTGGAGACAGGTCAGAGCTATGACTGTAACGGGCTGTTTAAAGGGCCCATATTACTTTGTTTTCTGATCTCTGTTCTAATGTTATTTCCTCATCACAAACAGACCTGGAGTTGTGTTTTGTTTCATTCACACATGTTTAACACACAAACCCTGCAAAATTAGGCTAAGTTCTTCTCTCAAACAGAAAACACTCTGTTCCACCTTGTGATGTCATGTTTTTAAGCTCCATACACCTTCACTAGAAACATTTGGATAGGGCTGTGCCAAAAATCAAAAGACTGATAGATCACAATCTCGACTTTGGTTGATCTCGATGATAAGATGAGCACATTTTAATCGCTGTCAGTTAAAATGTGCTCGCCTTATCTTGTCTTTTTTTTCCCATATTGCCAAGCCCTAATTTCAGCTCTACTGAACTAAAGGTAAAGGAACTTGAAAACTAACTCTTCATGACATCACAAGGTGGAACAGAGCATTTTGAGCTTTAGAGACAGACTAATAATAAAGTTTTACTCAAACATATGTGAATGAAACAAAACACAACTCCAAGTATGTTTTTGATGAGGCAACAACATTCGAACATGACTTAAAGCTCACAAGAGTCAGTTTTGTGTGATATAGGACCTTTAATTGTCAGGTGCAGATGTGTTGACCTGGTTTATGGTTCATATCTCTGTAATTCGTGGGCCTATCCACATCAAAACAAAAACTGGCACAAAGTTCAACATGTTCTCCGATCCCAAACAAATAATGAGAAGGAGAAACATTTGTGGATCAGAAGTTTGGAGATTGATGCTGAGTTGTACAGGCCCCTGCTCCATCTGAGATTATGACATCAACAAACTGTAGGATCTGGTGAGAGTTCAGAGCTGGACTTGTGTCTTCCCATCTTTCTCTTCTTCTCTCATCCTTAGCTCTTCTTCTCCTTCCCTGTCTCTCCTCCTCGCTTCCTCCTCTCTTCCTCTCTCTTCTGTCTTTTCCTCCTACAGAGTCTCTAAATATTTGATGTAAACTTTCTGAAAAACTGCTGCTCCAGAGGCAGGAAACACGAGACTCACACACAGGAAGGGTTTAGAAAGAAAGACAGAGAGGAGAGGAGGGAGGGAGAGAGTGAGAGAGGGAGGGTGTCAGATGCATTCCCCGTGTCTCAGATGCCCTCCCTGTTTAGTTCAAGTTCACATTTGAGTCTCTCTGCATGGACGCTCGTGGGCGGGTTTAAAATGTGTTCTTTCTAAATTTAAATCTGGATTAAATTATAAAATATGAAACTGTAACTTTAACCAGAAAACAAATATTTAAAAATATGATTCAGACCTGAGGGAGAGTGCGGAACAGCACAGGAACTCTGTAGTCTGCAGCTTTATGATAATTATTTCTCTCTTTTTCTTTCTATTCTCTCTCGCTCTCTTGCTCACTCTTTTTTCTTCTGTTTCTCTCTGTCTCTTTCTTTCTATTCTCTCTTCTCCCTTTCTCTTCTGTCTGTTGCTCTCTCTTCTCTCTTTCTCTGTCTTATCTTTCTGCCTGTCTTCCTCTCTTCCCCTCTCATTCTCTCTCCCCTTCTTACTCTATCCCGCTTTCTCTCATATATATTCTCCCCTCTTTTTCTAATTTTCCTCTCTTTTCCCTCCTTCTCCCTCTCTCTGTCTATCTCTTTCTCCTCTCTTTTTATTCTCTCCCTGACATCCCCCATTTCTCTTATTTCTCTCTCTCTCATTCTCTCTCTCTCTCATTCTCTCTCTCTCTCTCTCTCTCTCTCTCTCATTCTCTCTTTCCCTGGCCTTTTACTCCTGTCCCTCTCTCCTTCTCTCTCCCTCCTAGTCCCACCCCTCTCTTTTTTCTCTCTCTCTTTCTCTCTCTTTCACTCTCTAGCCACTCCTTCTCTCTCTTTTTTCACTTTGTCCCTCTCCTTCTCTCTCACACTCCCTCCCATTCCCACTGCTCTCGTTTTTCTCTTTCCCTCTTTCCTATTTCTGCACTCTCTTTCTCTCACTCTCTCCCTCCCTGCATTCTCAGCACTCTGCTATCTCCCTTTCAGTTGGTCCCTTTCCTCTCTCCCTCTCTCCCTCTTTTCCCTCTTTCACTTATTCTGAGTACTACACTTGTGGTCCATTAGCTCTGTCCGTTGTCGTGGAAACACTCAAGCTCTCAAAGCTCTCAAAGTCAAAATGTTGAAATGCTTTATGAAAAATCTCCAAAATATGTCTTCAGATTCTCTCAGCTCACACTCCACCGGCCTATATTATTATTATTATTATTATTATTATTATTATTATTATTATTATTATTATAAAAACTCACAAAAGAAAAAGAGGACTATATTTAAACTTATCTTTCTTTCTCTCTTTCTTATCTCTCCACTCCTCTCCCCTCTGTTCATTTTCTTCTCCTTTCTCCACTCATCACTCCCTTTTACTCCAAGCGAAGAACTCCTCCTGACCCTCCTGTCTTTCCTCCTCCTTGTGTCTCCTCCTCCTTCTCCTCTCTTCCTCTCCTCCTCCTCCTCCTCTGCCTCTTCTGTTTCCTCTCCTCTCTTTCTCTCTCCCCCTCTCTTCCCTCTCACAGAATGAAATATTTATACAGGACATATTGTGATTTCACTGTAAACAGTTGAATCATAGAAACAGAAAAGTCCAGTGAGTTCTTATTTGAAATTGCAGAGCCGACCACCGTGACCTCACTGAAAAAAGTCTGTGTGACATTTAGGAGTCGTGGATAGTGGGTAGGTGAAAACAGTAATTTTCTGATCACTCAAGCCTCAAATACAGGATAAAACAGAATCACTCAAACCTGCAAGAGTCTCAATACAACAGAGAGAGATCGTAATGAGGGGACACTTTTTGGTTGGGGGTCCATCACCTGCTTGTTTCATTAGAATGTTCATTAGAATTTCAATTCCAGTTGATTTTATAGCTCAGAAATACCTAGAAAAACAACATTCTGACTGAGCGGGGTCGCCTCTCCACAGATCTGACCTGTAACTTGGTCTGGTTTGGTCTCCATGAAGATAGAAAGGTTTAATGCCATAGTCCACCAGAAAAGTTACACAACTCTCTGTTATTACATTATATTGTGATGTTTGAGCGACTGTATCCAAATAATTTCCCTTGTGGATCAATAAAGTTTATCTAAGTCTAAGTCTAACTCACCTTTAAAACATGATTAAACGCTCACAACAATCTGATAAGTGTGTTGCCCAAGGACACAACAACAGCATTCAGCTACTGCCGCCTGTTGCTGATAGATTTAAAAATGAACAGATTAATTTGACATGAATAAAGTGATGGCTTGTGTTAAGAAACAGGGTCAACGTTTGTTTTATTAAATTGCATTATCTAGACTTTCAAAACACCATCTGCACCTGTCAAGTGTGATACATGGACAGGTGTGGGTTTTCTGACAGAGAATCTCCCACAGAATCGTTCAACTGTTTATTTTATTTCTATTTTGTGCCAAACATTAAAATGAGGAAATATCTTCAGCGTCAGTGACATTGCAGAGGATTACACAGAAGTTAGCGCACAGATAGCATAGCGTGTTTTTGAGTGACAGTTCAGAGCGATAACAGAATCATGCCGAGATATCAGAGGGAAGATCGATCACAAATTAAAGTGAAATCTGATGCCACATTAGTCTGGTCCTCACTGTTCAGTTCTGCTGCTGTGAGTAAAATCATCCAAAATAATGTTTGAATCTACACGGTTATGAGATCACTTTACAATCACTCAGTGTCTGCTCCTGTCTGCTCCTCTGGCTCTGCTTCTGTCTGCTCCTGTCTTACTTCTCTGGCTCTACTCCTGTCTGCTCCTCTAGCTCTGCTCCTCTCTACTCCTGTCTGCTTCTCTGACTCTGCTCCTGTCTGCTCCTGTCTGCTTTTCTGACTCTGCTCCTCTCTGCTCCTCTGGCTCTGCTCCTGTCTGCTTCTTTCTGCTCCTCCAACTTTACTCCTGTCTGCTCCTCTGGCTCTGCTCCTGTCTGCTCCTCTGACTTTGCTCCTGTTTGCTCCTCTGTCTCTGCTCCTGTCTGCTCCTGTCTCTGTTTGTGTCTGCTCCCCTAGCTCTCTCCTGTCTGCTCCTGTCTGCTCCTCTGGCTCTGCTCCTGTCTGCTCCTGTCTCTGCTCCTCTCTGCCCCTCTAGCTCTGCTCCTCTCTGCTCCTCTGGCTTTGCTCCTGTCTGCTCCTCTGTCTCTGTTCCTGTCTGCTCCTGTCTGCTCCTCTGTCTGCTCCTGTATGCTCCTTTCTCTACTCCTCTCTGCTCCTCTAGCTCTGCTCCTGTCTGCTCCTTTCTCTACTCCTCTCTGCTCCTCTGTCTCTGCTCCTGTCTGCTCTTTAGCTCTGCTCCTGTCTGCACCTGTCTGCTCTTCTGGCTCTGCTTCTGTCTGCTCCTGTCATAATTCCTGTTTATTAACACTTTACTAGACTCTTTTCTTATTCTACTCCAGATCCCTGAAAAACACAGGAGCTGTCCGTGGTGCTGAAGGCTGATAGTTCTGTACAGTCAAGTGTCCTATATTCTCCTCAATTCAATTCAATTCAATTCAATTCATTTCAATTCAATTCCTCTTTATTGTCACATGTGCATATACATACAAAATATATAGCACAGATGAAATTGCTGTCCTCTCAGTGCAAACATTGCAAACATTTAAATGTGCCAAACCAAACCAAAATGTACAAACAACAAAAAAACAAAAAAAGTGCAAACAAAGTAAGCCTGTAACCCTGTTTTAATGTGATGAAATGTCCCACAGTGGGGCTTTAACTCTGTTTTAATGCAGCATCCTCCTCAGAAACATCCCTGTAGTTCTTTTCATTTGTTCACACATGTTTGAGTAATTCTTCTAGTTTCAGCACCACGGACAGCTCCAGCAGGACTCAGGGGAACAGGAGTGTTTTATGAGTCGCATTAAAAAAGAAAAGGGATTAAATCAAAATTAACTGGGACATATATTTACAATAATTTAAAGTTTAAATTTAAAGACATGTTATATATTTTTTTACAACATTATCTTTTGCAAAATGTTATGTGATCATTATTATTGTGAACCTGGTCAAAAACTACTGCTATCAGAGTCCAGAGACCAGAGACCAGACCAGAGACCATAAACCAGAGACCAGACCAGAGACCATAGACCAGAGACCAGACCAGAGACCAGACCAGAGACCAGAGTCCAGAGACCATAGCCAGTTTTCTCTCAGAACACAAAAACAGACTTGCACTGTGACCAAACTGAAGCCAAAACCATTGTACGTTATTTTCGGAGTTGGAAAAGTGCCAAACTGTGGAATGAGCAACTCAAACAGGAACTTTTCAAAGTGTCACTTTTGGAATTGTTTGAAATTCTGCTGAAGTTTTCATAAAGAAGAAAAGTCTGAGTGGAATTTTAAACAGCTGCCTCTGCTTCCGAGCTCAGAGGCTTTGAGCGAGAATTTGAGAGCAAAATGAAACTCAAACACGGCAAAGCAAATATGGACTTTTAACAATGAATCATCCTGGAAAATGACAAAATAAACCAATGATGTAAAGATGCACTGGGTAACCTTCCCCTGATGCAGACCTGCACCCAGAGGACCCTCAGAGGACTTATCTCCAGGATTATAACAATAAAGCTACATGTTGACAGTTAAATGTGTTATGTTTGTGTTTTAACATGTTTTAATCTGCTCATTTCCCTATGCGAGCAGAGCAGAGCAGAGACTACACAAAGTTCATGTATGTTTCAGTGTAATGTGGGTTAAATGTACAAACTTTGAAGTGCACAAAATAAAATGAGATGTATCATCTTTAATAAGATTTAATACAGAATCAAGGCAACGACTATAAAGAGTAAACTAATGAAAATGATGATGAGTGTAGGGTGGGGTGCTCTAGGTGGAGTCTGGGGGTGGGGTCCTCTGGATGGTGTGGTGCTCTGGGTGGAGTCTGGAGGTGGGGTCTGGAGTCTGGGTGGTGGGGTCCTCTAGGTGGAGTCTGGGGAGTTGGGGTCCTCTGAGTGGAGTCAGGGGGTGGGGTCCTCCGAGTGGAGTCTGGGGGTGGGGTCCTCTGGATGGTGGGGTGCTCTGGGTGGAGTCTGGAGGTGGGGTCTGGAGTCTGGGTGGTGGGGTCCTCTAGGTGGAGTCTGGGGAGTTGGGGTCCTCTGAGTGGAGTCAGGGGGTGGGGTCCTCCGAGTGGAGTCTGGGGGTGGGGTCCTCTGGATGGTGGGGTGCTCTGGGTGGAGTCTGGAGGTGGGGTCTGGAGTCTGGGTGATGGGGTCCTCTAGGTGGAGTCTGGGGAGTTGGGGTCCTCTGAGTGGAGTCAGGGGGTGGGGTCCTCTGAGTGGAGTCTGGGGGTGGGGTCCTCCAAGTGGAGTTTGGTGAGTTGGAGCACTCTGAGTGGAGTCTGGGGGTGGAGTCCTCTGAGTGGAGTCTGGGGAGTGGGGTCCTCTGGGTAGTAATCTGCAGTCAGACTCTTTTCCCTGATATTGTTGATCGGGAATGTTCCACAGTATGGCATTAAACATATATCGGTGAGCAGTCTCACCTCTCCACAGATCTGACCTGTAATTGGTTGTCTCGGTGGAAATAGTTTAAGTGAAATGTTTTACTGTGAAAGATTTTTGCTTTTTGGGAGAATCCTAAGCTTGGCAGTTCACAAAATGAATCCTGCTACAGGAAATAGACTCGTGTGATTGGCCCGTGACCCGGCGACATCAGCCTGTTGCCATGACGACCCAGCTCATCAGCAACACTGTGGATTTCAGCTGTGTCACTGTCAGAATCAAACTTAAAGTTGCACTATGTCACTTTCCCTTTGCTAGGAATGTTCCACAGTGCAGCTTTAAATATATCTTTTTTTTTTTTTTTTTCCATGCATGTTTTTGTTGCTTGGTGGTGTTACCTGCTTGTTTCCATGGAGATAGATGTTTTCTGTAACTATGTGGAACATTTCAGGCAAAATAATAATAATAATAATAATAATAATAATAATAATAATAATAATAATAATAATAATAATAATAATAAATAACATCTCCATAGAATATAAAAGATTTCAGACCCTTCAGCAGAAAAGTGCCATAGTGCAGCTTTAAATGTGTCTCTTTAGTTTTGACTGAGCCTCTGCGTGCAGAGCTGTTTCCATGGAGACAGATGTGCAGGTGTGGGCAGGTGTGGGTCCTCTAACGCAAACACTCAAAGCAGAGAGAGGGAGAGAGAAAGGGAGGGAGAAGGAGAGAGGGAGAGAGAGAGGGAGAGAGGAGAGAGAAGGAGAAAGAGCGGGAGAGAGACGGGAGGAGAGCGAGGAGAGAGACAGAGACAGGAAAAAAGAGAAGGGAGGGAGAGAGAGGGGGAGTAGAAAGAGAAAGGAGGGGGGGTGGAGGGGGACAGAGATGGGGGAAGGGAGAGAGAGGGAGAGAAAGGAGAGAGAGCGAGGGGAGGAGAAAGAGGGAGATAGAGAGAGGAGAGAGACAGAGAGGGAAAAAGAGAAGGGGGAGAGAGGTGGGGAGAGAGAGAGGGAGAGAAAGGAGAAAGAGAGATGAAAAAGAAGAGGGAGCGAGGAAGAGAGAGCAAAGGGGTGAGAGGGAGAGAGGAAGGGAAAAAAGAGGGAGATAGGGAAAGGGGAAGCGAGAGTGGAGGCATGGAGAGAGGAGGGCAGAAAGGAAAAGAGTAGAGAGATAAGGACAGAGGGAAAGGGGGAGAGAGAATTTTGTTTTGTGTTTTCTCAGAATATTCAGTCTGACAAAAGAATCGATGAAATTGAAATGATTCTGAAACAGGAGTTTGTTCGGAGCTGAGTCATAAATACAGTTTTATTCCATGATGATGACATAATGTAGTTTTCTGTGTGTAGTATCTGTGTTATAAACTGCCTCCAGCTCCACTGTAAGAAACCTTGGAGTCCTATTTGATCAAGAGCTCTCATTTAAAGCACACATAAGCCATGCCTGTAAAACGGCTTATTTTCATTTACGCAATATAGCCAAAATTAGAAATGTACTGCCAAAAAATGATGCTGAAAAACTTGTCCATGCTTTTGTCACTTCGAGGTTAGACTACTGTAACTCCCTGCTTGCAGCTTGCCCTAAAAGCTCTATAAAAAGCCTTCAATTGGTTCAAAATGCAGCAGCAAGAATACTAACAGGTACTAAAAAACGAGAGCACATTACTCCAGTATTAAAAAATCTTCATTGGCTTCCGGTTGAGTTTAGAGTAAAATTTAAAATTCTTCTTCTAACCTATAAAGCTGTAAATGACATGGCCCCTTCCTACATTAAAGATGAAATTGTACCTTATCATCCTAACCGTTCACTCCGCTCTCAAAATGCTGCACTATTGGTGGTTCCTAGAGTCGCTAAAAGTACTTTAGGAGGTAGAGCTTTTAGGTACCAAGCACTCTTGTTGTGGAATCAGCTCCCTGCTCATGTCAAAGAAGCTGACACAGTCTCTACATTTAAGATTAGGCTCAAAACGTTCCTCTTTGAATTAGCTTATGGTCAGGTCAGTTAGGAACAGAAACTAAACCCATAGGCCTAGTTAAGCTGCTCTAGGAGATATATTACTGGGGAAACTATGGCAACCTGAGCACTGTCCTCTGGTTTCTCCTACTTTTACTAGTTCATTCGTAGTCTGTTCTTTGCTATTCACATGTTGTCCCTGTCCCACTCCCCTTTTGGGGAGTGTAACTGTTTCAGATGCTGCTGTTCCAGTTTGGACCGCTGCTGCCCCCTAGTGTCTAGGACCTGGACCCCTCCTCTCCTTCCCTGTCCTGGATTAACTGTCCTCGTCCTGCTAGATTAGTAGTTTTATCTGCCTGCCCGTCCTTAGGAGTAGGATCTCTCCTTCACTGTGGTTCTCCTCGAGGTTTCTCCGTTTTCCCATTGGGTTTTTCGGAGTTTTTCCTTGCCGAGAAGGAGGGTCTAAGAACAGGAGATGCTGGGACAATTATCCATTTGCCTGCTTGTTGTTGGACATTCTGTATTTTTGATTTATGAATGTTTCTTATTCTGCTTTATTAATCAACAATTTTGTGAAGTCCGCCGAGATAACTCTTGTTGTGATTTTGGGCTATACAAAAATAAATTGAATTGAATTGAATTGAATTATAAACTAGTGATACTGCTGTAATACAAAAGACACATACACAACATAGAACATTAGAGCTCCTATATTACACTACAGACTCCTGTGAGCTTTAAGCCGTGTTAGAAAGTTGTTACCTCCTGTGTTTTGTTTCATTCACATGTTTGAGTAACACTTTATTATTAGTCTGTATATCTCCAAAGCTCCAAATGCTCTGTTCCACCTTGTGATGTCATGAAGGGGTAGTTTTCAAGTGAACAGCTCCTTTTAGTTCAGTCGAGATTGGCAATTCCAGGCCTGAAATCATCCAAATGATTCTAGTGAAGGTGCATGCTAAATCTGCAGGGTTTGTGTGTTAAACATCTGAGAATGAAACAAAACACAACTCCAGGTCTGTTTGTGATGAGGAAACTGTTCAGTGTGACAGAAATGAGAATAATAATCGTTTAATTCAAGATTCAACAACAAAACAACAAAAGTAAAATGCAAGATTCACCCAGCACTGTGTGAGGGTCCAGGAGTAACACTGATAATACCCATCAGCCCACAGAGCACAGTGTGTGTGTGTGTGTGTGTGTGTGTGTGTGTGTGTGTGTGTGTGCGTGCGTGCGTGCGTGTGTGTGTGTGTGTACCCCCCATGCCTGGGTTTGAGTTTAGGTCAAAGGGATGTGTGCAAAACAGAATTCAGTCGCTCCTGGTTCCATCGACTCTGGCTCTAATTCACTTTGTATTGAAAAACTGTTGCACTATTTTGTCCCTAAATCAAGATATGAACATCTCTGGTCTCTGGTGGTCTCTGGTCAGATCTCTGGTTTGGTCTCTGGTCTGGTCTCTGGTCTGGTCTCTGGTCTGGTCTCTGGTCTAATATTTGGTCTAGTCTCTGATCTCCAGTCTTCAGTCTCCAGTCTTTGGTCTCTGATGTAGTCTCTGGTCTGGTCTCTAGTCTGGTCTCTGGTCTGGTCTCTGGTCTCCAGTCTCCAGTCTATTCTTTGGTCTGGTCTCTGGTCTGCTCTCTGGTCTCTGGTCTCTGGTCTCTGGTCTCCAGTCTCCAGTCTCCAGTCTCCAGTCTCCAGTCTAGTCTCTGGTCTGGTCTCTGGTCTGGTCTATGGTCCGGTCTCTCATCGGATCTGTTTGTGTTTGAATCCCACAGAGCCGGAGCCAGCTGCTGTTTCCATGGCAACGCTCAGCAAAACACATCCCCGTACTCTCCGTAAACCCCCACATAAACACCAATGCAAAACTGTGGACCATGAAACCTCATGGGGAGAGTTCGACCGCTGTTCCGCCTGTGTCGCGTCCTCCTCAGTGAATTTAAACTCCTCTTCACTTCACAGCTTTTAGAATATGAAACCTCCTGGTGAGAGGATGGCCAGTGTACTGACTGTGCCACGTCTTTTCACAGCGTTCACAGTTTCCCACTCAGTATCACAGCACAAGTACACAGACATGTACAGTATGTGTATTAATACTGCTAATAATAATGGAATAATGGTGCAGTGTTGTCATGATACGAACATTTCAAACTCAGTTTCTACTAAGGAAAGGACTCGATACTCAATACTGATTCCGATACTGCAATGAAAATAAAACCCCTCTTTTTTAGACAATAGAATGTGATTTCCAACATTAAATGGTACTACTTTCTTTTCTGTTCCCATGTGGTCTTATATCTGTGTAATCTATGGAAGATAATTTGTTTAATCAGATTTAAAATTTTAAGTGCCACTGAATTTCCAACTTTGAATTTGTTAACTCTGAAAAAACATGTTTGAATTATTTTTTTTATTCTGAATGTCAGTTAATGAAATCATATGTGTAAATTTTTCAAAGTGTTTAAAATTCAATAAAAAAATAAATAAATAAATTCAGCGCAAATATTTTCAAGCCCTCAAATTCAACAGTTAAAAGACTGCAAAATTTGCAGTGAAAAAACTTTGCAGCAAAGATCCAAGATGCCAAGGCAGAAGCAATCGATCCTGTGTGATCCGATCTAACTTAGTAACAAGCAGGAAATGGTGCAGTGAAGCGATCTGATTGGTCAGAATTCGCCTCATCAAAACCTTATCTGTTTTATTTGTTAAGTGTAAACCCCGCCCACAGATGAGAACGGCCAATAGGAAACAGCCTCTGTCCTTCTCACTCACACAGGATCGATTGCTTCTACGGAGGAGAGAGGGAGAGATGGAAAAAGAGGAGGGAGAGAGGGGGTTAGAGAGAGAGAAGAGAGAGGAGGAAAGATAGGGAGAGAGAAGGAGAGAAAGGTGGGGAGAGAGAGGGGGAGAGAAAGGGAGAGAGAGAGCAAAAGAGGAGGGAGGGAGAGGAGAGAGGGGGAAAGAAAAAGAGAGAGAGGGAGGGAGAGGTGGGGAGCGAGAGGGGAAGAGAAAGGAGAGAGAGAGAGATGGAAAAGAGGAGGGAGAGGGGGTAGAGAGAGAGGGGTAAAAGAAAGGGAGAGAGAGGGGGAGAAAATGGAGAAGAGAGAGGAGGAAAGAAAAGAGAGAGAGAGAAGGGGTGAGGGGGAGAGAGGAAGGGAAAAGACGAGGGAGATAAGGAAAGGGAACGAGAGAGAGGGAGGGAGAGGATGGGTTGTGAATGAGAGAGAAGGAGAGAGAAAGCGAGAGAGAGAGAGGGGGGGTAGACAGAGAGAGGGGAGAGTGAGGATACAGGGGGAAAGAAAGGGAGAGAGAGGAAGAGAGATGATAGAGGGGGGAAAAGGGAGAGACACAGAGAAGAGAGGTGGGGAGAGAGAAAGGAGAGAGAGAGATATGAAAAAAAAGGAGAGAGGAAGAAAGAGAAAAGGCGTGACGGGAGAGAGGAAGGGAAAAGAGGAGGGAGATAGGGAAAGGGATAGAGAGAGAGAGGGAGAATGAGGGAGGGAGAGGATGGGTGCAGAAAGGAGGGATGGAGAGAGGAGGGCAGAAGCTAAAAGAGGAGAGACATAGGGACACAGGGAAAAAGAGAGAGAGAGTTTTGTTTTGTGTTTTCTCAGAATATTCAGTATGACCAAAAAAATCAATGAAAGTGAAATGATTCTGAAACAAGAGTTTGTTCGGAGCTGAGTCATAAATACACAGTTTTTTCATCACAATTCATAAAAAGTTTGTATTCTCCTTTTGCTTTCAAGTGGTAAAAAAGTCACTGAGCAGTAATGTCATCTCTCAAGAGGATTCTACAAGTCTGAAAAACATGAAAAAAAAAAACAATGTTCAACAGTTGCGGTGGTCCAATGTTCTTCCTCCATCCATCCATCCATCCATTTTCTTCTGCTTATCCAGGGCCGGGTCGCGGGGGCAACACTCTAAGCAGGGACTTCCAGACTTCCTTCACCCCGGACACTTCCTCCAGCTCATCCAGGGGGGACCCCAAGGTGTTCCCAGGCCAGCCGAGAGACATAGTCCCTCCAGCGTGTCCTGGGTCTTCCCCGGGGCCTCCTCCCAGTGGGATATGCCCAGAACACCTCCCGAGTGAGGCATCCAGAAGGTATCCAGAACAGATTCCTGAGCCACCTCATCTGGCTCTTCTTGATGTGGAGGAACAACGATTCTACTCCGAGCTCCCCCGTGTGACTGAGCTCCTCACCCTATCTCTAAGGGAGCGCCCAGCCACTCTGCGGAGGAAACTCATTTCGGCCGATTGTTTCCGTGATCTTGTCCTTTCGGTCATTACCCAAAGCTCATGACCATAGATGAGTGTAGGAACATAGACTGACGGTAAATCGAGAGCTTTGCCTTTCGGCTCAGCTCCCTCTTCGCCACAACGGTCCGATACAGAGACCACATCACTGCCGATGCTGCACCGGTCTGCCTGTCAATCTCACGCTCCATCCTCCCCTCACTCGTGAACAAGACCCCGGGATACTTGAACTCCACTTGATGCAGGGACTCTCCACCCACCCAGAGAGGGCAAGCCACCTTTTTTCCGGTCAAAAACCATGGCCTCAAATTTGGAGGAGCTGATCCTCATCCCAGCAGCTTCACACTCAGGTGCAAACCACCCCAGTGCATGCTGGAGGTCCTGCTCTGATGAAGCCATCAGGACAACATCATCTGCAAACAGCAGAGATGAGATCCTGTAGTCCCCAAACCGGATCCCCTCCAGCCCCTGACTGTGCCTAGAAATTCTGTCCATAAATACAATGAACAGGACCGGTGACAAAGGGCAGCCCTGGCAGAGTCCAGTATGCACCGGAAACAGGTCTAACTTACTGCCGGCAATGTGAACACAGCTCCTACTCCATTCATACAGGGACCGGACAGCCCTTAGCAAAGGGCCCTGAACCCCCATACTCCCGGAGCACTCCCCAAAGAATGCCACAAAGCACATGTGGACTGGTTGGGCAAACTTCCATGAACCGTCGAGCACCCGATGGAGAGTATAGAGCTGGTCCACTGTTCCACAGCTGGGACAAAAACCACACTGCTCCTCCTGAATCCGAGGTTCAACTATCGGTCAGATTCTTTTCTCCAGTACCCTGGAATAGACCTTACCGGGGAGGCTGCGGAGTGTGATGACAAGTCCGCCTCCCATTTCCCAGCCTCTGCTTCCTCCTCAGAAAACGTGATGGTGGGATTGAGATTCAAAGTATTCCTTCCACCGTCCGACAACATCCCCAGTTGAGGTCAGCAGCTTTCCACTCACAATGTAAACAGTGTTGGTGAAGCTCTGCTTCCCCCTCCTGAGGCGTTAGATGGTTTGCCAGAATTTCTATGAGGCCATCTGATAGTCATCCTCCATGGCCTCTCCGAACTCCTCCCAACCGGAGTTTTTGCCTCTGCGACCACCCGGGCTGCAGCACTCTTGGCCCGCCGGTACCTGTTAGCTGCCTCAGGAGTCCCACAAGCCAACAAGGCCCAATAGGACTTCTTCAGCCTGACGGTATCCCTTACTTCTGGTGTCCACCACCGGGTTCGGGGATTGCCACCGCGACAGGCACCACAGACTTTATGACCCCAGCTACGAGCGGCCGCATCAACAATAGAGGCCGAGAACAAAGCCCACTCAGACTCCATGTCCCCAGCCTTCCCTAGAATCTGGGAGAAGCTCTCCCTGAGGTGTGAGCCCCCTGACAGAGGGCTCTGCCAGATGTTCCCAACAGACCTTCACTGTATGCTTGGGTCTACCAGGTCTTTCCGGCTTCTTTCTTCACCAGCGGCCCCAACTCAAAACCGGGTGGTGATCGGTTGACAGCTCTGCTCCCCTCTTCACCCGAGTGTCAGATGACACAACAACAGAGTCAATGATCGACCTCCGGCCTAGAGTGTCCTGGTGCCACGTGCACTGATGGACACCCTTGTGCTCGAACATGGTGTTCATTATGGACAAACTGTGACTAGCACAGAAGTCCAATAATAGGACCCCACTCGGGTTCAGATCAGGGAGGCTGTTCCTCCCAATCACCCCTCTCCAGGTGTTACTGTCGTTGCCCAGTAGAACAACGGAGTCCCCGGTCGTTGCACTGTCCAGTATCCCTCCCAGGGACTCAAAGAAGGCCGGGTACTCTGCACTGCTGTTCGGCCCATAGGCTGACACCACAGTGAGAGACCTTTCCCCGACCCAAAGGCACAGGGACACGACCCTCTCGTTCACCGGGGTGAACTCCAACACATGGTGGCTGAGCTGTGGGGCAATGAACAGGGCCACACCTGCTCCACAGGCAATGCCAGAGAAATGGAGAGTCCAGCCCCCCTCAAGAAGTTGGGATCCAGAGCCCAAGCTGTGCGTGGAGGCGAGGCCGAGTATATCTAGTTGGTAATGCTCAACCTCACGCACGAGCTTGGGCTCCTTTCCCCCCAGCGAGGTGACATTTCATGTCCCCAGAGCTAGTCTCCATGCCCAGCCAGGCCCCGTGGGGGAAGGCCTGGCTACCAGATGCTCACTGTCGAGTAGCCACCCCAAGCCTGGCTCCAGGGTGGGGGCCCGGTAACGCCAATCTGGGCGACGTAACTGGCCTTGCTGTGCTTCTTATCATGAGGGCTTCTGAAGCGCTCTTAGTCTGACCCATCCCCCAGGACCTCTTTGCCTTGGGTGACAATACCAAGGGGCATGAAGCCCCAGACAACATAGGTCCCGGGATCATTCGGGCACTCAACCCCCTCCACCATGTTAGGGTGGCAGTTCAAAGAGGGGTTATTCCTCACTGACCTTATGTAAATTGAGCATCCTAACTGTTCGCCATTCTTTTCCTTTTACAACTCCAGAGACCAGAGCGGAGTGTAAAGCTAACCACAATGATAATGTGCACTTCCTGATTCTCGGACAATCAAACACTTCATAATTAAATACAGAAAGAACATAGAGGACTTATTTTGACCTCAGGAGCTTCTTATACATATATCTGTACTGGGAGAGACACGTTTTTCAAGGAAATCGGGCACTTTAATGGTGGCCTAATGTGGATATGTTCATTTTTCGGTGAACGGTTGGAGATAAACAGGAGACGGTCGGACCAATTATTTGTACTTCATAAATAATAAGAGGGATCAAATCAAACGCGGTGATCTTTTCAAATAAATCCTCATCTTTTTACTGCACCTGTCCGCGGATCTGGCGTCTAAGGCAGCCATGACATCACCTGCTCATCTCCACAGAGATAAATAACGTCCTCTCCTCCTCGTCCTTTCTCTCTAGTCTTTCTCTCCACCTCCTCCTCTCTTCATGCTAAAATCACATGTTTGACTATTTCAGCAATAATATTGCTGTGTCCTGTTTCAACCCTTCTCTCCTCCTCTCTCCTTCTTGTCTCCTCTTCTTGGTATCCTCCTCTCTCCTCTCCTCCCCTCCTCCTCTCTCTCTTTCTTCATCTTTCTCTCCTCCTCTCTCTTTCCTCCTCCTCCTCCCCACCACCTCTCTCTTCACCTTTCTCTCCTCCTCCTCTCTCCTTTTTCTCCTCTCCTCTTCTTGCTAGCCTCCTCTCTCCTCTCCTCCTCTCTCTCTTAATCTTTCTCTCCTCCTCCACTCCTTCCCCTCATCTCCCCTTAGTCTCCTCCTCCTTCTCGTCCTCTCCTCACCCTCTCCACTCTCCTGCTCCTCATCCCCTCGTCCCCAACTCCTGTCTCCTCCTCCCCCCTCTCTCTCCTCCTCTCTTTCTTTATCCCCCTTCTTCTTCTCTCCTTACTTTCCTCCTCCTCTTCTCCTCTCTCTTCATCTTTCTCCTCCTCTTCTCCTCACTCTCCTCCTCCTCTCGTCCCCCAATTCCTGTCTCTTCCTCTTTCTCTTCTCATCTTCTCCTACCCCTCTCCTGTCTCCTTCCTCCCCCCTTTCCTCTTCTCTCTCTTTACACCCCTCCTCTTCTTTCTCTCCTCTGCCTCCTCTCCTTCTCTTCTTCGTGCTAAACTGGAGAGTCGTGTTTGGGCTTGGTACTGTGTGTCTGTACAGCGCCCCCTGCTGTGTGAGAGCGGTGTCCCCCCCCCCCCCCCCCCCCCCCCCCCACGCCGCACCACAGCGTCAGACACGGAGCCCGACCGGAGAGACAGGTTCATCATAATCCTGCTGTGCACGCTAACACTGAGCTAAACAGTGGATTAGGGCTGAACGATTTGAGAAAAATATCTTTTTTTCTGACAATTGTGACTGTGATTAGTTTTGTGATTTATGTTTTAATTACAGGATTCTGTTCAAAGTTCACATTTTAAACACGTCCAGAAAAACTGACAATAAGACTGAAATCTGAACTGACAAACTAATAGAAGAATCACATTTCAGAACCTGTTTGTACAGATCTAAACTATAGGGTTAGCAGCTTTTTTATGTAGAAGAAGACAGGAGATTTAGTTGTTTGTGGAGGAAATTATCCTACTTTAAAAACTACAGCTTTTGTTAATTATGTCCATTCAGACTGTGATTTGGGTACAGTCTCACAGTCTGTTTGTATTTGTAAACTGTAACTGTCTGTAAATGACACTGCCAGGTCAGTTACAGGTCAGATCTGTGGAGAGGTGAGCCAAGAAGGTATGCTTTATTTTTTAACAATGAAAACACATGTAATTGAATCAGTATAAGATAATGCCATACTGTTGAACATTCCAGACAAGTAATAGTATCTCCATGGAGACAAGGAGGTGGCTTATCCCCCTGCAGAAAAGTTACACATTGCAACTTGAAGCTCTCATGGTCTATGAGGCCTGTAGCTGTAGAAACATCTCTGAGTTTGAGTCACTTTGGATCAATAGAGTCTCTCTGGATTTGATCTGATGCAAGCAGGAAGAGATTACAGACCTACAAATCCAGTCTGAACAGCTGCAGGGTCTGTGTAAAGAAACAGCTGTAAGGACTGTATAAAAAAAAAATAATAATAAATAAAATAAACTGCTGTAAGGTCTGTGTAAAAGAAAAGCTGTAAAGTGTGTGTAAATGAACAAGGGTCTCTGTAAAAAACAGAGTCTGTGTAAAGAAACAGCTGCAGGGTCTGTGTAAAAGAACATGGTATGTTTAAAAGAACAGCTGTAAGGTCTGTGTAAATGAACAGGGTATGTTTAAAAGAACAGCTGTAAGGTCTGTGTAAATGAACAGGGTATGTTTAAAAGAACAGCTGTAAGGTCTGTGTAAAGGAACAGTCTGTGTAGAAGAATAGCTGCATGGTCTCTTGTGTATTTTTTGTTTAGATTTACTAAAAGGTGCAATATGTAACGTCTTGTGAGGGGTTTGTTACTGGCTTGTCCCTCTGGACATGTTATTTCTTTGAAATGTTCCACAGTATGACATTAGTCATATCTATCCAACTACAGGTGAAAAAGATTGTTACTGTGAGTGTGCTCGCCTCTCCAAGGATCTGGCCTGTAACTTAGCCTGCTTGTTTCCATGGGGATAGAAGTTTATCGTCATGCTGTGGAACATTTTAGGCATAACAGTATTATCTCCATGGAGACATCACTTTTAAAAACTAAACTCTTGGAAATGACAGAGGACTTTGTGGAAAGCTGCAAAAGTCATTTTAGACTTTTGGATCAGACGTCGTATTGTTATTTCAGCTGGTCATTTATTATTGAGCAGCTGTGATGGGAAAACTCCGCAAAGCCTCCATTAAAATTACAGTTTGATTTAGATTTGAAATCAGTCGGTCTGACCAGGGCCATTTGAGGACAAAATATGTGTTTAAACCAGACCTATTCCACAAGGATCTTTTATAGTTGTTATATTTGTTTCCTTCTCTTTTACTCTCTGAAGTTGTATTTGGAGTGATTCGTGCATCCTTGAGTAATCTTTAATCACTTATTTTCAAGAAACCAGTTTGCCATTCTACCCCCTTTTTCACTGCCATATGCCCTCTTTGTACACACTTCCAAAACAGTTTGATTTTCTTAATCTGTGATACATGTAGGATTCAGCAGCGTCTCATCGTCATTTTGGTACAAATGAAAAAAACAGTCAGCTCCCACTGGGCACCACAGTTTTCTAACGCAGAAGTCAGCACACTTGTTTCTTTTATTAAGTCATTTCAGATCAATATTGCAATTTAACATGCCCAAATTGTAACACAATAATCCACTGGGGTCATAGATTATAACTAAAGAGCACACACAAGCACAATATGTCTGATTTAAGAGGAGACACAAAGAGCAGAGTCCAGTCTAACTCTGACACAGTCTCCATAATATTACTTTTAATGCATATTTCTGCTGTTACTCACCACCTGTATCACTGTATCGTGTGCATTCTTTTACACAGGGCTGGGATCTATCCGACCACACAGAAACACAGGCTTTTTTCACTGAAGTACTGAAATAAGTTTTTTTTTTTTTTTGGTTTGAATTGACGTCACACTCCCAGATGTCTCTTTAGATGTCCAGATGTCTCTCTTTTACATCACAAACATGTAGTGACCAGACTCTTGGATTGAATGTGACAAAAGCAGCAGAGTAACAACTACTGTATCATATGACTGCCCTAACCTTTACTGAATATGATAAGATTGTAGTGATGTCATCTGAAACCTTCACTTTTGGAGGACAGAACCAGGTGTAACAGAAGAAGGTATAAGAGGAGAATGTGTAACAGGAGAAGGTGTAACAGGAGAAGGTTTAACAGGAGAAGGAGTAACAGGGGAAGGTGTAACAGGAGAAGGTTTAACAGGAGAAGGAGTAACAGGGGAAGGTGTAACAGGAGAAGGTGTAACTGATGAAGGTGTAACAGGAGAAGGTGTAAGCGGAGAAGGTGTAACAGGAGAAGGAGTAACAGGAGAAGGTGTAACTGATGAAGGTGTAACCGGAGAAGGTGTAACAGTGTTGTGAGATGTTACAGGGAGACTAAATGAGCACGATTACTAAAACATCTGTGAATGAAACAAAACACAGCTCCAGGGTCGGAGACTACATTAGAACAGAGTTAAAGCCCCACTGCGGGATATTTCCTCACATTAGAACAGGGTTATAAAGGATGATTCAAGATGATACAATATTTTTATTTTTTATTTTTTAATCTGTTTTGACAGTTACTGAATATGTCTTTGTGAATTCCTGTAAAGTGAACACTGAACAGCTGCATGGTCCAAACGTCCTCCAATAAAATCATATGAAAAGCCCACTCATGTTTTGTACTGGATAAACTCATCAGGTTCATAAATGTATTTGTACAAAGTTGTTTAAGGACAAAACCTTTGAATGGTTTTGGCTTCAGAGCTCAAATCTTCAGAGCTCAAATCTTCAGAGCTCAAATCTGTGTGGTTTGATTCTTCTTTGTTTGTCCTGGTTCAGTCCTGGTCTAGCCCTGGTTTAGTTTTGTTTTTTATCATGGTTTAGTCCTGGTGTAGTCCTGCTTTAGTCCTGGTTTTATCCTGGTTTCATCCTGTGTAGTCCTGGTGTAGCCTTAGTTTAGCCTTGGTTTAGCCTTGGTTTAGCCCTGGTTTAGACCTGGTTTAGTTTTGGTTCAGTCCCTGGTCTTATTTCTTCTTTGATTTATTAGTAAAAGGACAGCACACATTAACGAAGATTTAAAATGTAAATATGTAAAGACTATAGCCAACGTGGCTCATTTCCATCTTCAGTCCCACGGCAGGTTGATGTGAAATCATCTACAGGACAGGGAAAAGTACAGCAACAATCACACAAAAGTACAAGTAACACAGCACACTCACTATACACACAATATACATGCAATTCATTTCAGACAATGTATTTGAAGTTAAACCAACAACCCACAATATAAAAGTGTCATTTTGTTAAACATGGTGACATATTTGACCATTGAACAACCACTGTTTTAAAGTGTAGCCCAGACACAGAGGAGCTTCACTGTAGCATAAAACACTCAAACAAAGAATGAGACAGTTTAAGTCCAACATTTGAGTTATTATCACATATATGAATGATGACATCATCCACCTAAATACCCGGGATCGTTCTTGGTTTAGTCCTGGTTTAGTCTTGGTTTAGTTCTGATTCAGTCCTGGTTCAGTCCTGCTCTAGTCCTGGTCTAGTCCTGGTCTAATCCTGGTCTAGTCCTGGTTTAGTCTCTGGACTGTATCACACTTGTTCACAGAGACAGTTTTAAACAGAATGACCTTTGGAGCCAAATGCCAGTGGGACAGACCAAAAACCCATATTTAAACAGAACGCACCACTGCACTGCTCTACAGCAAACCTACTGTATCTGACATAATGCTGAGTCAGGGAAGTGTCTTGCCAAAGGACACAACAGCAGTAATAGATAGAATGTTATTATTGGCAAAATCTTCTATCTTTGTTGTAAGCTAAACCTCCTTGCAAAAACAACGCAGTTAACTAAACAAAAGAGCTGTGCAAGAATCCAACCATCAACTCTCAGGTTAGAGGGCGAACGCTCTACCACTGAACCACTGCAGCTCTCAGTCTTAATATAACACAGTCTGCTACCTTGTTTGGAGAATGACACACCACATTTCTGTTCTTTGTATTTTAAATGAGCTCATCTTACGGCCTTGTTATAGTTTTAATTACAGACGACGTTTCTAACTTTTTAAAAATCTCCAGTAGAATTGTGACATTAGGGCTGCGTGATTAATACAGTTTTAATTAAGTTTCTATGACCCCAGTGGATCAATTATGGTATCATTTGGACATTTTAAATCGCAGTATTAATCTAAAACGACTTAATAAAAGAAACAAGTGTGCAGACTTCTGCGTTAGAAAACTACGGTGCCCAATAAGAGCTGACGTCGCCGTAAACGTCATGACAACAAAGCGCCACATGCTGTGGGCCCCTCCTATGGATAGCTGCACATCACACTAGCAAGTAATAGATATTTTTTATTTGGACCAAAATTACTACACGACACTGCCAAATCATACATGTGTATTGTTTGTGTGTTCAGGAAATGAACGCTGAAAGCCTTTTATATTATATTATATTATCTAGTGTGACCAACTGAAATTGAATCTGAAATTGTGATAGAGCGATCGAAGGAAGCAATCTATTCCCCTGTTGTAAATATTTGATAAATCCACTTGTGTTTTCCCCCTGCCCAGAACCACAATTCTACATGAATATAAGAAGGCCCAAATGAGCAAAATAACTCAGCCTTACCACTGCCAAACAGGAAATAGATCAAATTCTGACTCTGCAAATCCAATCTTTCTGAAAGCAGCTAATTTTTTCTTCCCAAAACTCTCTCCACTCTGATTCAACAAAACCCAGAACAGAGCCAAAACGTGGCACGTGTATGTGTGGACAGGTGTTATACACACTCACACATGACATCTTATGGGGACAGAAATCAGGTCTGCGACGTACATCTTTTATTTACAGAGAGGATATTCTGAAAAATTTACTTTTTGGAGCTTTTCTCCCTTTGTTCCCTCATCAAAAACATGCCTGAAGAGGGTTGAGATGTCATCCATGCATGGTTGAGTAATCTAGTGATCTCTCCCAGCATGTACAAGGCTCCGCCCATAAGCCTACGTCATCCATGCTCCCACACGACAATTCTCCATAAATATATAAAAACATGACACAAAACTGTACACAGCAACTTGACAAACCTGATGTGATGTTTCAATAGTGGGGTGATAGTGCTCTGAAGGAGGAGTGACTTAGTGTAGAGAGCAAAGAGAGGGGAATGTCAAAAACAAAAGTGATGGTTTATGGACTTTAAAATTGCAGGGAAATTGTACCAGTGATGCAACAAAACAGGCAAAATGTGAATGGAGCATTTGTGTGTCTCAAAGAAGACCACTTTGGATTCATGAAACAAAATACAACTCCAGCTATGTTTCCCCAACACTCACACACAGCACATTCATACTAGGCAAATGTGGGGGAAGTGTCTTGCCTAAGGACACAACAACAGTTTTTGTTCTCCCATCCAAGTCCTGACTAGGCCCAGCCCTCTTAGCAAGGCTCTGACAGACAGCATGTACACCTGACATGAGTGTGTGGAAAAAACAGCAGGAAAATGTGAAAAAAAGTCGAAAGTTTTACTCACAGAATGAAACAGACGACACAGGGATCCAAGCGCAATTCTTTTCAGGAACAAAAAATCCCAAATTTCAAAAATAATTCCAAAATGATTCGTCGGGGGGAAAAGAAAATATCCAAAAATGTGGTTGAGAACAGTCCTTTGAAACGTGCGCTGAAACTGAGTGCGGAGCGATGAGGCGTTCGAGGACAGTGAGAGCTTTGACAGATGTGTTTCTGTATAATTAAAGTTTCCTAATTGTCAGTGAATGCGTTGTTTGGCCCGGCGTGGCCTCTGCTTCATCCAGAGGCGATAAATCCAAAAGAGCTTTTTACACGAACAGAGCCCAGGCCCACAGAGCTGAACATTTGGGACATTTACACACACTTTACTGTAACTATCACCATGGCAATGCTGTAAATCCTGACAGGCAAAACTCTGGAGGAAAACACTTGAAAATGGGCTCAAACTAAACACATAAAGATTTGGGATAATTTTGATCAATACTGGATCAAATTTAATCTTGTGATAATTGCTACATGTAACAAACTCAAATTAAGTGTAATAAAACAATCCTGCATTGCATTTTGGGATTTTTTTCTGAAATTTCAAAATCATTACTATATATTCATTCAGTCCAAATTGCATTTACTTTTTGCATATTATTGGTCAACCATTTTATCCAACCAAATATTCAAATACTCTTGTCAGGTTCAGTTTTACATTTTTAATACAAATCTATGGACGTCAAATTTGAGAAAATTTTCACAAACACATCAAATAATCTCATATTATGTCATATTGTTTTGTTCCTAAATGCATGGCTGAAATCTTAAACCCGAGCTGAACCATGCAGCTGTTCTGTTTGAACCATGCAGCTGTTGGCTCTTCCCTCCCAATGAGTTTGTCTCTAATGCATCTCAGGTGTTCAGCTCCAAACACAAATGTCATCCAGAAAAATCCAAATAATGAGTGAGAAGTGACTGTGAGCCTGCAGCTGTTCAGACTCACAGCTCTGTTCTCAAAGCCCTCGCACCTTTGTGTCTCAGGACAAAATGAACTCAAAGTGGACTCTCCTCTCACAGCCCCTCTCCTGCAGGTACACCACTCTGTCTTATTCACAAAATTATAAAATCCAGTTTCCAGTTCAGAATGGTCCCAAAATCCCAACGTGTTAGATTCCTGTTCTGCTGAGGGGGATGGGGCTTCAGAGACAGACTCTAGGTTCACTGAAGAAAATCTGTGAAGAGAAAAAATCAAATGTAAATGTGAAATGTTAGGCCCAAAGGATCACCTCATCATGCTTTAGGCTTTAAACTAGAACATACATCCTTTATTTTACAGTTTCTTCATTGTAAACCACAAATATTGATGTAAAACAACTTAATGACAGAAACAGGTCTTCCTATTCTAATCCACATAGAGACATTTCACTGGAACAAGCAGCACATTTTCATTCATGTTGGTTTATTTATTTTTTTATGAGACAGGGACAGTGGACAATCTACATTAACCTTAACAGGAGAGATGCTTTGTGCAGGTTGTAGTATCAGAACTAATTTCCACCTGTAGTCACTGGTTAGGGTTAGGGTTGTATTTTTCTACTTGAAAACGTTAGGGATGCACCGATAGCGATACTGGCATTGCATATCATGCTGATCCAGGAAAATGCGCTGGATCAGGTATGGGTTCCATGATATCGGTTCAGCCAAAATACTGGTTGGGACTTATTTTGGATGTAATAAGATAAGATAAGATAAGATAAGATAAGATAATCCTTTATTTGTCCCACAATGGGGAAATTGCAGTGTCACAACGCAAGTTACAGAAACAGTAGGAAAATAAGAGCATGCATCAAAATCAAGATAAATAATAATAAGTATTTACAATCAACTAAAAAACACAACACTGTAAAGCTAAAAGGCACAGGAACATTGCACAATAAGTGTTTTTGATTCTGAGATGATTGTGTACATTGCAGTGATGGACAGTGGTGGGTAAATAAATAATAGCAGGTACAGTGACTTTAAATAATATTGCACATTGTTATTATTACTATGGAGATGACACATGGTTGCTATGGGGATGACACATGACTAGCATTGTTCATTATACAGTCTGATGATGAGTTACTGGCTAATGTAGGCCTAGCTCTATTCACACAGAGCTGTTCAGAGGACACTGCTGATAATTAACACAACTCTATACATTTGTGTAATTGAACTTTGTTTTGATGGAAATCAAATGTATTTTTTTAAATCCCTACACAAGTATCAGTTAATATTGGGTATTTACAGATACCAAAAGCCAAAGTATCAGTATCGATATCAGAACTGGGCAGCTCAGTTGGTAGAGCATTCGTATTCTGATCTGAAGGTTGGCAGTTTGAATCTCAGCATAAAACATCACTGGTAGAGCAGTCAGAGCAGTGTGTGTGTGTGTGTGTGTGTGTGTGTGTGTGTGTGTGTGTGTGTGTGCGTGCGTGCGTGTGTGTGTGTGCACACTGGTGTATGAGTGTGTGTGTGAATATGTGAGTGCACATTAAACGAAGGAACTCAATCAGTGCAGCGCTAAAAAGTCGACAGGACACACAGGATCAGTGAAACCTGCAGACATCACAGTAAACACAGCTCAGAGTGAGGTCATGACGGCATAACAGTGTTTCGACATGTTTCAAATCTCATAAAAGTGGATTTGGCATGTGGCATGATCACATGTTCCTTCTTGGGTGCTGGGTTCATTCTGTCTTCTCTGTTATTATTGAATTCCCCTGAACACAGTATATAGACCTCACCAAACACTGAACACTGTCTATAGACCTCACCAAACACTGAACACTGTCTATAGACCTCACCAAACACTGAACACTGTCTATAGAATTCACCAAACACTGAACACTGTCTATAGAATTCACCAAACACTGAACACTGTCTATAGACCTCATCAAACACTGAACACAGTCTATAGACCTCACCAAACACTGAACACTGTCTATAGACCTCATCAAACACTGAACACAGTCTATAGACCTCACCAAACACTGAACACTGTCTATAGAATTCACCAAACACTGAAGATGGACTACGGACCTCACCCAACACTGAACACAGTCTATAAGCCTCAACAAACACTGAAAATAACTATAGACCTCACCAAACACTGAACACAGTCTATAGACCTCACCAAACACTGAACAGTCTATAGACCTCACCAAACACTGAACACAGTGTGACACACAGTAATGTGTATTCACATTATGTTTTATTTTTGTATGTAATGGGAAAGTCTAATTTGAGTAACAACCTAATTTAAGTTGTAATTGCACCCTCATGCCAGTAGATGGCGCGTGACTCTGCGGGACAGTATTGTGAGGTCGGAGGCCCTCCTCTCCAATATGGCAGAAGCGAGGCAAAGAGGAACTTCATGGTTGCCTGTCTCATTCATTCCCTGTGTTTTACAGGAAACATTTAATCTTAATCTGAAATCTGAAACATTCTAGACCTCACCAAACACTGAACACAGTCTATAGACCTCATCAAACACTGAACACGGACTATAGACCTCACCAAACACTGAACACAGTCTATAGACCTCACCAAACACTGAATACAGTCTATAGACCTCACCAAACACTGAACACAGTCTGTAGACCTCACCAAACACTGAACACAGTATATAGACCTCACCAAACACTGAACACAGTCTATAGACGTCACCAAACACTGAACACGGACTATAGATCTCATCAAACACTGAAGATGGACTACGGACCTCACCAAACACTGAACATGGACTTTAGACCTCACCAAACACTGAACACTGTCTATAGACCTCACCAAACATTGAACACAGTCTATAGACCTCACCAAACACTGAAGATCGACTATAGACCTCACCAAACACTGAACACAGTCTATAGACCTCACCAAACACTGAACACAGTCTATAGACCTCACCAAACACTGAACACAGTCTATAGACCTCAACAAACACTGAAAACAGTCTATAGACCTCATCAAACACTGAACACAGTCTATAGATCTCACCAAACACTGAACACTGTCTATAGAATTCACCAAACACTGAAGATGGACTACGGACCTCACCAAACACTGAACATGGACTTTAGACCTCACCAAACACTGAACACTGTCTATAGACCTCACCAAACACTGAACACAGTCTATAAACCTCACCAAACACTGAAGATCGACTATAGACCTCACCAAACACTGAACACAGTCTATAGACCTCACCAAACACTGAACACAGTCTGTAGACCTCATCAAACACTGAACACAGTCTATAGATCTCACCAAACACTGAACACAGTCTATAGACCTCAACAAACACTGAAAACAGTCTATAGACCTCATCAAACACTGAACACAGTCTATAGACCTCACCAAACACTGAACACTGTCTATAGAATTCACCAAACACTGAAGATGGACTACGGACCTCACCCAACACTGAACACAGTCTATAAGCCTCAACAAACACTGAAAATAACTATAGACCTCACCAAACACTGAACACAGTCTATAGACCTCACCAAACACTGAACAGTCTATAGACCTCACCAAACACTGAACACAGTGTGACACACAGTAATGTGTATTCACATTATGTTTTATTTTTGTATGTAATGGGAAAGTCTAATTTGAGTAACAACCTAATTTAAGTTGTAATTGCACCCTCATGCCAGTAGATGGCGCGTGACTCTGCGGGACAGTATTGTGAGGTCGGAGGCCCTCCTCTCCAATATGGCAGAAGCGAGGCAAAGAGGAACTTCATGGTTGCCTGTCTCATTCATTCCCTGTGTTTTACAGGAAACATTTAATCTTAATCTGAAATCTGAAACATTCTAGACCTCACCAAACACTGAACACAGTCTATAGACCTCATCAAACACTGAACACGGACTATAGACCTCACCAAACACTGAACACTGTCTGTAGACCTCACCAAACACTGAACACAGTCTATAGACCTCACCAAACACTGAACACAGTCTATAGACCTCACCAAACACTGAACACGGACTATAAATCTCATCAAACACTGAAGATGGACTACGGACCTCACCAAACACTGAACATGGACTTTAGACCTCACCAAACACTGAACACTGTCTATAGACCTCACCAAACACTGAACACAGTCTATAGACCTCACCAAACACTGAACACAGTCTATAGACCTCACCAAACACTGAAGATCGACTATAGACCTCACCAAACACTGAACACAGTGTATAGACCTCACCAAACACTGAACACAGTCTATAGACCTCACCAAACACTGAACACAGTCTATAGACCTCACCAAACACTGAACACGGACTATAAATCTCATCAAACACTGAAGATGGACTACGGACCTCACCAAACACTGAACATGGACTTTAGACCTCACCAAACACTGAACACAGTCTATAGACCTCACCAAACACTGAACACAATCTATAGACCTCACCAAACACTGAATTAATGACTGTTTAACTAGAAGCTCTCTCTAAAAGTGTGTCTCCTTCTGAATTCCTCCACACTCTGTCAGGAGCTACAGGACCACTCACTCACACACCCAATGAACACGTGTCATGCTCAAGGACACAGCAACCATATACTATTAATTCTTTGCAGATGATGTCGTCAAAATTCCCTGGGGGTGTGACTGTAGGCACTGCTCTGTCTGAAACTCTGTTACTGAAGTTGGACAATCTGAGTTTTATTTAACACAATCTGACTATAAGGAGCTGACGTAGCTGGTTTGTGCTGTTAAACAAGTCCCTCTCAAATAAAATTACAGTCACAAGCTAGCTAGCATTAGCCAACAGTTTTTCAGTTAGTCACTCTCACCTTTTAATTGAAAATCAAACTCCTAAACAGGACAATGAACACTTGGACTGATGTTTAAATTTAGCTTTTTTTTTTTTTTTTTTGTGTGTGTGTGTGTGTGTGTGTATTGTGTCTCCATTGTAACTGCTGAACATTCCACCATACACATACATATAGAACACCTCCAGTGTGATGTCACAGAGGGCACAACTGTACATGTTTTAGTAGTGGGAGGAAACCTACATAGGCACAGGGAGAACATGCAAACTCCACACAGAAAGGAATAGATGGAATACTCAATACTGATGATACCACAATGGCAATAAAAACACTTTCTTTAGACAATAGAATGTGATTTTCCACATTAAATGGTAGTACTTTCTTTTCTACTCCCATGTGTCCTTATATCTGTGTAATCCCTCAGTGGTCCTGTAGGTTCCATAGTGGTCCATGGGTGTATACTAGTCTATGTGCTCTTATACTTGTTCTGATACAGCTCAACATCATTCTAAAGACATTCAGGTTCATTTCTGTCCTGTCAATGGATCTTATTAGTATCGATACCTGTCAAAAATGAGTATCTAGTTTTGATTCTAGTTTAATATGAATTAGTATCTGACTTCCGATACTTTTGACAACCTTATATGTGAGTACAGAGGGTTTAAGCCATAGACTGTAAAAAGAAGTGGACTGAGGGAGAGTGATGTCACCCATAGCATTTGACTACAGACAAATGAAGCTCATTGAGGCTAGCGGTTAGCTGGAAGAGTATCATAGCAGCAAAAAAGCCAATCCAGAGTGAGGCTGTTCACGGAAACAGATGACATCACAACATTCTACAGGCCAATCATATCAGATGCAGATTTGTGTTGTAATACAGTGACTTCTTGGCTCTAGTCACTAGAAATGATCAGGTTCAACATTTGTGAATTTACCGTTTGGAGATTTCATGGTGAAAGTACAGTGTAATCACTAGGGAAAGCTGTCTGTCTAGCTGTCTGTCTAGCTGTCTAGAGTCTGAAAACCTCTTATTTCAAGTGTCCAAGCCGTTCTGCGGTCACAAGACTACACCTACAGGGGGAGCTCACACAAAAACGACTATTTATGCAGAAAAAAGACTGATTAAACTTGTGAATCATGAACTGAATCTGACTTTTTACAGAGAAATGCCAAAAATTGCTAAATCTTCAGCTCACTCAATCTCTTCTCCTATCTGCTGTGTCCCATAGAAATCCTGATCATCGAAATAACACGATTAATTGACTCCATCAATCGATTAATCGACTAAGACTCCATCAACCAATGAATTGACTAAATGACTACAGAAGAGTCCTAGGGTTTTACAGTGTATGCACTAGATGCAGGTGTGTGTGTGTGTGTGTGTGTGTGTGTGTGTGTGTGTGTGTGTGTGTGTGTGTGTGTGTGTGTGTGGGTGTGTGTGTGTGTGGGTGTGTGTGTGTGTGTGTGTGTGTGTGTGTGTGTGTGTGTGTGTGTGTGTGTGTAAAGGACAGTGAGGCCTGACGCATTCGTTCTCCCTAGAGACACCTCCACAAAACAAGAGACACAATGTACAGCGCATGAAAGAGGGATATAGAGGGAGGAGAGGAGGGAGAGAAGAGAGGGGACAGCCAGAGCAACAACGTACACGAGATGAAAGAGGGATATAGAGAGGAGAGGAGAGGAGAGGAGAGGAGAGGAGAGGAGAGGGGAGAGAAGAGAAGGGGCAGACAGAGTGACAATGTACATGATGTGAAAGAGGGATACAGAGAGGAGAGAGAGGAGAGGAGAGTGGGAGGAGAGGGGAGCGAGAGAGGATTCAAGCATCATATGTAAGAGAGATAACGAGAGGGTAGAGGAAGTCAAGAGGAGAGGAGGGAGAGAAGAGAGGTGGCAGACAGAGGAGGGACAAGAGAGACACAGCGACAATGTGCAACAATGTACGACTGTGCAAGAGGGACAGAAACTGGAGAGAGGGAGAGAGGACGAGAGGAAAGAGGGAGGAGAGGGGGGATGGAGCAAAATACATGATGTGCAAGATAAATTCAAACAGCAGAGAAAAAGAGAAAGGGAGGGAGAGCTTAATGGGGGGAGAGGAATCATACAAGATGTACAGTGATAATTAAACAGCAGCACAGACAAGGGAGAAAGAGGAGAGAGAGGAAGAGGAAAGAGGAAGAGGAGAGAACGAGGAGGAGGAGGGGTAGAAAAAGCAGAGAGGGAGCGGGCTGACACAGAGCCAGGAATGAGGTGAGTACACTGGAAAAGGGCCAAATGCAGTGGACTCAAAGTGGACTCCAGACTCCAGACTGCAGAGGAGTCCCGGGTCTAAATCCAGGTCTATAACCGGACTTGGTCTTGTCTCTGCCTCGATTCCAAAGTGTGCATGTCCTCTCTGTGTTCCGGTGGCAGAGTGGTTAGCCTCCCTTCTCCTCTCTTTAGGCGGTTAGGAGTGTTTGCTTTGTGACCCGGGGGACTGGTCCATCTGCTTGTGCTTGAGTCTGAACAGTCCCCGATTCTTCACGCTCCACGAACCAGAAAAGAAATGATTTGACTTTATTTAGAAAATGATATTTTAAATGTTTATCTCTGTCAGTGACAAGCTCCGTGCTCCCACTATTCTCCAGCCACACCACGACATCTGGGAGGGCATTTGACACACCACAACATCTGCAGATTAACCAGTCTAACACTACAGGGATACAGAAGGATGGGAGGGCATCTGACACACAGGTATATTCATGGGTTTCAGCTTCCTGTTGCATGTGAGATTTTTCCCATTCAAAGTATATATAATATTTTGTTTTTAAATTATTTATCACTATGGCAACAAGTTTTTCATCATTCTGAAACCCATGCCATGTGACACCTAGGGATGTAGGAGGAGGATGGGAGGGCATCTGACACACAGAGATACAGGAGGATGGGAGGGCATCTGACACACAGAGATACAGGGGGATGGGAGGGCATCTGACCCACAGGGACACAGGAGGACAGCAGGGCATCTGACATGTTCCCACTCCTCTGACTAAACCTCTTTTCTTCTTTTTGAAGCTCACTCTAAATGTTTGGACTTCCTTCGTCTCGTTGTTGAAAACATGATTCATTTCCTGTTTGATTGGCATTTCCTGCACAGCCCACCTTAGCATTTGCATTAGCATTAGCGCTGCCTCTGTTAGCGGCAGTTTAATAAGCACATAAAGCGTGGCCGAGCTTTGTGCGTGTCATAAACGCGCCGTAAAGGTGTAATAAAGGTGTCGTAAACGTAGCATTAGCCACACAGAGGATGGTGTGATCTGCAGTTTGAGAGACAGAAGAGAGGAACAAAGGCCGGAGAAAAGAACAGACTTATAAACCAGGAGAAGAGGGATCATCAGGGGTCAAATGGAGAGGGGGAGGAGAGAGGACGTGGAGAGAGGAGGAGGGGGAAAGGTGGAGGAGAGGAGGAAGATGGGAGGAGGAAGAGGAGGAGAGATGGGAAGGAGGAGAGAGGAGGAAGAGGAGGAGGAAGGACAGAAAGGAGGAGAGAGGAGGAGGAGAGAGAAGGAGGAGAGAGTAGGTGGAGAAAGAGGAGGTGGAGGAAGAGGAGGAGGAGAGAAGGGGAGGAGAGAGAAGGAGAAGAAGGAAGAGAAGAGAGGAGGTGGAGAAAGAGGAGGAGAGAGGAGGTAGAGGAAGAGGAGGAGAGAGCAGGAGGAGAAGAGAGGAGGTGGAGGAAGGAGGAGGAGAAGAGAGGAGGTGAAGAAGAGAGGAGGTGGAGGAAAAAGAGGAGGAGAGAAGGGGAGGAAAGAGAAGGCAAAGAAGGAGGAGGAGGAGAGAGAAGGAGGAGAGAGGAGGTGGAGAAGAGAGGAGGTGGAGGAAGGGAAGGAGGAGAGATGGAGAGGAGAGAGAAGGAGAAGAAGAAAGAGAAAGAGGAGTAGAACTAGACAGAGTGGGGTGTAGGTTTGGGAATAACCAAAAGCACTGAAGCGGTGTCTCTGTTTCTGTCTTGTGTTGTGTGTCTTCTATTGTTTTGTTTTGATCTCCAAAGACAAGAGCTGAAAAAACAAGAGATCACTGCTGCTCCAACCTGCTCCAGAGGGTCCGCCCAGAGACTGAAGGACGGGTCAAATACAGGTTTAACCCAGAGACAATGAAGGACGGGTCAAATACAGGTTTAACCCAGAGACACTGAAGAACAGGTCAAATACAGGTTTAACTCAGAGACACTGAAGGACGGGTCAAATGCAGAAAATACCATTAAACCAACACATGCTTTTAAACATGCCACAAACACTATCACTCATACACCAGTGTATATGGACATTGAACGCAGTGTGGGTGAAGTGTCTTGCCAAAGGACACAGGTATTGGTATTCCCAGTGGTCTTCCATCAAAGTCCTGACTAGAGCCATCCCTGCTTAGGTTAAAGATCTGACCAGGTTTTGATGAGGAGGTTAGGCACTTTGCTTTGGTCATTTACGAATAATCTCGAGATAAAAAGCCACATAAAGTGAATGTGGGTCTTTGCTGCAGAATACCAGGGGGTGGTGTTGTTAGAAGTGTTGAAAATTGAAATGAGATACTAAGACTGGGTATTGACTAAAAACATCCCATTGACAGGATGGAGGAGAACCTTTCCTGAATGTCTTTAGAATGATGTTGAGCTGTATCAGAACAAGTATAAGAGCACATAGACTAGTATACACCCATGGACCACTATGGAACCTACAGGACCACTGAGGGAGGACATAGGTATAAGACCACATGGGAGTAGAAAAGAAAATACAAAGGTGCGCTATGTAACTTTTTGATTGTCCGTCACCTGGTTGTTTCTATGGATACATCATTGTGCTGCCTGGAATGTTCCACAGTATAACATTAAACAGCTCTACTTTACATTTATTCAATTACAGGTGGTTTTATAGCTCAAAAATACCTAGAAAAACAGGCATTCACCTCTCCACAGATCTGACCGGTAACTTGGCCTTGTTTGAGCTCCATGAAAATAGAACGGTTTAATGCCAGAAAAAGTAATAACATCTCCATGAAGAAGAGCATTTGACGGACCCTCCACCACCTTTAATGTTGGAAATCACATTCTATTGTTTACAGAAACAGTTTTGGGTTTTTTTCATTGTGGTATCAGAATCAGTATTGAGTATCCAGTCTATTCCTTAATATTAAAATAGAGCTTGAAATGTTACTATTATGACAACACTACATGGAGGTTTGTTTTACCTGTTGAATTGTGCACAGTAGCGCCCCTATAGCCAGCACTCAAACTGTGCATATCTTCAAAACAAACCAACTCATGACAGAACCACCTAGTAACTTTTGAATTGAAAAATATATGAATTTGCTTTTTGTAATGTTTTTCTAGATGTCATCTGTGCATGTTTGAGTAATCTAGCGATCTCTCCCAGGCCCTATTAGTCTTCCATAAATCTACAAAAGCCGGATACAAAACAATACACTACAACTTGGTCCGTTATGTGCAATTAATACCCCACAGAAGTGTAATACCCCCTCTTTATATGACCCTTGTGACAGTAATCAGGCTGAAGTGTGACAACGTGACATCATTAGAGAAACTTCTGAATTCTAATTAAACACAAGATGCTTTAAACTCAACCCCACCTCGTCCTCTCCTCATGAAGCCTGCAGTGTCCATGTCTGCTCTGTCAGAACGCATTAGCCTGAACACCTGGAAGGCTAACCATGCTAACCGTGCTAACCGTGCTAACAGACTAGCGCTACAGCAGGCCGAGCGTGGTGACCTGACAGAGATGGAGGTCCGTGTTATTAACCCCGCAGTCACGGATCCGTCTCGGCTCTGAGCAGGAACACAGCTCTGAATCCGAGCATTAGGAGGACTGACTCACAGCACAGGGGTATGTGACAAATAAACGCATCTATCTATTTATGAATGTTCCATTTTAAACTTAGAATGAGCCATTCTTATAGTCACACAGAGACTGTTTCCTGCTTCACGTGTTTCATTTCCTGTATGTTCCTCATCAGCGTCACGTGACGGGGCACTGACCTCACCTCACCTCACCCGTACACGGAACCACAGGGGAAGCAGTAGCTCAAGGACACACACCTTTAGAGGCCAAAAAAAAAACTGTCTTTTTAACATATTACTAATGTGCATTCTGGATTTTACACTGTTTTCTCTAAATGGGTTTCAGATGACAGCACAGAATTCTATAGGCCAATATGATTTGATACAGACAGGAGGCCGCTAAAATTAGTATTGTTCAGCTGCAGATTTTTGTTGCAGTACAGCATGGTCTTGAGTTTAGTCAATAATAGAAATGATCGGGTTTTATATTTGGGAATTTACCTTTCCGATATTGGTAAAGTACAATGTAACCAATAGGAAAAACTGGCTCTTGCCCCCATCTGGAAGTATGACATCATCAAAAGGGCAGCACTCATTCCTCACAGCAAGAAGGTTCCGGGTTTGAGCCCCGTGTTGCCTGGGCCTTTTTGAGTTCTGAGTTCTGAGCATGTTCTTCCCATGTCTGGGTGGGTTTCCTCCGGGCATTCAAAAACATGCTCCATAGGTAAAAATCCTCCAGCTGAGGTCCTTACCAAGACCAGCAATAAGATCATGAAGATGGGTGCCCGGGTGCCTTCATGTGCCCACTGCTCCTGAAAGGATGGGTCAAATATACAGAGGATAAAGGATAATAAAATAAAAAAAAAAAACTAGAATCTGAAAACCACCAATAGACTGAGGAGACTGGAGAGATCAGAATCACAGATAAACTGCTAAATGCAATATGTAATGTCCAGTTTTGTGTAAGTAGGACGTCTCTATTCACACACGCTGCTCTTTGCTGAGCTCCTCTCTGTTTGACTCATGTATGAAACCTTTTGTTTTTACATTTTGGGTTTTTGCACTTTGTTTTTGCTGTTCTGTTTGAACTCATGAGAAATGTTCCAAATGATGTGAGCACCTGAGCCCTGTTCGGATACAGGTTTGAACCAAACGATCGAACTAAACCGAGTTTCAAAAAAAATGTGTTAAAACTAAAACTGTAACGCACCATCCCCACATCCACAGGGCACACACTGACACCAATTATTCTGAAATATTTAAATAAAGCTCCCCCGATACTCAGTTGCTGGACAGCAAGATATCCTGTCCTATTGTCTCCTCATTTACCACAGCTACACCACACCTCCTGCATACCCCTCTACAGAACACACACTCCATCACCCATAGGTCCACTGACTCTCTCTCTCCCTCTCTTTTCCCACTCTTCCTCCTCCTCTCTCTTCTCCTCTCTTGTTTATCTCTTGGCCTTCTCTCTCCCCCTTTCCCCTCCTCTCTCTCTCCTCCAGCTTTCCTCCTCCTTTTTGCTGAGCTCAGCGTTATATACTGACTGTGCTGTGTTCTTCATCTGTTCTTCTCCTCTCCCTCTCTTCTCATTTCTCAGTGTTTTATTGACTCTAAACATGCTGTGTTCTTCTGTTCTCCTCTCCTTCTCTCACTCTCCTCTCTCTCTGTCTCACTTCCTCACTCTCCTCATCTTTTATCAGTGTTATATTGACTCTAAACATGCTGTGTTCTTCTGTCCTTCTCCTCTCCCTCTCTCTCTGTCTCTCGTTTTTCTCTCTCCTCCTTCTTTTCCTCTTTTCTCAGGTTTATTTGTGTTCTTCTGTTTTCCCTTCTCTCTCTCTCTCTCCTTCTTTCTCTGTAAAAATATATATATAAATAAATTGCTTATCATATCCTCTCTCTCTTTCTCCCTCCCTTACCTACACACACACACACACACACACACACACACACACACACACGCACACACACACACACACACACACACACAGAGACATGCAATACTCCCCACTTGTCTTATTCCATTTGTAGCTGTTCACCTGGTGTATGCAAATATTAAAAAAAAAAAAAGTGTGAAAAAGAAGTGCCACGTGATGTTGTGATGACGCCCCCTACTGAGGTCCAAAAAGCATGAATGGTGACGAGGGGGCACACACTTTATCACACACATGCGCTGCAGGAGAAGGCGTCAGACAGCAGGGGGCGTAAGCTTCCCCCACTGTCTGACAGATTTGGATTATTCTTGCAGACTGATCCAGAGAAAAAAACAGGACAGAACCAGAGAAAAAACAGGACAGAACCAGAGAAGAACCAGGAAAGAACCAGAGAAAAAAAACAGGACAAAACCAGAGAAAAAGCAGGACAGAACCAGAGCAGAACAAGAGAAAAAAACAGGACAGAACCAGAGAAGAACAAGAGCAGAACCAGAGAAAAAACACAACAGAATCAGAGCAGAACCAGGCCAGAACCAGAGCAGAACCAAGGAAGAACCCGAGCAGAACCAGAACAGAACCAGAGCAGAACCAGGACAGAATCAGAGCAGAACCAGGACAGAACCAGAGCAGAACCAGAGGAGAACCAGAGCAGAACCAGGAGGAGCTGGTTCCACACAGATCCAAACATATTTTTTTTTGTTGTAAATTGGCCTCGTGGGACATTTAAGAGACGCATGAATTATTTATAAAACCACCAATAAACTCCCTGCCACGCTGCTCCCTCTCTCCTCTCCTCCTCTTTATCTCCATCTCTTCTCTCTCCTGCTCTCTCCTTGTCTCCCCTTATTCTGTCCTCCTGTCTCTCTCCTCCCCTGCTCTTCACTGTTTTTTTATCTCTCCTCCTCTGTCTCTCTCTCCCCTCTCTCTCTCTGCCTCCCATCAGTCTCTCTTTCTCTATCTCTCCCTCTCTTCAGTCTCTTCTCTCTCTCTCTCTCTCTCTCTTTTCACTTTGCCCTCCTGTCTCTTTTCCACTCTATTTGCCCTCTCTTCCTCTCTCTCTTCTCTCCTCCCCGTTCTCCGCTGTTTTTTTATTCCTCCTCTTTCTCTCTCTCTCTCTATCTCTCTCTCTCCTCTCTTCAGTCTCTCCTCCTCTCTCTTTCTGTCTTTTCACATGCCCTTCTCTCTCTTTCTCTTCCATACTATCTGTCCTTTCTTCCTCTCTCTCTCTCCTCCCCTGTTCACTGTTTTTTTATTTCTCCCTCTCTTTCTCTCTCGCTCTCTCTCTCCACCTCTCTCTCTGTCTTGTCTCTTTCTTCTCTCCTTCTCTTTTCATAGTCATATTGGCTGTAAACATCATGTGTTCTTCTGTCCTCTCTCTCTCCTCCCTTCTTCACCCCCCTCTCTCTTTCACTTCTCCTCATCTCTTTCTTCTGTTCTCTCTCTTCCCTCCTTCACTCATTTCTCTCTCCTCCTCTTTTCTCAGTTAAATCAGCTGTAATTGTAATGATGTTCTTCTCTTCCTTCTCTTACCTCTCTCTCTCTACTCCTTTTTCTCTCTCTTTCTTCTCTTTCCCCTCCTCTGCTCCCTCTCTCCTCCTTTTTCTTACATCTGTATGCTGTGTTCTTCTGTTCTCCTCCTCTCCCTCTCTCTCCTCCTCCTCCTCTTTTCTCAGTGTTATATGCTGTGTTCTTCTGGTCTCCTCCTCTCCCTCTCTCTCCTCTCTCCTCCTCTTTTCTCAGTGTTATATCCTGTGTTCTTCTGTTTTCCTCCTCTCCCTCTCTCTCCTCTCTCCTCCTCTTTTCTCAGTGTTATATCCTGTGTTCTTCTGTTCTCCTCCTCTCCCTCTCTCTCTCCTCCTCTTTTCTCAGTGTTATATCCTGTGCTCTTCTGTTTTCCTCCTCTCCCTCTCTCTCCTCTCTCCTCCTCTTTTCTCAGTGTTATATGCTTCGTTCTTCTGTTTCTGTGTAAATACGTCTCGGTGGACTCCTCTTCTTATTAACAAGATGATTTATGCAGTATTTATTTAAACAATCCATTTTCATGCATCTTTTTTCTGTGGACAAAACCACGTGGCTGTAGGAGGAATAGGAGAACTCTCATTGTAGTCTTATTACAGTCTGCTCCTGTCCAAACACTGGCAGGTCTGAAAGTTCAATTGTTCCAAGCACAAAGATGCAAAAGGTTTATGTGATCTGGGACAGGAGCCGAGTGACAACTGTGTGATTAAAAATGCTAACGAGGCTTCCACATACGGTGTTCATTTATTCCTGAAATGGTCCTCACACTGCTCAATGAATACATTTAAAGGTACACTATATTACACTAAATGGACTCCTGTGAGCTTTAAGACATGTTCTAATGCTGTCACCTCCTCAAAGACAAAACCTAGTTGTGTTTTCTGTCATCTCTCTCTCTCTCCTTTCTCTCTCTCCCCCTCTTTTCTGCTCTATCTACCCTCTCTCCCTCTCTATCCACTTCCTTCTCAGTCTTCTGTTTTTCTTCTCTCCTCCTCTTTTCGCAGTTATAATGTCTGTAGACATCCCGTGTTCTTCTGTCCTCTCTCTCTCCTCCCCTCTCTCTTTCACCTCTCCTCATCTCTTTTTCCTGTTCTCTCTCTTCCCTCCTCCACTCCTTTCTCTCTCCTATATATCCTATTATATCAGCTGTAAATGTAATTATGTTCTTCTCTTCCTTCTCTCCCCTCTCTCTACTCCTCTTTCAATCTCTCTTTCTCCTCTTTACACTCCTCTTGCTCTCTCGTCCTCTGTCTCTCTCCTCCTTTTCTTAGTGTTATATGCTGTGTTCTTTTGTTCTCCTCCTCTCCCTCTCTCCTGTTTCTCTTTTCTTAGTATGATCTGTTATTTTTACACTAAACATGCTGTGTTTTTCTGTTCTCCTCCTCTCCCTCTCCTCTCCCTCTCTCTCTCTCCTCTCTCCTCCTCCTCTTTTCTCAGTGTTATGCGTTGCTGCTGTTCTGCTGCTCTCTCTCTCCCCCTCTATTTCCTCTCTCCTCCTCTTTTCTCAGTGTTATATGCTGTGTTCTTCTGTTCTACCCCCTTCACCCTCTGTCCCTCTTTCCTCCTCCTCCTCTTTTCTCAGTGTTATATGCTGTGTTCTTCTGTTCTCCTCCTCTCCCTCTCTCCTCCTCTTTTCTTAGTGTTATATGCTTCGTTCTTCTGTTTCTGTGTAAATACGTCATTTTCATGCATCTTTTTTTTTGTGGACAAAACCACGTGGCTGTAGGAGGAATGCGCCAGTCCACTGTGATCAGAACAGGACAGGAGAACTCCCACTGTAGTCTGATTACAGTCTTCTACTGTGGTCTGAAAATTCAGTTGTCCCAAACACAAAGATGCAAAAGGTTTATGTCAGCGGTTTTAAATAGGTAAGGCCTGCCTCCCTTGGGGGACGCCAAAGAGCCACTGGGGAGGCGTGACACACGCAAAGACAAAATAACGGTCCACATCTGTACACATCTGCAGCAGTATTGATATCTGTAATTGTGCATGCATGTATTAGCTGTAAAATGCATCATTTTCTGATTCCATCTCAACAGAAATCAGCAGCAAGGGAGGAGACAGGACCCAGGAAATATTATCCTGATTATTTAAAGTTCGGTTTCACCTGGTCGGGTTCCGAGACAGCACCTCTGCCACAGTGTGTGGTCTGCAAAACTTTGGTGTCACATTGAAACTAAGCACGTGAATTTAGTGAACAAGCCAATTGAGATTTTTGAGAGGAAGCATGATGATTTGCAGTCACAGAAAAGCATTATGCAGTCGTTTGGCACTAGTAACATAAAGGCAACTGAAGCATCTTATTGTGTAAGCGCTACATATAATGAAGGCAGGCAAGCCCCATAACACTGGAGAAACATTGTTTCTCCCTGCAGCTAGAGATATGTGTTCAGTGATGCTGAGAGAAGCAGCGGCTGCTAAACCTGACAAAATCCCTAACTCTGACAATACCATCCAGCAACGAATATCCGACATGGCTTATGATGTCAAAGAGTAGGTTGTGGACAGTGTTTGCAAAAGCCCCTTTCACGCCATTCAGCTGGATGAGTCCATGGACGTCGCACACTGTGCTCAATTGATGGTGTACAATTTATCAAAGAGCTCAGTGTGCAGGAACATTTTTTGTTTTGTGTTCCTCTCCCCGTCCGCACAACAGCCGATGAACTTTTCAAGGCCTTGAATGACTTTTACCAGGCTAATGGCCTTGAGTGGGGCTGTAGGATATGCATGGATGGAGCAAGAGCAATGACAGGCCGTCACAGAGGTCTTGTTAAACAGGTGCAGACAGTTGCCCCTGCCGCTGTCTGGAAGCACTGCATCATCTATCGCCAGGCTTAAGCAGCAAAAACAATGCCCCAAGAATTACGTGCTGTTCTGGATGAGGCTGTTAAAATTGTGAACATAATTAAATTGCGTGCCTTAAACGCCCGTCTGTTTTCAATCTTGTGCAATGAGATGGGCGCTCACTTCAAGCAGCTGCTCCTGCAATCTGAGGTCAGGTGGCTCTCTCTGGGCAAAGTACTCACCAGCCTTCGCGATTTGCGAGAGGAAGTCCTCCTCTTCCTCGCCGAGATTAATTCCCCTCTCGTAAAACATCTGGCAGACATGAACTTGCTTGCTATGTTGGCCTATTTCTCCAACATCTTCGATAGGATCAACTCCCTCAACACCTCTCTACAGGGCAAAGAGTACCACGTCTTTTCGGCACACAACCAAGTATCTGGGTTCAGGAAAAAACTGGACTTGTGGTGTACTCATGTTGAACGAGGTTCGATGGAAATGTTCCTAACCCTGGAGGATGTTGTGAAGAAGACAGGGCTGCCCCTTAACTCTGTCCAACCGGTCATCACTGCGCATTTGAATGGTTTGCGCGATCAGTTCGGCCAGTATTTTGGGGTGAGAAATCCTTTCTCTTTCCAACTCACACCCCGTGATGGACTGAGTCTGCAGGAGGAGGAGGCCCTGGTCGAGTTCACCTTGAATATGGACTTGAAGCAGAGACTGGGAGAATCGCCGATCACATGTTTCTGGTTGTCTGTGAAGAGCGAATTCCCCCATATCTCCGCTAAGGCTATGAAGTCCTAATCCCCTTCACCTCCACCTACTTGTGTGAGAGTGGGTTTTCCACACTGACCCTAATTAAAAATAAATACCATTTAAGGCTACAGGTGGAGGACAACTTGCGTTTATTTCTCTCTGCAGTGCAGCCCCGCATCAAACACCTCTGCGCATCAAAAGTGCAGCCTCATTGTTCCCACTGATATGGATGATTACATTGAATATTGTTTTATGTGAAAATGATGAAAATCTTTGAATCTGTTCAAGCCGATAACATTCAATTCAGTTGACTGTTTAAAGTTTTGTGTTCCTTGAACAGTGTTGTCGTTTGTCGTTAAGTGTTGTTGTTTATTAATCAGACAGCTGTCCTTGGTGCTTATTTTGGTCGAGACCATACGCTTAATATAAAGCCCAGACACTTGCCGAAATTCAGCCATCAGGTGTTGTCAGCAGTAGTATTGGCACTGATTACAAATGTTAAGCATGTTCTGTTGATTTGGACAGGCCTACTGATGTTCAGTGATGTTAAAAGTAGCCTCAATTAGGCCTGCATGAAGTTGGAAATTATTTGATGTTGCAAAAATTGTTTATGAATGCACTTTAAAAAAAAAAAAAATTCAATATTCAAAAAATATATTATCATTTTTTATTGGGGGGTTGGGGAAGGCTCACATTCACCCAATTTGAAAACCGCAGGTTTATGTGATCTGGGACAGGAGCCGAGTGACAACTGTGTGATTAAAAATGCTAACGAGGCTTCCACATACGGTGTTCATTTACTCCTGAAATGGTCCTCACACTGCTCAATAAACACATTTAAAGGTACACTATATTACACTAAATGGACTCCTGTGAGCTTTAAGCCATGTTCTAATGCTATCACCTCCTCAAAGACACACCTGGAGTTCTTCTCTCCCCCTCTTTTCTGTTCTATCTACGCTCTCTCCTTCTCTATCCACTTCCTTCTCTTTCTGTCCTCTCTCTTTCTTCTGTCCTTCTCTTTTCATAGTTATATTGTCTGTAGACATCCCGTGTTCTTCTGTCCTCTCTCTCTCCTCCCCCTCTCTTTCACCTCTCCTCATCTCTTTCTTTTGTTCTCTCTCTTCCCTCCTCCACTCCTTTCTCTCTCCTACATATCCTATTATATCAGCTGTAAATGTAATCATGTTCTTCTCTTCCTTCTCTCCCCTCTCTCTTTCTCCTCTTTTCCCTCCTCCTGCTCTCCCATTCTCTCTCTCTCTGTGCCTCCTCTACTCTCTCCTCTTTTCTCATTTATATCAGCTGTAATTGTAGTTATGTTCTTCTCTTCCTTCTCTCCCCTTTCTCTCTATTTCTCCTTCTCTCTCTTTCTCCTTTTTCCCCTCTTCTGCTCCCTCTCTCCTTCTCCCTCTTCTTACATCTCTAACCGTTGTGTGTCCTCTCTCCCCACCTCTTGCTCCCTTGTCCTCTATCTCTCTGCCTCCTCTACTCTCTCCTTCTCTTTTCTCAGCATTTCATTGACTATGAGAAATGAGAAAATCCAGAACTGAAATTATCCAAATGATTCTAGTGGAGGTGTAAGAAGTTTAAAAACACAGTGGAGCACTTACTGTATTGACATGACATGACATGACATCACAAGGTGGAACAGAGTGTTTTCAGTCTGAGAGAAGAACACAGCCTAAATATGCAGGGTTTGTGTATTAAACATGTGTGAATGAAACAAAACACAACTCCAGGTATAAACATTGTAACACAGATCAGAGAATGAAATGAACAAAACAGAAGCTCATCACTAGAGTGGTTTAAACACACAGATATCAAAAAATACTAAAACTGGTATCAAAACTATAGATATTCATTTGAACGAAAGTATCAGTACTTGGAAAATGTATAGATAAGACAATGTTGGACTATTTCGAAATCATTTCACTTTTAGTATGGACTTAATGTTAATATTAAAGGAAATGTAACCTTGGAACCCGACCAGGTGAAACCTAACTTGAAATAATCAGGGTCATATTTTGTATGTATGCTGCACTTTCACAGTTTAGAAAAGTTCGTACAGTCAGAACTATAGTGCAGCACTGTTAACCTTGTATAACTCTAGAACTGCACCATATCTGATGTACTGTGTGGGAATTTGGGGGTAAACATGTAAAACATACCTACAGCCATTATTTATTTTACAGAAAAGGGCCTTGAGAATGATCACCAACAGTTATTATAAAGAGTCATCGAAAACCATTATTTGTTCAACTTAAAGTGTTGAAAATATGTGATATTGTTGACTTAAGTATCCTCAAAGTCATGTATAAAGCAAAGTGCCATGTATTACCTGTACTCAAAGACTGTTTGAGATGAGAACAAGCCACTACAATTTAAAAAGAACCTACATCTTTAAAAAAATAAAACCTCCGATTCAGAACCAAGGTTGTGGAGTGAAGCATTGCTGTGAAAGGAGCTCATTTATGAAATAGTCTTGACAAAGAAATCAAAGCATCAAGTACAATAATGACATTTAAAAATACATACAGTCCAGTGCAATGTGTATGCATGAAAAAGAAAACCACGTTGTTGCGCATAAAAGTGAAGATTTCTGTTTGCAATCGATTCATATTTGTGATTGAAATGAAAAGTACTGATTTGAAATGTTTTAAAGTAACTGAGTGTCAATATATTGTCTGGAAAAGGGAACAGATAACATAAGATGACTCTTCTTTCTGCTCCTTTTCATTCATTTCTTGTCTGTTTAATGTTATGACACTGTTAAATTCTTTTTATACTTTATGAATGAAATAAACAAACACATAAAAATAAACAAATAAAAATAAAAACACAACCTGAGAGCCTTAACCTGCAGATAGAGGACACATCTAAGTTTGTCTCAGTATATGGACAGACCGTGGCTCATGTGAAGCTCAGAACCTCCAGACTCATGATTGGTGCAGGTGCTGGGGGTTTATGTATTGACCATTCAGATCAGAAAGAGACATTTTAGGTTTAAAAACACTGGATTTCAGCACTGAAACTGGCAACCCAAATGAGAACGGCTTTCTGATTTCGGCTTTGGATAATCGTCTTGAACGAAAACACCAAAACTGTAAAATAAACTACTACCAGTGTTTTTCGTAATCCAGAATAAATCAGCATTACAGTTGTGATCAGTAAAAGCTGTGTTTGATTTGAACCTGTTTACCTCAGAGACACAGAAAGGTCAAGTTGATGAAATTCAAAATCTATATCTGACATACAGTTATTTAAAGAAATGAATAATTGTGTTGAGTTCTGTGGTCTGGAAGAGGACTTTTGGAATCATTGTGGTACTGGAATTGGTTTTGATTAATCTGATTTACAATGAGACAGAACTCGTTTAATACTGTCCTGTCTATTTCTTGCCCTGTGCAGCTGAATGCCTCTCAATGATCATCCGTCACATGCTGCAGGGCCTCTGGTATAAACTCTATCACTGATCAGAGGAATCAAATCCCACCACGTCCACATACGGTTCACAAATCCTGTTATAATCAGAGTAACGTATTCAGACAAAGGTCCACAAATCGTTTCCCACAAAAACTAGCCCCTCTCCACCCCATCTCCACAGCAGCAGAAGCACCAGCCTCCTCAGCCTCTCCATCTTCTCCTCTTGCCCTCCACCACAGTCTAAATCAGGGACATATTTTTATTTTTATTTTACACAAACAAATCCTCCAGACTCTCCCTGTCCCTCCCTGCCCATGTCTGAGCTGCACTATGCACTGTTTAAAGCTGCACAATGTCACTTTTCTTGTGGAGGGTCTGCCACCTGCTCGTCTCCGTGGAGATGTTATGTTTGCCTGGAATGTTCCATGGTATGGCATTAAACATATCTGGATTGCATTTATTTTATCACAGATGTTTTTGTAGATCTAAAATAATGAAATTGTAAAACATGAATTGTTACTGTGAGCAGGGTCGCCTCTCCTTGGATCTGACCTGTAACTTGACTTGGTGGTCCCACCTGCTTGTTTCCATAGAGATAGATAAGTTAATAAGGAATAACGTTTCCATGGAGACAAGCAAGTGGTGGACCATACACCAGAAAGGTTACATGGTGTTATTTTAATTCTTGGTGTGTTGTGTAACCTTTCTGGTCAAATGCTTTTCTCCATGGACATGTTATGATTTTGTCTGGAATGTTTCACAGTATGGCATTAAACCTTTATATCCTCATGGAGATCAAACTAGACCAAGTTACAGGTCAGATCTGTGGAGAGGTGACCCCGCTCACAGTCAGAATGTCTGTTTTTCTAGGTATTTTTGAGCTATAAAACCACCTGTAATTGAATAAATGTGAAGTAGAGCTGTTTAATGTCACACTGTGGAACATTCCAGGCAGAGCAATGACATCTCCATAGAAACGAGCAGGTGATGGACCCCCAACCAAAAAGTTACACAGTGCAGCTTTGAGGTTATCCCTGGTCTCTGTTCATAATTATAAGAGTAAACTCCATCCAAATGAAATCACTAAAACACTAAAGCTGCAATTATTTAGGAAACAAAACACCTTCTGATCAGGAAAATGTCCCTGAGTGTCAGATGCCCTCCCTGTGTGTCAGATGCCCTCCCTGTGTCTCAATGGGGACTTATTTAGGACTGAAAGGAGCTTGATTTGAAAACACAACTCACAAATCTGAGCCCATTCACAGATTTTTCCAAATTGGTTTATTTCTCTTTACACTCGTCTTCCTCCTCATCCTCTGCTTCTCTCTCCCTCCTCTCTCCATCTATCTTTAAATCACTGGACTCACTACATTACATCTGCGCATTAACACTACGGGGAGTTTGATGAACGAGCGGTGGCAGTCTGTTTATGCTCCTCTGCCCCTCTATTCCTTTCCCCCTTTCCATCTCTCCATCCATCTCTCCCCCTCTCTCCTCAAAACCAAAAATGCATAACAAGATCTGTTTTTTTTTTTTTTTTGTTTGTTTGTTTTTTTTTGTTAAATATGTCTACTGAAATTGTTACCAGCGTCTTATCTTGTGTGCCCAAACGCATTAAACATTAATTCTTTGGCAGGTAGACTGTGAGGATTGGCCTGGTTCACATGAGCCGCGCTTCAAATCGCGTTTGGACCTTTGACAATTGTTGATTTGTGCGTGGAGCGGCTTTGCTTCAGCCGCTGAATCCAAAATGTGATTATTAAAGTCAATCTCGCTCCGGTCGGCTATCGGCGGGAGCGGACAGAACGCAGCAGGTTGGAGCAGCGCACTCCACAGACACGGAGCAGGTTCGGTTTGGGGCCGTGAGCTCCTAGTGTCTCTCTCTCCGGTGCTGAGACGGAGACGTGTCTGAAGGAGCACCGGGCAGTAGCTGAACCGGCTCCGTTCAGAGCCGCTGTCGCGTTTGCGCCTCTCAACAGAACCGGTCGGTACGTGAGACCGGCTCTGAATTCAAATTAGGTTTTTGTGTGTGCTCCGCTTTGCATTTCACTCACCTTTCCCGTCCCGTCTGTGTCCGAGCAGCGATGCAACAGAGGCGGCCGGAGCAGAGACCGGAGCCGCGGTCCTGGATCCACGGCCACGGTACAATCCACAGAGCCGGTGTGGAGAAGGGCAGACTGTCGCAGTGCCTCGGAGCGCGCCTCGGTCCGCTCCTCACGGTTAAAATCCCCGTTGTGTGTCGCGCAGACAGCCAGCGGCGCGTGCGCGGCTTATGCGCGGTGTGTGTGCGGGTTGTGCGGGTGTGCTGACGCGGTGGTGGAGCGGTACAGATGCGTGTCCTTTGCTCCGCGGCTCCTCTGCTCGTTTGGCGCCTCTGTGTGCGCACCTCCCCGCCTCTCTCTCTCTCTCTCTCTCTCTCTCTCTCTCTCTCTCTCTCTCTCTCTCTCTCTCTCTCTCTCTCTCTCTCTCTCTCTCTCTCCTTCTCTCACTCTCTCTCTCTTCTCTCTCTCCCTCCATCCCTCTCTCTGGTCAGTGCACATGTTGAATACCAACGCGGCGCAGATGTCAGGCGGAGGGAGAGCGACATTAAAACACACGAACACGGAGCTTTGAGTGAAATGAGCGCTTCTCATAAACCCTACACACACACACACACACACACACACACACACACACTCACGCACACACACACACACACACACACACACCTACACACAGACCCTACACACACACACACACACACACACACACATACTGTACACACACAGACCCTACACACACACACACACACACTCTGTACACACACACTGTATACACACACAGACCCTACACACACACACACACACTGTACACACACACACACACTGTACACACACTGTACACACACACAGACCCTACACACACACACACACACTCTGTACACACTCACAAACCATACACACACACACACACACACAAGACTGTACACTCACACAGACCGTACACACACACACACACTCTGTACACACTCACAAACCATACACACACACACAAGACTGTACACACATAGACCGTACACACACACACACACACACACACAGACTGTACACACACACACACACACACGCACACACACACACACACACACACACACACACACACACACTGTAGACATTCACAAACCGTAG